>JAHRHZ010000061.1:30534772-30546745 GCA_024137785.1 Ginglymostoma cirratum
GAGATCCTGGACCTTCTTGGAGACAGTAACTGCGAGTTCCATTCCATCCATCCCAGTGGGCAAACTGGACCACACAGAAGGTAAAAGGTCACAGATGGCAGAGAACACCGTGCGGCAGTGGGGGTTGGAGGCAGGAGCTGGAGCAGACTAATGCTGGAGAAAGAGTTCGGAATACAATAGCCTGTGTTAGTAAGCGGTAATTTAATATTCATGAACCAACAGGTTGCCTCTGGGCATCACGAATTATGAAACTGAAACTATTTGCATCTACATAATCAGGAATCGCAGACACAGTTTATCACTTTGCAGCTCGGTGAACTGTTTTCACACTAGGAAACGTGCGCAATTGTGCACACAACAAAACTTTCTGAAGAAAGGTCTAGGCCCGAAACGTCAGCCTTCCTGCTCCTCTGATGCTGCTTGGCCTGCTGTGTTCATCCAGCTCTACACCTTGTTATCTCAGATTCTCCAGCATCTGCAGTTCCTACTATCTCACATCATTACAAGGTACTTTAATATATAACTAGACAAAAGATTGCAAAACAAAACCTCAGCCTTTTCAGAGGATCTTGTGAGTGAATCAGGTTACATGCTTCTGTTTATATGACGCTGCATCTGCATTTTTTCTTGTACCACACAGTTACCTCACCCTTATCCAGAGTCATCAGTTTTCATCTTTAATGACCTTCCAGACAATGGAAGGTTGGCGTGTTACATTACATTATCCGTTCCACGTGTGTTCTCTGATCTACATTAGCTCCTGATCCATCAATACTTCAGTGTCTAAATTCAGATCCTGGTGTTTAAATTAGTAAAGATTGATTTCCCTGCCTAGACAACTTCATGATTTTTGTGTCATGCAACGAGCGCTGCAGGTGATGTAAGCTGTGTGTTTGAGAGTGACCTGGTATTTCTGTTGTGCAACCTGAAGCTGTCCATACTCAACAGAAATGTGACCATATACAATTGTAGTGACAAGGAGCTAAACTTCCTTTTTAGCTGATCCAGGCTATCTGTCAATCTTCTGGTGCAGTGCTGACAGTCAATCAGGAAACCTTGAAGGAAGTTCCCAGGAAATATATACAGTGAAATGAAATATCACAATGTGGAGGTGCCGGTGTTGGACTGGTGTGGACAAGGTCAGAAGTCACACAACACCAGGTTAGAGTCCAATAGGTTTATTTGAAATCACAACCTGGTGTTGTGTGACTTCTAACCTGGTAATAACACAAGATCACTTGCATTGTAAACATCGGAATGTAAATAGATGTTATCTACATTGACTTTTCAATGAGCTTCAGCATAAGGGATTATGATCAAAAAGATGAATACAGGTAGAAGGCTATGGTTTAGACCGTGAGGGGTGGGTGAGGTAGTGAATGGAGACAGCATTGCAAAGATGAAAGTAAATAGAGGTGACAGTAGGAAGGAAAGCTGATGAAATTGAGGTAGCCTGAGGCTGGGTGGAGCAGATACTCTGCGATATCTTTTGGTATTCCACTTGCACTACTCAGTAAGAACTGCAATGCATATTAAACCTGGAATTAAATCAAAGGGGACTGGTCACTTTATAATAGCCTTCATGGTACAATTTGTTTTAAAAAGGTCCATGTACATACACATGCCATAGCTACAGTGGCTAGAGTCACCGGCCATTTTGTTGATTTCCTGGCTTATTGTCTCATTCCTCTTCAGCTTACAATCTTGTGCACCTCAGGGAGTTCTGCACTATGTGGATGGTCTTTTCAAACATGACTCACTGGCCTGCTGCTACCTTTTGTTGAAATCAATGCAGCAAAATAAACAGTCACTCCTGCAAAAAATCCACAGGGGGTCTGGGAAAATCAAGTCAACATTTGCAGCGTTGAACTTGTTATTTCAGTTCTGTATTATTTATTGTGGTGAAGACACTTGGTTCTTGTTCCTCACTCAAGTGGTCATTCTTTGAAGTGACAGCCAATACTGGCAATGTCTGTTAATTGTCACAGTCAAAGCCAAGTTTGTCAACACCTAATTTCCTCTTTGTTAATTTATTCTGAAGAAATTAGTGTCGCCTGCAAACCTGCCAATACCTAGATTTCTTCATTCAACTGAGTGGCTTGCTGGATCACTTCAGAGAGTGATTTGCTGTGGAGGAAATATGAGAGACATGGAATAGTCAGAGGCTTGCGCAGTTGACACCAGCACAGGCTCATTACACTGAACAGCCAGTTTTCATGCCATATTCTGTGAAATGAACCAATTAATTTTGTTTTTCTTCATCGCATAGCCTTTCAAATAATGTCATTGATGCTTTGGGAGGTACATAGGATTGAAATGCTGGACAACCAATATACAAACTGTGAAACTTGGCCAGGTAGACGTGAGAAAGGTTGAAATGTGGAAAGGCAGTTAGGTGGGTGCTACTTGTTCCGAACTCTGGCATCATGTACATCCCCTCCCATTCATGTTTCAGCCTCTGTGGCCCAGGTGTCAATCGTCTTCATGCTATTCTGTAGAACTCTTATGCTAAACCCGTCTAGTCCAGCTTCTCGAATCCTACTTTACTGCAAAGTGTCTGTTGAAGTTGACGGCCCTGTCCAAAAATTTGCTGGATCAGTGCATCTCTACAATAAAACTATTTTCTGTTATTGTACCTGGGCTACGAGTGATTTTCTGTCCGTAATACCCTCTCACCACATCATCCAGGGTGGATCTTCGAAACATCAACTTCTACATCCATGTTTCTTGAAACATTTCATCGATTCAACGGACCCAGTTGTTCAGAGAAACGGAGTTCTAAAATCTATTATCCTGATCAGAAAAAAAGTCAGTTACTCCCAAACCTGCTAAATATATATCTTTTGGTGCCATAGACAGCCCTGTTCTGTCCAAATAACAACTTCCATTTAAACAGTGCCTTTAACAGAATGAAGTGTCCCAATAGCACTTCATGGGAGAGTCAGAGAAAATTTAACATTTGTACCAAAGGAGATAATACAAAGGATGAGCAAGTGACCAATGGTGGGACAAAGGAAATTTGAGATTTGCAAGAAACAAGAACTAGGGAAACACAGAAATCATGGAGGGTTTGAAAGCTGAAGAAGATTACAGATTACAAGCAGCTTGACACCATCCGGGACAAAGTAGCCCACTCGATTCGCACTACATCCACTCCCTCCACCACCAACGCTCAGTAGCAGCGGTGTGTACTATCTACAAGATGCACTGCAGACATTCACCAAAGATCCTCAGAAAGCACCTTCCAAATCCACGACCACTTCCATCTCGAAGGACAAGGGCATCAGATACATGGGATCGCCACCACCTCCAAGTTCCCCTCCAAGACACTCACCATCCTGACTTGGAAATATATCGCCGTTCCTTCACTGTTGCTGGGTCAAAATCCTGGAATTCCCTCCCTAAGGGCATTGTGGGTCAATCCACAGCAGGAGGACTGGAACAGTTCAAGAAGGCAGCTCACCACCACCTTCTCAAGGGCAACTAGGGATGGGCAAGAAATGCTGGCCAGCCAGTGATGCCCACATCCCACAAATGGATAAAGAAAAAACTGGGTGCAAGGCTATGGACAGATTTGGAAATGAGGAATTAGATTTTTAAAACTGAGATGTTTCGGTCTAGGGGCCAAGTTAGGTCAGTGAGCACAGAGGATTATGGGTGAGTGCGATAATGTGATTTGGGATATGGACAGTAGAGTTTTGGATGAACTGGTGTTTGAGGGTTTTGGAGAAGTCAATTCAGGAGAGCATACTACATTTGAGATATTTTGTTCCACCTTCAGTATTAATTATTTTATGTAAAAAGTGTCAGATGGTTGACATCTGTGAAAATGCTCATGTTTTCACTGTTTGCATTGTGAATAGTAAACTGTTGGTGGAGGGGCAGGGGGATATCAAGTTCTTTTTATGATTGATATTTCTACACAGAAAAAAAACTGAACAATTTAGATACAAGGAGAAAATAATAGAACTCTTAGGGCCACCACAACAGACCCAAGCTCAACAGCAACTTAGAAAATGTACAATAGCAAAAAAAAAAATTGTTGGGGAGTTCAGGACTCAAGCAATGCTGAAAAAAAGCCATATTTGGTTGAAGCTTTTCATCTTGTACATTTGGACATTTGGCAAGAAAACAAATTTAAAGGGGAATGAACATTTGTAAAGCTTGAGTGGAGGCAGAGATAGGCATGTCAACTCTTCTTAGCTGTTATGATTGAGATTGTGCCAGCTAATGATAATTGACAATTAATTGCAAGGCTTGTTTCAATTTTAAACTAGGCAGGTGCATTCTGATTTCTCAAGATATTGCCTTGTACACAAGTGCACATTGTAAGACTGCCTGAAAATTCAAAATTGGCTGTTAGCATAATTCTTCATGGACTTGGGATTTTTCGGCAAAGGTTGTCCAAATACTTGTCAGTTAACTGTCAATGATCATTAACTGGTGCATTTACTATGACAATGCCTCTGTCAACCAGTCCACTTGCCAACAAATCAGCACTCTCCCCTCATGCAGTGGTCTTCTTACAAACTGTCCTGATTAGTGCAGGATGAAAGTCTTCAACTTTTTCATCTTCAATATTTTTTGAAATAAAGGCTAATAAGTCCTAACTCACCTGTAATCTGACCTGTCACTTTCACGGCCTTTGATCATGTGCAGCACCTAGTGACTGCTGACACTTTTCTCCTGAAGTCTCTTCCACCCAGTCTTTCAGTTGAGATTTGAATCTTGGTCATCCTTTGGGTCTTTCTGCCTGCATTATTTTTAACCAATCCAACTAGCCAATTTCCAGTAAAATTCAGCCTAAAATCAGCTTCAAATAACAAGTTGATCGGTTGCAATTCTGAAGGGTAGCAACAATCCACCATATAAGGGGGCAGACAATAGCACAAGGAAGGCCAAGGGGTGATGTATTTGGTGGGGAGTGGAATTGCAGACAGTCAGCAACACCATGCCTTCAATGGAGGGGCATTGTTTGGCTGTACTTGGTGCATTTATTTGAAATGCCAGGGTCTGAAGAGGGTCACATGTTGGAAACTTGGGGAGTTTATGGGGAGGGCTACCCAAAAGGAGATGTGTACATTGGCAGTAGAGCAGTATATGAGGTTGAGCCTGAGATTCACTGTGTGATCTCTGTTTCCTTCCACCATGTTTCAAACAGAAAGTGCACAAGTGAGCTGAACTTGGCTGCCTCCACAGCTGAAGTGGGTCATAAAGTCATAGTGTCCTACAGCATGCAGACAGGCTCTTAGGCCCAAACTGGTCTGTGCCTACCAAACTATCCATCCACACTAACCCCATTTCCCTGCATTTGGCCTATATCCTGCTAAACCTTTCCTATCCATGTATTCACCCAAATGCCTTTTAAATGTTGTTTAATGTACCCACCTCAACCACTTCAGCTGGCAGCTCATTCCATATGCGTACCACCCTCAAAAAAGTTGCCCCATCAGGTTCCCATGTATTCTTTTCCCTTTTATCTTAAAAGAATGCCCTCTAGTCCTCAATTTCCCCAGCCCTGGGGAAAAACCTGAGTGCATTCACCCT
Organism: Ginglymostoma cirratum; assembly: GCA_024137785.1. NCBI lineage: Eukaryota > Metazoa > Chordata > Chondrichthyes > Orectolobiformes > Ginglymostomatidae > Ginglymostoma > Ginglymostoma cirratum. The sequence continues at coordinate 30,540,320 of JAHRHZ010000061.1, forward strand.
ATCCATGCCCCTCATGATCTTATGCACTTCTATAAGATCCCCCATCATGTCCCCTCAGTCTCCTTTGCTCCAAAGAAAAAAGAAGACCTAGATTGTCCAATCTCTCCCTATAACTCAGTCCCTTGAGTCCTGGCAACATCCTGTAAATTTCTTCTGCACTCTTTCCTGTTCAATAACATCCTTTCTATAGCAAGGTGACCAAAACTGAACACAACATGACCTGTCCATCCTCCCTGGACTGACCTATCTCCTCCCTACCCCCCTACCTACACTCACTTTTACTGGCTCCATCCCCACCTCTTCGACTTGTCTGCCTCCTCTCCACCTATCCTCTCCTCTATCCACCTCCCCCTCTCTCCCTGTTTATTTCAGAACCCTCTTCCCCTCCCCCATTTCTGATGAAGGGTTTAGGCCCGAAACGTCAAGTTTTCCTGCTCCTATGATGCTGCTTGACCTGCTGTGTTCATCCAGCCCCAAGCTTGTTATCTCGGATTCTCCAGCATCTGCAGTACCTTTTATCTCTGATACAACACTCCAACTGCAGCCTCACCAACATCCTGTACAACTGCCACATTACTTCCCAACTTCTGTACTCAATGCCCTGACTGATTAAGGCCAGTGTGCCAAAAGCACACTGCACTGTCTACCTGTGACTTCACTTTCCGAGAACTGTGCACGTGAACACCAAGGTCCCTCTGTTCCACTACACACCTTAAGGCCGTACCATTCACCATGAAACGCCTATCTTGATTTGACTTTCCAAAATGCAACACCTCACACTTATCAATATTAAACTCCATTTGCCATTTCTCGGCCCACTTCCCCAGCTGATCAAGATCCTGCTGCAGTTTCTGATAACCTTCTTCACTGTGCACGATACCGTCTGTTTTAGTGTCATCCAGAAACTTATGCCTTGTACATTCTCATTCAAATCATTGATCACAGAGGCACTGTGGTTAGCACTGCGGCCCCACAGCGCCAGGAACCTGGGTTTGATTCCACCCTCGGGTAACTGTGTGTTGAGTTTGCAGATTCTCCCTGTGTCTGCGTGGGTTTCCTCTGGGTGCTCGGGTTTCCTCCCAGTGTCCAAAGATGTACAGGCTAGGTGGATTGGCCATGCTTTTTTTTCCTTTATTCATTCATGGGATGAGGGGGTTGCTGGCCAGGCAGATTTATTGCCCATCCGTAATTGCCCAAAGGGCAGTTAAGAGTCAACCACATTGCTGTGGGTCTGCAGTCACATGTAAGGCAGACCAGGTAAAGATGGCAGTTTCCTTCCCTAAAGGACATCAGTGAACCAGATGGGGTTTTCCCAACAATCGACAATGGATTCACAGTCATCATTAGGCTCTTAATTCCAGATATTTATTGAATTCAAATTCCACCATCTGCTGTGGCAGGATTTTGAACCTGGGTCCTCAGAACATTATCTGGGTCTCTGGATTAACAGTCCAGTGATAATGCCACTAGGCCATTGCCTCCCCACTATGGGCTAAATTGCACATAGTGTCCAGAGTTGTGTAGATTAGGTGGGTTATAGGAGAAATGGGTCTGGGTGGGATGCTCCGCAGGTCGATGTAGACTGGTTGGGCTGACAGGCCTGTTTCCACACTGTAGGGATTTTGTGATGCTCTGAATAACAAGCAGCAACGGGGCCAGCTCTGACACTTGAAGTGTATCACTTGTCACAATCCTCCAGTCCAACAAGTGTCCTCCCACTATTACTCCCTGCTTCCTACCATCAAGCCAATTGTGTCTCCAATTTGTCAGCTCTCCCTGGATTCCATATGATCTGACCTTCCAGAGCAGCCTACCATGTGGAACCTTACCAAAGGCCTTACTGAAATCCATATAGACTATGCCTATTGCCCTGCCCTCAAACCTTTCTGGTCACTTCATCAAAGAACAATGGGCTCTTTGAGTGGGCCATGTATTGTCAATACACTGGGGTCCTCTCCTACCTGGAGTGGACAAGTTGCCTCGTCTATGGCAGCTCCGAATACCAGTGACCTGGGCCGTTATTTTACCAGCTGCAGAGATGTAGCCACGATATATTCCTGATAGTCAACCCTGACAAAATACCAGTATCTTTTTTTTAAATTCTCTATTCGTGAGATGTGGGTGTCAGTGGCTGGCCAGCATTTCTTGCCCATCCCTAGTTGCCACCTTGAGAAGGTGGTGGTGAGCTTACTTCTTTAACTGCTGCTGTGGGTTGACCCACAATGCCCTTAGGGAGGGAATTCCAGGATTTTGACCCAACAACAGTGAATGAGTGGCAATATATTTCCAAGTCAGGATGTTGGGTAGGATCTGAGGTGTTAGAAGTGTTGCCACTGCAACCTCTGACAGATCTATGTATCCTTCCTCTGTGGAAGAGGAAGAACAGTGTGTCAGGGCTGCCTGAGACCAGCAGGGACCTCTCAGACCTGCAGTAGACAAATGACAGAAGGTGTGGTAAACATGAGGCTGAAGATTGGGCACATCAAGAGGACGTTCACAGTAGTGAGAATGGGAGTGTTAGCACAGCAGTGAACAATGCTTCTCACCTGGCTGCTGGGACATGGAGGTTTCAGTATCCCAACATGGACCATGCCATCCCTCACTAGCCACGACCCGATCTAATCTTTATCAGGAGTGAGGAACCGAGTGCTGAGCTCCATACCAGATGTTTCCTCCTGGAATGAGACAAAGGGAGGGCAGATTGAGTGAGATGTAAGTCAGCACAGCTATTAACACTGGTGCAGGTAGGGAAGAGTGGTAAGGTTTTCTGAAGAAGGGTCACTGGACCCAAAACATTAACTCAGATTTCCATCCACAGATGCAGCTAGGACCTTATGATTTTTTGTAGCAGTTTCTGTTTTTGTTTTTGCTTTTGCTTCTAAAAGCATCTGGAGTTCTTTCAGGTTTTTGTAAGATGTGCTGTGTGACTAAGTCAGTGACAAAGAGGCCATTCAGGGTTAATAGCCTTGGGATGCTGGAGTGGGTGACAGCAAATAAGATGTTGCACACAATACTGAGAGACTTAGAGTATGAGCCATGGGTGCAGTAGCAGAGATAGAAAGAGTGTGCTTTCAGAACATAGAACATTACAATACAGGAACAGGCCCTTTGGCCCACCTTGTCTATTGTGGAGAGAAGATGGTGTCACTTACTCTGGTGGACTGGAGAAGGCCTTTCTTCCTCCGCTGCTGGTCATTTCTCTGGGTGGGCACAACTGCACTGAGCCAGGTGCTCACCTTGGACCAAGCAGGCTGGTCTGGGGTTGAAACAGCTCCACAGAGGCCAGTATCCCACCACTAAGTCCCCCTTTATTTACATATGGGGAGTCCTTGACACTGATCCAACTCCCTCAGAGCCAGCTCTCAGAGTGAACAGAATGTCTGACCCTCCCATTTATCTCTGTCAGCTGGGACTCCCTGATTGAACAAGGTTAACAGCCCAATTAGGGAACTCATTCTGTGAGGTCCACCTGTCTGACCTCGTTACAATTACCACAGGGGTCGTAATCCTCCTCTGCACCACCTCATCCTCTGGATCCTTGCCCACAGAGCAGGGCGCCAGTTTTCCTTCGTCACGTTCAGGATAAATGGCATGAACTGTGCAGGGCAGCTGTGCACTGCCAACATTTGGCCTGGGGTACAACAATGCCAGGAATCCTGGGATGTCCCAGCAGTGGTGAGTACTTAGCTCACAGAGCGTGGGAGGGCACCATAGGGGTGTGACACATAGGTAACGAGATGAGTTTGGGAAGATAACATGAGAAAACCCTTTCGGGCTCATGGAGAGAAACATTCTGTGAATCTCACCAAAACTGACAGCCAGCTTGTGGTAAAATTCAGTCCACTATCACCGCACCACAACAGCCCCTCTGCTGGAGGTCGATGTAGCTCATCAGATGGTAGACTGGTAATCAGACTGTGCTTTGTCTAAAGCTACTTAATCATCTCCTCCAGTAAGTGCTCAGCTCTTTGAGATAATGTTATTAGATAGCAGTTGACCTCTTTTCTTTTATAACATTGAAAATGATAAACAATAGGCTCAGTTTTATTTTTGTGCAACTCTGAGGATTTTTCTGTCAGCTGTTCTCCACTGAGACTTTGCTCAGATGGTAGTTGGCTGTCAGATAGAATCCAATTGCAGTAATATAATCCATTCAGTGTACTGTGCGAGGATTAGTCACTTAGTATCTCAGGTTTCTGATAGCAAGTAATGGCAAACTACAATGATTTATTACAGAAACAATGGTATAAGCTGTACATCGATAGGGCTATTATCTGGGCACAAGATCTGAAAGCTTGACATTTTGCTTTATCTTGTTAACCCTTTAAGTATAAAATTTTTTCCACTTTTAAATTGTGGCCACTTCCTCAGAAGTAGCTGACAATCACAGCTCCCTGTCACTTCTATTGTGCTAAATCAGCCCCTCAAAGAAAGCTGTCCATCTTCTAACTGAGTGAATGCAACAAATCAAGATCACTGCATCAAGCTGGTAATTTCAGCGTGGGCCAGTCATCCCCTGTTAAAGAACCTCCCATCATCAATGACAGTTCTTTACTTATGTAAATTATTCGAAAGACTCCTCAAGCCCATTGTGGGTTGGATGCTGGATGCTGGATCAGTTGTTAGTTTTAAATCTATGACAGAGAATGTTTTGTTAAGTATTAAGGGATATGGGCCAAAAGCAGGAATATGGATTTAGGCCACAGATCAGCCACATTGAATGGTGGAACAGGCACGAGGGGCTGAATGGCCTACTCCTGTTCCTATGTTGCTATTAAACTATTTTACTCAAGTAACACAGTTCAGGAAGGCAGCTGACCCCCACCTTCTCCTGGGATAAGCAATAAATGCTGGCCCAGACAGCAAACCCATGTCCCATAAACCAATCATTTAACATTATTAAAATAACTTTATCATTATTTTGACACCCTCAACCAAGTTTCTAGTGTCCAGATTTCTCTAGAGGGAAAAAGCAGGTCTCCCTCATATTGTCATGGTATTTAAGGGCCTTTATTTGGCAAAAAGAAAAGAAAAACAACGCATAATTTAAACTGAGAGATTGCAGAGCCTTTAAGGAAGCTAGGCATACAGGTATAGCAGATGACTGAAGCTCAAATACAATATAATTGATTGCTAGAAAATGGGAAAGCAATAAAGGAGAGATATTTTGCTACTGTTATATTGGAGATTGGTGAGACTACTTGAGAAAGGATAGAGTTGTCTTAGAAACAATCAGAAAGTTCACATAACTGATTCCTGTGATGAGGGTATCGTTCTACTGCCCTCTGCGAAAAGGCAGGCAACTTGGGTCTTTGGAGTTGAGAAAAATTAGAAGCAATGTTATGTAAAGACACTCAGCACACTTTTTCCATTACAGAATCCCTACAGTGTGGAAACTGGTCCTTCAGCCCAACAAGTCCACACCAATCCTCAGAGCATCCCACCCTGACCCATCCCCAAACACTGTGGGCAATTTAGCATGGCCAATCCACCTAGCCTGCACATCTTTGGACTGTAGGATGAAACCCACACTGACACAGGGAGAATGTGCAAATTCCACACGGACAGTTGCCAGAGGGTGGAATTGAACCTAGGTCTGTGGTGCTGTGAGGCAGCAGTGCTAACCACTGAGCCACTGTGCCACCCTAAGCCTTGACAAGGTGGATTCTGAAAGAATGTTTCTTTTTGTGGGGAGACTAGAATAGAGAATATAGTTGAAAAATACCAAAAAAATCTTATTTAAGGCAGAATTTCAGAAAATTTCTTTTTCTCTCAGTGTTTCTTCCCCAGATATTGGCGGAGGCTGGATCATTGAATATTTTTAAGGCTGAAATAGATAGATTCTTGATTAACAAGAAGCCAGAGGTTATTGTGGGTAGGAGGAAATATGGAGTTGAGGCCACAATGAGATCTGCCATGATATTATTAAATGGCAGAGCAGACTAGAGGGGCTGAATGGCCTACATCTGCTCCTAGTCTTTGTTTTGTATTGATCTAATGGTCTTCCTCTGAATATTTTGTCATGATATGGAGGTGCTAGTTTTGGACTGGGGTGATCAAGGTCAGAAATCACATGACACCAGGTTATATTGCAACAGGTTTATTTGAAAACACAAGCTTTTGGAGCCTCACTCCTTTATCAGCTGTTAGTGAGAAAGGTAGTATCAGATACTGAATTTATAAGTAAAAGGGTCACACCACTGATGAGGATGTATTAAACAAACCTGAGATGCTGTTAAATCTTCAATCAGTTAGAAGGTTTTAATTGATTAATATGTATATGTCAATCTCCAAATTCCTTTGAAGTCACTGTTCTGAGAGAACTAAAGGTTTTATCAGTGTGAAGGTGTTTCAGCGATGGTACGAACTGCAGATGCTGGAGAATATGAGATAACAAGGTGTGGAGCTGGATGAACACAGCAGGCC
>JAHRHZ010000061.1:30551745-30562602 GCA_024137785.1 Ginglymostoma cirratum
TTAGGGTCTGGGATGTACTGTCTGAGAGTGTGAGGGAGGCAGGTTCAATTCAGACACTGAAGTGAGAGTTAGGAAATGAAAAATTAGAAGATTAGAATCCCTACAGTGTGGAAACAGGCCCTTCAGCCCAACAAGTCCACACCAACCCTCGGAGCATCCCACCCAGACCCATCCCCCCATAACCCACACACCCCTGAACACTACGGGCAATTTAGCATGGCCAATCCACCTAGCCTGCACATCTTTGGACTGTGGGAGGAAATCAGAGCAAACCCACGCAGACATGGGGAGAATGTGCAACTCCGCACAGACAGTCACCTGGGGTGATGTGCAGAAGTACGAGGAGAAGGCAGGAGAATGGAACTAAGCAGTTATTTCAAAAAGAGAAATTGGTGATGAAACTCAGCAGGTTTGGCAGTACAAAGTCATAGAGTCCCACAGCACAGAGACAGACCATTCAGCCCAGACAGGTCAATGCCGACCAAAATGTCCATCCACACTAACCCCATTTCCCTGCACTTAGCCCATATCCTGCTCAACCTTTCCTATCGATGTATTTGTCCAAATGCCTTTTAAATGTTGTTAATGTACCCATCTCAACCACTTCTGCTGGCAGCTCATTCCATATGCATACCACCCTCTGTGTAAAAAAGTTGCCCCTCAGGTTCCCATGTATTCTTTCCCCTCTTACCTTAGACTGATGTCCTCCAGTCCTTGATTTCCCCAACCCTGGCAAAAAGCCTGAGTGCATTCACCCTATCAATACCTTTCCTCATTTTATACACTTCCATAAGGTCCTCCTTCAGTCTCCCAAGCTCTAAAGAAAAAATGGCTAGCTTGTGCAACCTCTCTCTATAACTCAGTCCCTCAAGTCCTGGCAACATCCTCGTAAATCTCCTCTGCACTCTTTACTGTTCAATAACATCCTTCCTATGGCAAGGTGACCAAAACTGAACACAATACTCCAACTGTGGCCTCACCAACATCCTGTACAATTGCAACATAAATTCCCAACTTCTGTACTCAACACCCTGACTGGTGAAGGCCAGTGTGCCAAAAGCCTTCTTCACTGCCCTGTCTACCTGGGGCTCCACTTTCAGAGAACCATGCACCTGAACTCCAAGGTCCCTCTGTTCCATTAAACTCCTTAGGGCCTTACCATTGTCGATGAAACTCCTATCTTGTTTTGACTTTCTAAATTACAACACCTCACACTTATCTATATTAAACTCCATTTGCCATTTCTCGGCTCACTTCCCCAGCTAATCAAGATCCTGCTGCAATCTCTGATAACCTTCCTCACTGTCCATGCTAGTGTCATCCACAAACTTACAAGTATAGACTATGTCTATTGCCCTGCCCTCATCAACCTTCCTGGCCACTTCATCAAAGAACTATAACAATTTTGTGAGGCATGATCTCCCACACACAAAGCCATGCTGACTACTCTTGATCAAACCCTGTCTTTCTAAATGCTTGTACACCTTATCTCTCAGAATCTTCTCAAGTAACTTACCTACCGCAGATGTTAGGCTTTTTGGTCTATAATTCCCAGGTTTTTCTTTGCAGCCCTTCTTGAATAAGGACACAACATGCGCTACCCTCCAGTCTTTCGGGACCTCACCTGTTGTGAACAATGATGTAAATATATCAGCCAGGACCCCCGCAATTTCTTCTCTAGCCTCTTTTTTCTATTCATTTGTGGGATGTGGGTGTCACTGGCTGGCCAGCATTTCTTGCCAATTTCTAGTTGCCCTTGAGAAGGTGGTAATGAGCTGTCTTCTTGAACCGCTGCAGTCCATGTGCTGTGGGTTGACCAACAATGCCCTTAGGGAGGGAACTCCAGGATTTTGACTCAGTAACAGTGAAGGAGCGGTGATATATTTCCCAGTCAGAATGCTGATTGATTTGGAAAGGAACTTGAAGGTGGTGATGTTCCCATGTATCTGCTGCCCTTGTCCTTCTAGATGGAAGTGGTTGTGGGTTTGGAAGGTGCTGTCTGAGGATCTTTGGTGAATTTCTGCAGTGCATCTTGTAGATAGTACACACTGCTGCTACAGAGCGTCGGTGGTGGAAGAAGTGAATGCTTGTGTATGTGGTGCCAATCAAGCGGCTGCTTTGTCCTGGATGGTGTCAAGCTTCTTGAGTGTTGTTGGAGCTGCACCATCCAGGCAAGTGGGGAGTTTTACATCACACTCCTGACTTGTGCCCTGCAGGTGGTGGACAGGCTTTTGGGAGTCAGGAAGTGAGTTACATGCTGCAGTATTCCCAGCCGCTGGCCTGCTGTTGGAGCCACTGTGTTTATGTAGTGAGTCCAGTTGAGTTTCTAGTCGATACTAACCACAGGATGTTGATAGTAGGGGATTCAGTGATGGTAACACCATTGAATGTCAAGGGATGGTGGTTCGATTGTCTCTTATTGGTGATGGTCATAGCCTGGCATTTGTGTGGCTGCCACTTGTCGGCCCAAGCCTGGATATTGTCCAGATCATGTTGTATGCGAACACGGACTGCTTCAGTATCTGAGGAGTCGCGAATGGTGCTGAACATTGTGCAATCATCGGCGAACATCCCCACTTCTGACCTTATGATGGAGGGAGGGTCATTTATGAAGCAGCTGAAGATGGTTGGGCCTAGGACACTACCCTGAGGAACTCCTGCAGAGATGTCCTGGAGCTGAGATGATTGACCTCCCACAATCACAACCATCTTTCTACGACTCCAACCACCGGAGAGTTTGCCCCCTGATACCCATTGATTCCAGTTTTGCCAGGGCTCCTTGATGCCACATTCAGTTGAATGCAGCCTTGATATCAAGGGCTGACACTCTCACCTCACCTCTGGAATTTAGCTCCTCTGTCCATGTTTGAACCACGGCTGTAATGAGGTCAGGAGCTGAGTGGGCCTCCATGCTGTGATAATGCTATAATTCTGTGATAAGATTTTGTTCATCTAACTGTTGGTGACCCTCAGGTTAAACCACCACCAGTCATCTGTCTCTACTCTCTCTCATCTCTATTGCCTCCTGAGACTATGTGGACTTTACCTTAAATGTAAACAGAAGAAACTGGAAATATTCAGTGAATTTGACAGCATCTATAGAGAGAGAGAATCCGAGATTCAGGTCACTAATCCTCAGCAGCTGCATTAACTCTTCCTCTTTCCACAGATATTTCTTGACCGGCTGAGCATTTCTGGTGTTTTCCATTTTTAGTCCAGATTTCCAGAAAATACATTATTTATTTTATCACTGCTGTTTTTAAAACTTTGCTTTATGTTGCTAAGTGTCCAACAAATTTCAATTTTACATTTTTGTACAAAGTTAATGGTCTTGGCTGTTCCATTCCTTTAGATGTCTCAGTCCCAGTCACACCCACCTGTTTGTAACCATAAACCAAATCAGAAGAGATTATCCTCATGGAAATGATTGCTTCCAGGTGGCTTTTCCCCACCTTGATACATTGCAATGTTTATAGTGTGGCTTCCAGATCAGGGACTCTGACACAAAGCTCCTTAAGCTGCAGTCACTTATTACAGAAATGCTTCCTATTGATTATACCGGTGTCTATGAGCTCCCACATGCTGCAGCCACAACACATCACCTGTCTTTTTAAAATATTGATTCATTTATTTTCTTACCTAATTTATAGTTAATAAACCCCACTAGCTCTAATAAATTTTTTGACTGCTCATAAACCCTCCTACTACTAATGTTACCCTGCACATAAATGATCTAAGCTTCACAAAATTCTTATTCTTACTACTTCAATTAATGTTAGACTTCCTTCAAAATTGCTCTTATTTCATTAAGCAAGAAACAGAAAATGCTCAACAAGCAAACAATCAATCTCTTACTTTCTTTGTTCCTATATTTTGCTTCAGTTTTGTTTAGAATACTCAGTCTCACACCCACTGCCCTATATCTAGGGAGCCCATTACTTCAGGGAGAAAACAAGTGTTTTCTACAAATGCTGGAGTAGGAAAGAAAGTTGCGAAAATCTGTCCTTCTGCACCGAATTTCCACATGAACTAAATTCCCAACTGCACATTTTAGAATGCAGTGTATTCCACGCTCATAAATCACTTGTCACCAAAATAAAACTTGACTGAATTGTAAATCAGCATTTAAGAACCCAAAGAATAAGTTGCATTCATGTACCTAAAAGGGTTCAAGATATTCATGACGGTTTCTCATTTTATTAGCAATATGATAAATTAACATGAAATTGCAAATGATTTAGTAAAGTTATGATTTTATGTTACTGTGGCTCAGTGGTTAGCACTGCTGCCTCACAGCACCACAGACTCGGGTTCGATGCCACCCTCAGGCGACTGTCTGTGTGGAGTTTGCACATTCTCCCTGTGTCTGCGTGGGTTTCCTCCGGGTGCTCCAGATTCCTCCCACAGTCCAAGGATGTGCAGGCTAGGTGAGTTATCCATGGCAATTGCAGGGCTACAGGGATAGGGTAGGAGGATGGTTCTGGGTGAGAAGTTCTTCAGAGAGTCATTGTGGACTTGATGGGCCAAATAGTCTGCTTCCACATTCCAGCGACTCTATGATTCTATGTTCAAGTGATTCAATGAGCAGGGAGACACCTATGAAAACACTTACTTTTCAAGATTAATGTCCTGTTAACTCTGCGCCACTTATTCCTTCGCACACCCTGATAACCGACATTCGTAATTGTATGTATAACTGAAGCCTTAAAGAGTTCATTCAGTTATTGTGATGTCCCAGCCCCTGTGAGCTGAGCCTATGTTGTTGGCTATAACAGGTCATTCTGTTATAGGAAAGATATAGTTAAACTGGAAAGTGTGCAAAGAAGATTTAGGAGGATATTGCCAGGACTAGTAGGCCTGAGTTATAGAGAGTAGTTGGCCAGGATAGGACTTTATTCCTTGGAATGTAGAAGAATGAGGGGGTGACCTTATTGAGGTGTATAAATCTGTGAGCGGCATAGATAGGATGAATGCATATTGTCTTTTTCCCAGGGGTAAGGAATTGAAAACTGGAGGGCACAGGTTTAAGGTGAGAGGGGAAAGATTTAAGAAGGAGCTGAGGGACAACTTCTTCACGCAGAGAGTGGTGTGTATATGGAATGGGCTGCCGGAGAAAGTGGTTGAGGCAGGTACAATAGCAACATCTAAAAAACATTTGGATAGGTACATGGATGTGAAGGACATAGAGTGATATGAACTAAATGCGAGCAATTGGAACTAGCTGAGTGGGCACCATGGTCAGCATGGACCAGTTTGGGCTGAAGGGCCTGTTTCCAGGCTGTATTACTCTATGACTCTAAGTCTGCAGTGGATATGCCCCTGCACCACCTCCCACTGAAAACCTTGTGGATCATTAATACCAATGTAAAGGTCTCATCCTGGCACTGCTTGTATTCACTAAACCTGGCAGCTGGCCACTCTCCTCTTATTGTCAACATCACTCACCCACCCGCTGCCTCCACCAACTTCTCCTCTCTCAAGAATATTCAGATAAGCCTCAGAGGCATTAGCAAAGCCATGTCAGAGAGACTGTGCTGGAAGATTGGAATTAGTGCAATGTAGGAGAGAAATGTGAACTGTAAGATTCTCTTGTCTATAATATAAACAAAGACTGTTTCTGTGCCTGGAAGCCTGTGTCCAGTGGAGTAGCACAGGGTTTGGTACTGGGTCCCTTGCTATGTGTTGTGTACATTAATCATCTAGACGCAAATGGAGGAAATATGATCAGTAAGTCTGCAGGCAACACAAAAATTGGTTGTGTGGTAAACAAGACGATATAGGCAGGCTGATTAGATGGACTGAAAAATAGCAAATAGAATTTAATCTTGCAAAGCATTTTGAAAGGACTAACATGGCAAGCGAGTACATGTTGAATGGTAGGACCCTAGGCAACACAGAGGACCAGAGGGTCCTTGGTGAGCATGCCCATAGATCCTTGAAGGCAGCAGGACATGTTGATAAGATGGTTAAGGAAGCATATGGAATTCTTGGTTTTATTAGCCATAGCACTGAACAAAAGACTAAGTGGTTATGATAGATAGAACAAAGAAGTGCAGGTGTTGGAAATTTAAAACAAAAACAGAAATTGCTAGAGAAACTCAGCAGGTCTGGCAACATCTCTGGAAAGAGAGATCAGAGCAAACATTTCAACTCCAGTGGCGCTTCTTCAGAACTGACAGCAGCAAGGAAAAGGTGGTATTTCTGCTGATAACAAAGGGTGAGGGTGGCCAAGGCCTGTATGGATAGGTAAAGATAGAGCCCACAGGGAGAGAAAGAAAATTAGGCAGTCAAAGGGATAAGTGATAGTCAGCCACAGAGGTAGAAAAGCTCATAATAGGGATCATGAGTGGGTGAAAATCACTTTGCTGTGCTGGAAGAAACCTATGTGATGACAGAACCTGGGGTGTGAGTTATTAGATGTTGAGTCCTGAGGCTGCAGGGTTCCCAAGCGGAAAATGAGATACTGTTCTTCCAGCTTGCACTGAGCCTCATTCGAGCACTGTAGTACACCCAAGATAGAGATGTGGCCAGGGAACACAGTGGTATGTTGAAATGGCAGGAAACAGGAAGCTCAGGCTTATTTCTGCAGACAGAATGTAGGGTTTCTGCAAAGCGGCCATCCAGTCTGCATTTTGTCTCCCCAGTGTAGAGAAGACCACATTGTGAGCAGTGAATACAGTAGACCAAAATGAGTGATTTTCAGGTAATCACGCCTTCAGCTGGGAGGTGTGTCTGGGGCCTTGGATAGTGAGGAGGGAGGAAGTAAACTGACAGGTGTTACACTTTCCACCATTGCAGGAGAAGGTGCTGTGGGGGTGTGAGGACGTGTTGGGAGTGGTGAACAAGTGGGACTAGAGTGTCCGGAGGCAACAGTCCCTGTAGAAGGCTGACAAGGGAGGGCAGCCATAGAAAGTCATAGAGTCATACAGTTCAGAAACAGACTGTTTGACCCATCCTGTCCATGCTGACCATAATCCCAAACTAAACAAGTTCCACCTGCCTGCACTTGGCCCATATCCCTGCAAGCATTTCTAATTCAGGTTCTGATCCAAATGTCTTTTAAACAGTGTAACTATACCTGCGTTCACCACTTCCTCTGGAAGTTCATTCCACACATGAACCACTCACAGTGTAAAAACATTGACCCTCAGGTCTTTTTTAAATCTTTCTCCTCTGACCTTAAAAATATGGCCCCTTGTCTTGAAATCACCCACCCTCGGGAAAAGACACTTCCTATTCACCTTATCTATACCCTTCATGATTTTATAAACCTCTGTAAGGTCACTTCTCAATCTCCTACGCGCTAGTGAAAAAACCCCAGCCTATCCAGCATTTCCTTATAACTCAAACCTTCCATTCCCAGGAACATCTTGGTAAATCTTTTCTGAACCCTCTCCAACGTAATAATATCCTTCTTCTGACAGGATAACCAGAACTGCACACAGTACTCCAGATGCGGGCTCACCAACATATTTTACAATCTCAACATGACATCCTAATACCTATACTCAAAGGTCTGAACAATGAAGGCAAGCATGTTAAATATCTTCTTAACCACCCTGTCTAGCTGTGACAAAAATTTCAAAGAATTATGTACCTTAACCCCCAGGTCCCTCTGTTCTACAACATTACCCAAGGGCCTACTTTTAATTTTAAAAGCCCTGCCCTTGTTTGTTTTACCAAAATGTAATGGAGGGAGGGGAATATGTGTCTGGTAGTGGCATCCCACTGGAGGTGCCAGAAATGATGACTAATGATCCTTTGGATGTGAACGCTGTCGAGATGGTAGGTGAGGATGAGGGGACCATATCACTGTTGTGGTAGGGAAGGGAAGGAGTGAGGGCAGAAGTGTGGGAAATGGGTCGGACCTGGCTGAGGGGCCTAACAACCACAGTGGTAGGGTATCCTCAGTTGAGGAAGAAGGGGGACATTTTAGAAGCCCCCTTGTCAACCTTGGCATCATCAGAGCAAATGGATGGAGATGGAGGAGCTTGGAAAATGGCAGAGGCTCTTTGTAGGAAGCAGGGCCTGAGGATGTACAGTTGAGATAACTGTGGGAGTCGGTGGGTTTATAGTGGATATTAGTGGCCAGCTTTTCCCCAGAAATGGAAACAGAGGTGTTAAGGAAGGGAAGTGGGGTGTCAGATAGACCAAGCGAAGGTGAGACCAGGGTGGAAATTGGAAGCAAAATTGATAAACTTTTCCAACTGCAGACAAGCGAGGGAAGCAGTAATGATGATGTCATCCATGTACTGGAGAAATAGTTGTGGGTGAGGGCCAGAATAGGACTGGAACAAGGAATGTCCCACGTTCCTGATGAAGATATAGACATAGCCGGGGCCTGTGCGGGTATTCTGCCCTGAAGGAAGTGAAGGTAGTTAAAGGGGAAATAGTTCAGAGTGAGGACAAGCTTGACCTGGCAGAGGAGGGTGATGGTGAAGAAGTGGAGAGCCCTGAGACCATCTTGATGGGGGGATGGATGTGTAAAGGGATTTGCACATCCATGGTGAAGAGGAAGCAGCTGGAGGAATCGTGGATGTAAGTGGGAAGGGACTGGATAAGGGGAGAAAAAAACTGAGTCGAGGTAGGAAGAGATAAGTTTCCTAGGCAGAAGCTGTGGATCTGCCCAGGTAGTTATGATGGACCTGTATGTAAAGTTATGCCACAGCTGGAGTACTGTGTGCAGTTCTAGCCACCACATTACAGCAAAAATGTGATTGCACTAGAGGGGATACAGAGAAGATTCATCCTCTATCGCCTCTATCCGCCTCCCCCTCTCTCCCTATTTATTTCAGAACCCTCTTCCCCTCCCCCATTTCTGATGAAGGGTCTAGGCCCGAAACGTCAAGTTTTCCTGCTCCTATGATGCTGCTTGACCTGTTGTGTTCATCCAGCCCCATGCTTGTTATCTCGGATTCTCCAGCATCTGCAGTACCTTTTATCTAAGATTCATCCGGAGATTGCCTGGTTTGGAAAGATTCAACTATCAAGAGAGACTGGATAGGATGGGGTATTTTCCTCAGGACAGAGAGGGTTGAGGGGGGACCTGATTGATGGGTACCAAGTTCCAAGGGGCATAGACAGGGTAGATAGGGAGAAACCTATCCTCCAGTAGAGAGGGCAAAAACCAGTGAACACAGTTTTAAGGTGAGGTGCTGGTGGTTTAGAGGGGATTTGAGGAACACATATTTTACTCAGAGGGTTGAGAGTACCTGGAAGTCACTGCCTTAAAATTGAGGTAGAGGCAGGAACCCTCAAAGCACTTAAAAAGTATTTAGAACACTTGAAACACCAGAGCATACAAGGCAATGGGCCAAATGCTGGAAAATGGGATTAGCTGAAATGGATATTTGATGACCCACATGGATAAGGGCCTTGTTCCACGCTGTAAAATCTCTATGACTCGTCAGTTCTGTCATCAGTATTTTTGTTCATTGAATTCTAGTCTCTATGTTACACCTTTCTGATTTTCAAAATTGCTATATGTTTGTTCAAAAATTTAACAAAGCTTTCTTAATGAACAAAGGAAATATGCAATAATTCAACTATGTCAACGTTAAGTAAAAAGACTTACATCAAGTTTCTGACTTAAAGGCAGTTGCAGAGAAATGGGTGAATTTTGAATTAATAAGCACAAGTGATATTTCACATGCCTGTAAGATAGATTTTATCAAAGGGACAAAATGAATATTGACTGGTAAAATGCCAACAGGTTTCCCTGACTCCTGGTGCATACAGTGTTGTACTCCATTGATAAGGGATAGAATTTTATAGCCATCCCCTGGGAGTAGGGAGCAGGGTTACTAGCGGCAAAAGACTTACCATAGGCATAGAAGCAGAAGTAGGCCATTCAGCCCACTGAGTCTACTTTGCTATTCAAAGAAATTATGAAACAAACAGAAACCGTGCTGGAGAAGCTCAGCAGAGCTGACAGTATCTGTATGAAGAGAGAAACAGAGTTAATGTTTCAAGTCATAGAGTCATACAGTTATATAGCATGGAAACAGGCCCTTTGTCCCATACTGATCTATGCTGACCATGGTGCCTATTCAGCTAGTTCCAATTACCTGCATTTGGTCCATATTCCTCTAAACCCTTCCCATCCATGTACCTATCCAAATATTTTTGAAGTGTTGCTATTGTACCTGCCTCAACCACTTCCTCCGGCAGCCCATTCCACATACGCACCACTCTCTGCGTGAAGATGTTGCCTATCAGGTCTTTCTTAAATCTTTCCTCTCTGACCTTAAACCTGTGCCCTCTAGTTTTCAATTCCCCATCCCTGGGAAAAAGACAAAATGCATTCATCCTATCTATGCCCCTCATGAACTTATGCACTTCAATAAGGTGCCCACTCATTCTTCTACATTCCAAGGAATAAAGTCCTATCCTGGCCAACCACTCCCAGCAACTCAGGCCTACTAGTCCTGGCAATATCCTCCTAAATCTTCTTTGCACATTTTCCAGTTTAACTATATCTTTCCTATAACAGGGTGACCAAAACTGTACACAATACTCCAATTGCAGCCTCAACAATGACTCAGACAACAGTAATATAACATCCCAACTCCTACACTCAATGCCTCGACCGATGAAGGCCAGCATGCTAAATGCCTTCTTCACCACCCTGTGCACCTGTGACACCGCTTTCAATGAACTATGTACTTGTACTCCTAGGTCCCTCTGTTCTACAACACTCCTCAGGACTTTACCATTTACTGTGTAAGTCTTACCTTGGTTTGACTTTCCAAAGTGCAACACCTCACAATTATCTGTATTGAATTGCATTTGCCAATCCTCAGCCCACTTCCGCATCTGATCAAGATCCCTCTGTAATTTTTGATAACCTTCTTCACT
>JAHRHZ010000061.1:30563002-30575505 GCA_024137785.1 Ginglymostoma cirratum
CCTGCTGTGTTCATCCAGCCCCATGCTTGTTATCTCGGATTCTCCAGCATCTGCAGTACCTTTTATCTCTGATACAACATTATCCACCCTCCAGTCTTCTAGAACTTCGCCAGTGGCCAAAGGTGAAGCAAAAATCTTGCAAGACCCTCTGCAATTTCTTCCCTAGCATCCCACAATGTCCGATCAGGCCCAGGGGATTTATCCACCTTAATGCATTTTAAGGCTGCAAACAGCTGCTCTCTGATAATATGTAAGTGGTCCAAACATCCCCACTTGTTTCCCTTATTTCCTTAGCACCCACGATTCTTTCTTCAGTAAACACTGAGGAGAAATATTCATTAAAAATCTCCCCCATCTCCTGTGGTTCCACACATAGACAGCCATGCTGATCTTTAAGGGGACCTAGTCTCTCCCTAGGCACCCTCTACTCTTAATACGGCTATCGAACCTTATCTGCCAGATCCATCTCGTACCTTCTTGTTGCTGTTCTGATTTCCCTCTTAAGTGTGCTCCTACACTTTTTGTAGTCATCTCGGGATTCACTTGAGCCCAATAGCTTAAACCCAATGCTTGCCTTTTTCTTTTTCCTGACCAGAGCCTCAATATCCCTCGTCAGCCAGGGATCCCTAAACCTGCCAGCTTTTCCCTTCACCCTCACAAGGACATACTGTACCTGAATTCTTGATATCACACTTTTAAAAAAGCCTCCCATTTGCCAGTCATTCTATTTCCTTCAAACAGATTCACCGGATCAACCTCTGCTAGATCCTGCCTAATGGCCCCAAAATTGGCCCTGTTCCAGGTCAGCACCTTAACCTGTAGACCTGTCCTATCTTTTTCCATAAAGAGTTATGGTCACTGGACCCAAAGTGCTGTCCCAAAGTGTCTGACACTTCAGCCACTTGCCCGACCTTATTTCCTAAGAGGAAGTCCAGTGTTGCACCCTCCTGAGTAGGGCCGTCTACATATTGATTTAGGAAGCTTTCTCGGACACATTGGACAAATTCCACCCCATCTGGGTCTTTCACGATCTGGATATCGCAGTCAATACAGGGGAGATTAAAATCTCGAACCAATACTACCTATTATTCCTACAGGTTTCTGCAATCTCTCGACACATCTGCTCCTCTTGTACCCACTGGCTATGTGGGGGTCTATAACACAGTCCCAACAGAGTGACCATCCCCTTCTTGTTTCTATGTTCTAACTATATAGCCTTATCTGGTGACCCCTGAAGAATATCCTCTTTAAGCACTGGTGTTATGCGCTCCCTTATCAAAAGGGCAACTCCCCTTCCTCCCTTACTTGTACTTCTGTCACACCTGTAGCTTCTACATCCTGGAACACTGAGCTGCCAGTCCTGCCCTTCTCTCAGCCCTGTTTCCGTTATGGCTATAATATTCCAGACCCCAGACCAATCCATGCTCTGAGCTCATCTACCTTACCAGTCAGGCCTCGTGCATTGAAATAAATGCACTTTACACCAGAAGCCTTTTCCCTCCCTTTACTGTGCCCCTGGCTATTCTGAACAGTAAACTTGCTCTTGATGGCAAATGTATTTTCCCCTGAATCATTGATGGCCTCTCTCTTATTCAGAGTCTCACACCCGCTGCTGCCAAACTCATTGAAACCCTCCTGGGTAACACTAGCAAATCTCCGTGCAAGGTTATTGGACCCCGTCCAGTTCAAGTGCAACCCATCCCTCTTGTAAAGGCCACCTATACCCCACAAGAGGTCCCAATGATCCACGAACTGAAAACTTCGCCCGCTACACCAGCTCCTTGGCCATGCATTCTTCTGGCCTATCTTTCTATTTCTATCCTCACTGGCGTGTGGCACTGGGAGTAATCCGGAGATCACTCTTGAGGTCCTGCTTTTTAACTTCTGACCTAACTCCCCATACTCATTTCGCAGGACCCCATCCCTTTGTCTACCAATGTCATTTGTACCATGTGCAGAATCACCTCTGGCTATTCACCCTCGCCCTTCAGAATGTTCTGCAATGACTCAGAGACATCCTTGACCCTGGAACGCGGGAGACATCCTGGTGTCTCTTCAGATTGACTTTTTTTCACAACCATGAGATCAGTGAGATCAGGGCTAATCTGATAATGCTTAACCCCACTTTCCTACCTTTTTCCCCAAAATCTACCAATTCCTTAATGATATCCACCCTAGAGCCAATGGCGACCCTTACGTCTTCTGGGTAAAATGTGGTAGCCATTTTGTGATCTGAGGGCTTGTTCCTCCTGTTTAGCACCACGTTCGTCATGAAGCTGTCACCCCACTCCCCATTTTTTGTAAGGTACTCCCTGCTCTGTGTGTTGTCCCACCCTGCCCTTCCAAATCCAGCCACTTTTGTTTCAGCCTGTTGGATTGAACCCACTGAATGATCCTGACTGACTTTCTCCCCCAGCTCTGAGAACGCCGACTGGGGATTGCCTGCTGTCCCTGCAGTGTCCATTGTTTCCAATGTTCATTTACAAAAATTATCAACTGATAAAATAATGAGCTGTTATTCCAGAAAATACACATTTTAACCATTTACTGCTAATGCTTTATAAATCCAGAAAAGAGTGATTGGAATTGATGATATGAATGAAATTAATACAGATTTTATTTACAGCGTGCTATGCTGGATTGGCAATGAATAACAAAATAGGATTAATTATACAAGTTCAAAGTGAAGTCACCCCTAGGTATCAGCAACTATAATATGATTGAATGTTACATTCAGTTTGAGGGGGGTGGGGAAGACGAGTGCTCTGAGACTGTTCTTTTTAAACTTAAATAAGTGCAATTGAACCACAGCTGGCTAATGTAAATCGACAAATGAGACTGAAAGATTTGTCAGTAGAGATGCAGTGACAGACATATAAAGGAATATTTTTGAATGCACAGAATAGATACATTTAAATGAGTAAAACATTCTAAGGGACTGATGCACCATCCATGGTTAATTAGAAATGTTAAAGTTAATATCACTGCAAAGAAAAAGCGTAGAACTAACTGTGCAGTAACAAGTAGTAGGTCAGACGATTGGACAGATTATTTAAAAAAGAATGACCTCCAAAATTAATAAGGAAAGGAAAATTAGACAATGAGACAAAGCTGCCCAGAAATGTAAATTCAGGTAATAAGATTTTTATAATTATTTTAAAAAAGACAAGAATTAAAGTGAGCATTGACCCTATAGAAAGTGTCAATGAGATGATGACATCGGGAATGTTCTGCTTGAAATGCTGGTCAAAGCAGATTACCTCATAAAGGTCAGAAGTGAATGAGATAAATGAAAAGAAAAACCTTGTATGGCAAAGGGGGCAGAGCAGGAGAGTAAAATCAAGTATATAGAAGCACAGAAACATGAAGCAGGGGGAGACCATTTGTCCCTTTGAACTGGGTCCACCATTAATATGATCATGGCTGATCCCCCCTCTCAACACCCATATTCCCGCTTTCTCCCCAACTCCCCTTGACGCCTTTCAAATCTAAAACATTATCTAACTCCTTTTTGAATACGTTCAGTGACTTGGCTTCCAAAGCCTTCTGTGGTAGAGAATTCGACAGGTTCACTACCCTCTGAGTGAAGCAATCTTTCCTCATCTCAGTCCAAAATGGTCTGCCCTGTATCTCGCTGAGACTGTTTACCCAGGTTGTAGATTCCCCAGCTGGGGAAACATCCTGCCTGCATCACATATATCCAGCCCTGTTAGAATTTTATACATTTCAATCAGATCCCCTCTCGTCCTTCTAAACTCTCGTAAATACATGCCCGGTTGAACCAATCTCTCCTCAGAGGGCAAAACTCATTCAGAGAGTTGGCAAAGACATGATGGAGCTAAAGGTCTTCCTCTGCGTTGTGTGTTTCTTAGATTCGAGGTAAACTGTGGAAATCTTATTGATTGATAAATATTCTTGTCCTGCAGTTGCAGTAAAGTGACCTTTTGCTTTTCATTGGCTAAGGTTATTTCAATCAAGCGGAAGGTATTGTTACATTGTGTTTTTACTGACAGGGACCTGGGTTCAATTCCAGCCTCAGGCAACTGTCTGTGTAAAGTTTACACGTTCTCCCAATGTCTGCCCACAGTGCAGGATGTGCAGTTTAGGCAGAGTAGCCATGAGAAGTGCAGAGTTACAGGGATAGGGTGAGATGCTCTTTGGAGGTTCAGTGTGCCTCAATGGGCTGAGTGGCCTGCTTCCACACAGTAGGGATTCTATGAGATATTAATGGACTAACTCACTGGGCCAATACAGTGTGAAGCTGGAGAAACACAGCAGGTCAGGCAGCACCATAGGAGCAAGAAAGTTGACGTTTCAGGTTTTCACCGTTCATCAGGACTGGGGAGGGGAAAGGGAGCTTGGAAATAAGTGGGGGGTGGAGCTGGGGGAAGGTGAGTGGGATGGTGATAGATGGATGCGGGTAGGGGGTTGTGGAGATTGGTCAGTGGGAAGGGTGGGGCAGATCAATGAGAAACAAGATGGACAGGTTGTATCAGGTCAAGGAGGTGGGAATGAGAAGGAGGGTTGGACATGGGATGAGGCCAGGGGTGTGGGGAGATTTTAGAACTGGTGAATTCAATGTTCAGGCCATCGGGCTGTAGGCTCCTGCGATAGAATATGAGGTGCTGCTTCTCTAGTTGGCATGTGGCGTCATTGTGGCGCTGGAGGAGACCCAGGAGTTAAAATGGTTAGTAACCGGAAGAGGTTGTTGATTATAGCGTACGGAGTGCAGGTGCTCCGCAAATCTGCCACCGAGCTTACGTTTTGTCTCACCGACGTAGAGGAGGCCACATCAGGAGCAACAGATAGAGCAGACTAGGTTGGAGGATGTACAGGTGAATCCCTGTAGGATTTGGAAAGATTGTTTTGGGCCTGGGATGGAGGTGAGGGGGGAGGTGTAGGAGCAGGTGTAGCACCTCCTGGGGTTGCAGGGGAAGGTGCCAGCGGTGGTGGGGTTGCTGGGGAGTGTGGGGCGGATGAGGGAGTTGCGGAGAGAGCAGTCCCTATGAAAGGCAGATAGGGGTGGGGAGGAAAATGTATCTTTGGTGGTGGGGTCGGATTGTAGGTGGCGGAAGTGGCGGAGGATGATGCGTTGGATGTGATGGTGGAGTGATATGTGAGGACCAGGGGGATTCTGTCTTTATTTTTGTTGGGGAGAGGGGATTTGAGGGCAGAAGTGTGGGGAATGCAAGAGATGCGGCTGAGGACATTTTTGATTAATGGAGGGAGGCAAGTTATCGTCCTTGAAGTGGGAGGACATCTGGGATGTCTGGGAGTGGAACGGTCCATCTTGGAGCAGATACAGCAGAGTTGGAGGAAATAGGAGTAAGGGATCGCATTCTTGCAGGAGGATGGGTGAGAGGAGGTGTAGTCCAGGTAGCTATGGGAGTCGGTGGGTTTTAAATAGATGTTGGTAATAAGCCAGTTACCAGATACGGAGACAGAGAGGTCCAGGAAGGAGAGAGAGATATCCGATATGGTCCAGGTGAACTTGAAGTTGGGGTGAAAGTTGTTAGTAAAGCTGATGAACTGTTCAAGGTCCTCGTGGGAGCACAAGGCAGCACTGATACAGTCATCGATGTAGCCGAGGAAGAGGTGGGAATAGTACCAGTGGAATAGTGGAAAAGGGACTGGTCCATGTATCCTACGATGAGGCAGGCATAGCTTGGGCCCATATGGGTGCTATTGGCCACCCCTTTAGTTTGTAAGAAGTGGGGGCTGTTAAAGGAAAAGTTGTTGAGTGTAAGGACAAGTCCTGTTAAGCAGATGAGACTCTTTGGGTTCAGAGTCAGCCATATTGAGTGGGATTGGAGTCATATAAAGGCCAGACCTGGTGAGGACAAAGTAGATTTTTAGGGATAGTACGAACTGCAGATGCTGGAGAATCTGAGATAACAAGGTGTAGAGCTGGATGAACACAGCAGGCCAAGCAGCATCTGAGGAGAGAAAACAGAGTTAACATTCCATGCCTAGTGAGCTTTTTTCAGAAGGCTTTTGAATGCTGGAACTGGCCAGGCAATACAGCTTTCTGTACTCACAAATCGGCTGCAGAGAACTGTGTCTCACCCCTAACTGTTATATCGCTTACTACCACTATGTGTCTATTAATTCCCTCACTTTGGCAGGCTTCCTATACTACAGTGGATAATTCACTGGGGCACTCTGCAGACCCCACTGTTGTCTATATAGGCTACAAGAATTTCAGACTATTGCAAAAGACTGAGGGTCCTCTACTGCTACCTTCTGGATCTTCTTACCTGCTGCACGCACAGCCACAGGGGATGGGATGGCCTAGTGGTATTATTGCTGGACTGTAAATCCAGAGACCCAGATAGCATTCTGAGGACCCAAGTTCATAATCCCACCACGGCATATGGTGGAATTTGAATTCAATAAAAATATCTGGAATTAACAATCTAATGATGACCGTGAATCCATTGTCACTTGTCAGGAAAAAACCATCTGGTTCATTAATGTCCTTTAGGGAAGGAAACTGCCATCTTTACCTGGTCTGGCTTACATGTGACTCCAGACCCACAGCAATGTGGTTGACTTTTAACTGCCATCTAGGCAATTAGGGATGGACAATAAGTGCTGCCTGGTCAGCAATGCCCTCATCCTGTGAATGAATAAAGAAAACTAACGCCGACCATGGTCTTAAACAGATGACCCTATCTTTTGCAATCATTACTTCACCAGGAATGAGCCAATCATGTTTCCACAGCACCTCTAGTAGTGTGAAGGCAGTGGAACAGGAGTTCTAGAATCCTGCTTGATCAATATGTCACCCTATTTGATAAAAACAGGTATTGGAAAGGATTAATGTGATCGCTGTTAAATAATCAGTTCTTCCATAGTATCTACAACACAGAAGCTAATAATTTGACCCGGCAAATCCACATCCTCCAGTTTTATTAACTTCATCTCACTTTCAGAAATCACATGACACCAGATTACAGTCCAACAGGTTTATTTGAAATCACAAGCTTTAGTAGCTTCTATAGTTGGACCGTAACCTGGTGTTGTGTGATTTCTGACCTTGTCCACTCCAACCCTACACTGGCACCTCCACATCATCGCACTTTATCAACGCATCAAAAATGGCTGGAATGAGACCGCAGCCTCCTGCCTCAGTGTAGTGAGTAGTACCCTTGTGCACCGCCAGCACTTCTTGTTCCACTCCATCAGCAATATGGGAGTGCATTTTATTTTTGGAAGATTGCACACTCAGATAGTATCTTTCCAGTCATGGATTCAAAAACTCAAAAGCTTTTGTGTGCCCAGCCCTCTGTGAGTTCATACAGTGAGATATGGTTTTGAAATACCAGCTGGTCCTACCTGATTTCCAGTTGTACTTTTAAATATAGTTTTGGTTTCGTAGTGACAGGACCAGCTGCCTGCACCATCTGTTGCTGGGCATGATGACAAGAGCCCTGGGGCTGACCTTTACTTCCAGAAGTTGACTGGAACCTAAAGTGAAATCCGCATGAAAAATGGGATTGAATTAGCAAGCAGGTCCTGCTGTGCAATCTGTGCGATAGGGTATTAGATCAAAGGTTCCTTTTCATTTACCAGGCCATGAAATTAGGCTGTGTGGAGGTGACAATCTGATGGATAAATTGTTCGTGCCAGTGGAGAACTCTTGCCCCGCGGCAGCTTAATTTTCACTCAATATATGCTCCAACCCGATCAGAGATAATGTAAACAAACCCTTGTGTTTCTGGCCAGTGTGCTGCATACAACACAATTCTCACCTGATGGTGACTGATAGTGAATCTGAGTGTGAACACTGCCCACAAATCCTCATTCACCACTTCAGTCTTCCAATGACCTTTTCAAATCAGTTTCAGTCAGAATACAATACGTCCTGGTTTGTGATAATGTATGTCTGGATTTGGCAGGTAAATAGTTGGTATCGTTTATCTGTCATGTAAAACTAACTAAGAAGTGGACAGCACAGATGTTTCTTTCTAACTGTGCTTGCATTTATTATCGTCCCTTTCCTTTACTTTAACGCATATTATCTCTGTGTCTCTGACTATTTCTAAAAATGGGTTTGCTTTTGTTGTACAGGACAGTTAGTCTGAAAGGATTAACTTAGAAGCTTTGGAATAGATCAAGCCACATTTTGTGGAAATTACTGTTTCTGGGAGGATTTAACATTTTGTTATTAGTGGTTTTTCAGTTCTACAATCTGCAGCTATGTAGCATAGACCTAGTTAATATCTCATAGGAAATACAGTGTCACTTACCCTGTAATGTAATTTTTTTAAGAACATAGAACAGTACAGCACAGTACAGGCCCTTCGGCCCACGATGTTGTGCTGACCTAATTTCCTACTCTAGATTTTTATTAAACTGTAGAATGTTTGTGTTGCTACCTGGCATTTATTGCCCATCCCTAGAAGGTAATGGTGAATGGCATGCTGGGCAATTTCAGAGGGTACATGAGTGCCAACCACATTGCTGTGTCTCTGGAGTCAGTTGTAGGCCAGACCAAGTGGGGATGACTATTAACAGACTATTAATTCAAAACTCAGGTAATATTCTGGGTATCTGGGTTCGAATCCTGCCATGGCAGATGGTGGAATTGGAATCCAAAACAAAATCTGAAATGAAGAGTCTGCTGATGACCTACTTGGTTCACTAATATTCTTCAGGGCTTTACCTGGTCTGGCTTTGGGACTCCAGACCCAGAGCAATGTGATTGACTCTTAACTGCCTTCTGGGCAATTAGTGATGGACAGTAGGTGCTGCCTGGGTCCGCGACATTTGCGTTCTGTGAATGAATAAAAGAAAATAAATATCAAAGGCAGTAGGAAATTTTTACTAAATCGTTTTGAAGGCAAAACTAATTTTTTGTTGTCCAACCATTGAGTCATAAAGTCATAGAGGCATTCAGCACAGAAACAGGAACAAAAACAGAAGTTGCTGAAAATGCTCAGCAGGTCTGGCAGCATCTGTGAAGAGAAATGTCAGAGTTAATGTTTCAGGTCTGGTGACCCTTCCTCAGTGCAGAAACAGACCCTTCAGCCAAACTCTTACATGCTGACCCAGTTTCTTAAACTGATCTAGTCCTGTTTGCCTGCATTTGGCCCATATCCTTCTGAACCTTTCCTATTCATGTATCTGTCCAAATGCCTTTTGAATGTTGTAATTGTACCTGCATCCACCACTTCCTCTGGCAGCTCATTGAATACACACATCACCCTCTGTGTGAAAACATTGCCCCTCTGATTCCTGTTAAATATTTCCCCTCTCACCTTAAACTTATGTGTTCTAGTTTTTGACTCCCCGACCCTGGGGAAAAGACCTTGGCTATTCACCTTATCTATGCCCCTCATGATTTTGTAAACCTCTATAAAGTTTATAAACCTCTGCCTCCTATGCTTCAGGAAAAACCGTCCCAGTCTATCCAGCTTCTCCGTATAGCTCACACCCTCCCGTCTAGGTAACATCCTTACTAAAAACGCAAAAGAACTGCGGATGGTGTATTTCAGAGACAAAAATAGAAATTGCTGGAAAAGCTCAGCAGGTCAGGCAGCATCTGTGGAGAGAAATCAGAGTTAATCGGAAACTCCGATTTCTCTCTACAGATGCTGCCAGACCCGCTGAGCTTTTCCAGCAATTTCTGTTTTTGTCTGTGTAGGTAACATCATTATTATCCTAAGCACCATTTCCAGTTTAATAACATCCGTCCTATAGCAAGGCGAACAAAATTATACGCTGTACTCCAAATGTGGCCTTACCAATGTCTTGTACAGATGTAACATGATGTCCCAACTCCTCTCCTCAGTGCTCTGACTGATGAAGGCAAGCATGTTCTAGTGATTGGCCAAGGTTAACAGCCCCATGCTCAATGAGATCCACTTGGCCCTTTCTACCAATCAGGGAGCCCTGGCTGACAGATATAATAAACAGGAATACCAGAGAGTCTCCTCACTCTAGGGACTGTCTCAGAGCTGCCTGGTCAGAGTTCATGTCCTGTGCACATGCAACTTGGGAGATGGGATACTGGCCACTGCGCACTATTTCATGTGCCAAACACCTTCTTCACCATTCTGTCTACCTATGACACCATTTTCAAGGAACCAAAAATACTTAACTACTGGGAAATGTTACTGTGCCATGTTTTTCAATTTAAAAAGCTGCAGATATGTGGGGGAAGAAGCAGAAATTGTATATAATGAAAAGAAAGAGAAACCCACCAAGGAAAGAGCAAATTCCACTCATCCTCCATCCTGGATCTTTATAACTTCATTTAAATTGATAAAGAAAGGACAATTTAAAGTGGTTTTGCAGTTTTCAAGTTATTGAAAATAATTTTTGGAATCTTATTGAAAAAAGCATCTTTACAACTTAAGATTTAAAGATTGCTTAATTATTTGAAATACAGAAAAAAACCAATACAGAAGACCAAAGCAACGATTAAACAATAACTATTCATGATTTGAAACAAAGAATTATGGATGATGAAATCTGAAACAAAAGCAGATATAGCTAGAGAAACTCAGCAAGCCTAGCAGCATCTGTGGAGAGAAAGCAAGTTAATGTTTCGGGTCCAGTGACCCTTTTTCAGGTCTGATAGTACTGAGGGAATGATGGAGTATAAACTGAAGACAGAAGTGGGGGCGAGAAATGAGCAGTTAGGTGGAGATGGGGTTTTAAAGAGTGAGAGAAAATGACAGTTATGGAGAGAAAGGGATGGATAGTGGTAAGCCAAGACAGAGAAAAGCTGATAATGGGAACCATGAGGAGGTGAAAATAGGTTGGCTGTGTTGAAAGCAGACCATGTCATAACAGACTTAGTGTTTCAAGGCTGGTGACTCTTCTTCAGAAGTGAAAGTAGCTAGAAAAGGGTGGTATATAAGCTGAAGAGTGATTGTGGGAGTAGGTAAAGGACATTTCGAAATGGTGTTCAGGCTCTGAAATTATTAAACTCAACATTATGTCCTGAAGGCTGCAGGGTCCCCACGTGAAAAATGCAATGCTCTTCCAGCTTGTGCTGAGCTTCACTGGAGCACTGCAGCAAGCACAAGGTAGAGATGTTGGCCAGGGGACACGGTGGTGTAGTGAAATGGCTGGGAACATAAAGCTCACGTTCATTTTTGCAGACAGAATGCAGATGTTCCACAAAGCAGTCTCCCCAGTTTAGAGGAGTCTACATTGTGAACAGAAAATACAGTCAACTAGATTCACTGAAGTGCAGATAAATTGCAACTTCACCTGGAAGGTGTGCTGGAGCCTTTGATAGTGAGCAGGGAGGAAGTAAACGGGCAGGTGTTACACCTGCCATTGCGTGGGAAGGTTCTTTATAATTTTGCAGTTTTATTTGGAGATTTGTCCTCATTCTTTAGTAATTAAAATTTAATTATAATCTTCAAAATCATTAAAGCTGAAAATTCTTTGTCAAGCTTTATTTACATTATAATTGAAATTAAACAAGAAAAGCTGAAGATACAGCAAAACTTAATATTATTTAAAAACTTTCAACATTCAGGAATTTGAATTAAAATTCACTAAAAAATTGGTTCTCTGGGGGTTGATGTGGACTTGTTGGGTCGAAGGGCCTGTTTCCACACTGTAGGAATCCTATGATCTGAATCTTTATTATTTGAATCTTATGAATATGGAACATTGCAACCAGAACTAATTAGGGACAGAAGTTTCATGGGAATTTCTGATTCATCGCTTTAAAATATTTTACAATTGACTGGAAAAGCTATCCAGATGGCGTAAGAAAATAAAATTTACAAAAACCAGAGAAACGTCTGGGGAACCGAAGGACAAATTTACTGCAGGAGACCATCAGAGCCAATCACTTTTATAAGGTACAAATACTCCAAACTATTTCAGGACAAACCAAAGCAAAGTCTGTTCAAATATTTTGCTGCTGTCATCACTGGCAAGATGTGGAGCAAAAATAACCACACACAGCCAAACAAAACAATGCTGAAAAACATTACCCAACTCTATCACAAGAAAATAATTCTTGCAAGAAGGTAGAACATTTTCAAAAAATATGCTTTCAAAAACCAGAAACAATCATTAATCTACTGAAATAATGCTGATCCATTTGGAAAGAAGACACTTTGTACCAAACATCATGAGAAAAATGTTCTGATATCCAAGATATGCTTCAGTTGAGCATATTTCCTTCAGTGACAGGGTAGCTTCTTTGCGAGAAATACCACAGACATTTTAAAGGGAATTCGATGACCTACATGAACCAGACATAACAATGGACATCCATCTCAGCTCAGGCTTGATACAGAAGTGTGCATTGTTGTATTGCCTGACACATGCCCTTGGTTAGGAAACATAAAGGTACCAACTACTAATCTGATGTTACACCATGAAAGATGTATCAGAGATAAAAGGTACTGCAGATGCTGGAGAATCCGAGACAACAAGCATGGGGCTGGATGAACACAGCAGGTCAAGCAGCATCATAGGAGCAGGAAAACTCGACGTTTCGGGCCTAAACCCTTCATCAGAAGGGT
>JAHRHZ010000061.1:30575905-30600242 GCA_024137785.1 Ginglymostoma cirratum
TCGGGCCTAAACCCTTCTGATGAAGGGTTTAGGCCCGAAACGTCAAGTTTTCCTGCTCCTATGATGCTGCTTGACCTGCTGTGTTTATCCAGCCCGTTGCTTGTTATCTCGTTACACCATGAAAGTGTGTTTTTAACTCTTTAGACAAAATGGGACTCTGATTTCTTTGTTAAAATATTTACTCACACTTGCATGGGAGATCCGCAGATCAAAAAGTGGCATACAGCTCAAACCTTTATTACACAAGCAACTTTTTAGACTCTTTTGTCCAGATAACAAACTTCCAATCAGCAATATTTACAGATACAATCTCTAATCAAAACATATTTTTACTTATATTCGTTCATTTGTACCTATATCTATTCTTCCCTTTTCACATGGGCAGGTAGAATGACCTAATTAAAGTAATTAAAAGAATGTCAAAAGCTTTTTTTAAAACACAAGAGTATTCTGTGTGCAGGTAGGGCCGTTCTGAGGAAGGGTCGCCAGACCCGAAACATTAACTCTGTTTTTAGCTTCACAGGTGCTGCCAGACCTGCTGAGCTTTTCCAACAACTTTGTTTTTATTCTGTGTGCGGGCTTGGTGTGTTGTTCAAAACCAGAAGCATCCATATCTGAGCAGAAAGGCAAGTAATGCCCTAAACATCTTGACAGAGCGTCGAATGCTCCTGAATTTCTTAGCAAAATTGGAAAGCTGTTACACATTGACTCTTTAAGTACACACCCAGGAATATTTAATTTGTACAACAATTTTACTGCCTTCATGGAGAGTTCAAATTAGTGACAGTATTGAGGCAATACACTGATACTGTGAAACCAATAGGAAGCAAGACTGAATGCATATCTATCATGTACCTATTGAGTTGCTTCATCTCAGAGGCAATGGGGTGAATACCTGCCTTCTGTGCAGTATGACCCTATGATTCTAACTTTCTAAATATACACCACATGGACCAACATGGTGCCCTGTTCTGTAACTGTGACTTGTATTTTTGAATGATAAGTGAATGGGAGCTTTTATCCGATGTTCCTTCTTAAAGTGACACATCAGTAAACTCATTGAAATAGAATTTATTAGTAGCAGGCACCCAACATATTTACAGTGCTTGGGTTACAGTGTATATTGAATTTGTAGTCCTCTCTGTGTAAGTTCTACATCATATTCGGAGTGTTGTAAGTAACTGAGCAGCAGGATTTTGGACCTAATTGCCCATTAACTTTGGAGCTCGAGTTGATTTGGTCAAAATAAAAAGGTTTTGTGATTGAAAGATATCCACTTTGTAAACAAAATCACATTCATTAATTTGTGTTGAGCGATCACATTGGATTTAAATAATAAAATTACAGATGCTTATCGGTTCACCTGGCATATGCATGCTGGTGCTCTCCCTTGTAACAGTGGCAGAACTGTTAATTGCTCCATTCATGTATTTGAGCAAGTTGTTAATGGACATTTAGTGTGTGGACGGACCAGAGAAGTTGCTGTCCTTAAGGCAAAGATTGTTATGGGGATACCTCACAGAACTGATTTTAAAATGCGGGGTTTTGATGGAGTGAATAAGGAGAAGTTGTTTTCATTAGCGGGAAAACTGGTCACCAGAGGACACAGATTTAAGAGCATTGACAAGATATCCAAAGACAATGTTCGAAGAATTTTGCTTATGTTACAAGTTGTGACCTGCAATGCACTGCCTGAAAGGGGTGTTGAAATAGATTCAGTAGTAACTTTCAAAAGCAATTGGATATTTGAAGGGGGAGAACTTGTAGGACTGCAGGACTCCAAACTATCTCGTTCTATGAATAAAGCACTGGCACCAATGATCTGGTCAGGGTTTATTTGCAGGAATAGTTCTAAGATTAATAGATGTTCTTTGATTTTGTCTGAATCCATCACTTCCTTCATTTTTAAAACAGATTTGATAGTGAGGAATGATATTAATCTCAAATTCTCCCAACCTTGAGCAAACTTCAGGAACTCCTCTAGATTGTTTGTCAGATGTATTTATCTGGAGTTTGTTTTTATTCATTTTCTGGTGAATAGCCTTTCATAAACGCTTTTTAATTTGGGAGGAAAATTATGTGTAAAAGTACTAACTGGATGGAACTCAGCTCCCCATATTTCACTGTCCTGGCTCACAACCTCAGAGTTTATGGCAACATTGTTCTACAAGCCCACATGCAGCATTCCCATTCCACATGGAGCCAACCCTCTACTGCCGTCAGCAGCAGCTGCTTGCTGAGTTGTCACAGTCTGCTCATCCAATAGCGTGGAAACTATCCCTTCTGAGTAGATGTTAAGTTTTCCCCTCAGAGTCATGTTGTGCAGATTTAATTAAATTATAGTGTGCTATCAGTCCAAGGATGTCTGATCTAATAAAGCCACCGATACTTAATATGGGACCACAAAGCTTGAGCAGACGCAATGAAAACACATAGAAATTAATAACTTGTCACTTGGGAATAGCTGTGAATATCAAATCATTTAAGCAATATGACCTGGCTATCTTGTGCTTATTCCAGTGTTAAAGTGGCCTGAGATTTCACAACTCAGACGCTGGAAGGGTGGTGGGAAAGATCTGAAATCCACCAGATCACATCCTAAATAATGGCAATGGGGTCATGAGCATAGGCATGACAGGGACTGCATGGAACCAGTAAAGATACTTAAGTAATATTGAGTCTAATGAGCGGAAAAGTCCAGGTTTCTCCATGCTGTCTTGATCTTGTATTGGAGACCTGGGAGTGGCCCTGTCCTCTGCAGCAATATTTGGGAGACTTTCCCTGTGAAGCTCCATTGACATTGGTTTCACAAGGGAAAATGTTTACAGGAAGTCTGGCACCTCACTTCTGATACATCACTGTCACATGGATGTGGGCAGATTACTGAACCGTGTTCTTACATCAGACAAGTATTGCCCTTACACCATAATGTATAATCCCCATGAAATCAGGCTCTTTCTTATTTTCCAGATTTTGTCCAATGGTTTAACCAGGCTTCCACTTTGGCCATGTTACAGGTTTTTGAGCTTAGTGTTTGTGTACTGAGTTGCTTCCTTAATGGCAGAATTTTCCAGTCTCATGGGTCAGTTGTCCTTTTCTACACTTCAGGTCTCAGTGATGTCTCTTTCCTTCTAACTGTATCATACAGGATAGCATCTCAGATTCCTGGCAGTTCATCCACATCATAGAAGTGGATGAGAGGGAAAACAGGGATCAGGCAAGGTGTCAATACAACTGAACAAAAACAGAGTACTGAAGATACTGGAAATCTGCACAGAAACCGAAATGCCCAGCAGGTCTTGCAGAGTCTGAGGAGATCAGCAGAGTTAACGATTCACAATAACGATCCCTCCTTAGACTTCAGTTACCTCTGGGTCCCTTTCCACAGGCCTTGGCTGAACCAGTTTCAGCTTTTTCTGTTTTCATTTTAATCCGCACAGTCCGCAGAGAAACTCGCTGTTGAGACAAACCAAACATTGTTTAAATAAAAAATACGTTCCTTGAATTGGAAGGGAACACTGACGTAAAGAAAAGAGAAAATGAGCCTTTTTTCAATGAAAACCAGCATGTCTCCTTTATGTGAATTTATTCAATTTGAGCTGTTTTAAATATAAACTTCGAAGCATACAGTGACAATAGTAAAAGTGCGTGAAAAAGAGTCGATAGCCATTCATTTGAAACTCTTTACATGTCTGATTTGCACCCAAACTTTGGACTATAATTGTATCAAAGTGAAAAATCAATTCAACTTTGAAGGATTTTGAATAAACAATTAGTGTGATCTTTCGAATATATGCTGTTTGCCTACAGGGCACACCGCACTGGAATGAGAGATGCAGCACTCCAGCTCAAACACTGCAATGAAATTCAATTGTCCTTTGTGTAGTGGATTTGCAAGAGCTACCATTAGCCTCAAAGTATAATGAATGGGTGAAATCCCAATTACATTGTGCTCAGCAAGCAGAAAGCTAAACCAAACTGCTAGCTGAGGGAGAAACATGACAAAATGGTGGCTTCTGAAACAATTGAGGCAGAATTGTATAAACATTTGAAAAGGGAACTGCAGTTGTTTTTACACATAGACTTATCAGTTTTTAATATTCATTCTATGATTCTAATTACAAAATGTGGGTGTCACTGGCTGGCCAGCATTTCTTGCCCATCCCTAGTTGCCCTTGAGAAGATGGGGGTGAGCTGCCTTCTTGAACCGCTGCAGTCCATGTGCTTAGGGGGGTGTTTCAGGATTTTGACCCGGTTACACTGAAGAAACAGCAGTACCACAGACAGAAAAATTGGTAAAATTGACAAATGAAACATACTCTTTTAAAATTTGTTCATGAGATGTGGGCATTGCTGACAATGTCAGTATTTTTCACCCATCCCTAATGGACCCTAAATGGCTTGTTAGGGCCATTTCAGAGTCAACCACCACCTCATGACCCCATCCATGGACCCAACACCATTCCCTACCTGACTCCAACTCTACCCCCCCCCCCGACTCCATAAATCCCAATCCCAACACCATCATCCCCCAATCACTCACCCCCACACCCCTGAAAGCATTCCTTCAATTGTCTAAAAACCCTCTGATTCCATCCCACAACATCATTCCCCACCCAATCTGAGACCAGCACGCTTGTCCACTCATACAGTCACGCAGCATAGAAATAAACCCTTTGGCCCTACTCATTCATGCTGACCATGTTTCCCAAACTAAACTAGTCCAGATTTCCTGCCCTAGCACTGACTCCCAACTGTAACCCACCCCCCCCACCTTTCCTAGCACCTTGCCCCACCTCAAGTAAACAGCCAATAAAACCAGAAAAGGTGAAAGGACAGACAGACAATATAAATGTACGTTGTTGTTGTCCATTGTTCTGAATGTACTGGTTGAGTGATGTGACTCAGCCATGAGGCTTGTCTGCAGTTACTTAGAGAAAAGTCTAGAATAATTGAAATGAAAAGAAAAATGTTATTTGCTGGTGGTATCATGTCTCCCTATCCTTTTTTTTTAAACTCACTCAAATGATAAAGTGTCAGTGGATGGTCCAGCATTTATTGCCTGTTCCTAGTTGTCCTTGAGATGGTGATGGTGAGCTTCCTTCTTGAACTGCTGTAGCCCATGCGCTGTAGGAGACTTATAATGCACTTAGGGAGGGAATTCCAGGATTTTGACCCAATGACAGTGAAGGAATGGCAATATATTTCCAAATCAGGACAGTGAGTGGCTTAGAGAGTAATTTTCAGGTGGTAGTGTTCCCATGTATCTTCAGCTCTTGTCCTTCTGGACAGAAGTGGGTGTAGGTTTGGAATGTTCTGTCTGAGGATCTTTGGTGAGTTTCTGCAGTGCATCTTGTCGATAGTACACTATCTAGATATCTTGTAGATAGCTGCTACTGAGCATCGGTGGTGGAGGGAGTGGATGTTTGTGGATGTATTGCCAATCAAGCGGCTGCTTTGCCCTGGATGGTGTCAAGCTTCTTGAGTGTTGTTGGGGCTGCACCATCCAGGCAAGTGGGGAGTATTCCATCGCACTCCTGACTTGTACCTGGACCTAACCTTTTAGAGTAATGTTTTCACTCTTCAGTTTTACTTTTGGTACAGTCAGTTTGTGTTGTATCTAAGATACACCTGTCATATTTGAATGTCGGTGAGACTATGGGGTAAGTTTGATTACCTTTATGACTTCTGTTAAAAAGCAGTTTGTAACAAATGGTGATGGTTTCCGCTCTCTGATTCTTCCATTTCCGTGAGTTTATCTTTATGCTGTTGTGCACGGGAAAGAACAGATAATTCAATATGATGCTTAGGGCAAGGTGTGGAGCTGGATGAACACAGCAGGCCAAGCAGCATCATAGGAGCAGGAAAGCTTGACGTTTCGGGCCTAGACCCTTCATCAGAAAACAGAGGATAGGCACAGATTCAATGGAAACATGTATGAAAGGTAGAATCTCAAAACTAAATGACCTCCACCTGGCCAGGAGTCCACATGATCCTGAGATAGATTTGAATTAAATGTATGTGAACCACTTAATTTTGATTTGATTTGATTTATTGTAGTCACATGTACCTAAGTACAGTGGAAAGCTTTGTTTTGCAAGCAATGCAGGCAGGTCATAACAAATGAGGACATACAGATCATAGACAGAGTGATGGACACAAATTACTCTACGCAGGAGGTGCAGAAAGGAAGATCACCATTAGCAGCATCAACATTATTTGAAGTTAGACAGTCCATTCATCAGTCTAAAAATGGCAGGGAAGAAGCTTTTCTTGAACCTGCTAGTGTATGTGTTCAGGTCTCTGTGTCTTCTGCCTGATGGAGGAGGTTGTAGGATGTCATTACCAGGATGCGATGAGTCTTTGATGATGTTGGCCAACTTTCCTCGGCAGCGAGCCGTGTAAATGGAGTCCATGGATGGAAGGTTGGTTTCTGTGATGGTCTGGGCTCTGCACACCACCTTCTGTAGTTTCTTACGGTCCTGGGCAGAGCAGTTGCTGTACCAGGCCGTTATGTACCAGAACAGTATGCTTTCAACAGTGCATCTGTAGAAGTTGGTGAGGGACCTTATGGAGATGCTAAATTTCCTGAGCCACTTGAGGAAGAAGAGGAGTTGTTGTGCCTTCTTGACCAACTCAAACAGAATCTGCACTGCAATTGTGTTCCACCAATCACACTGACTCAAATCAGCTCAGGATGTCTAACTCGGGACTTGCACCTCATAGTAACCATACCCTTACATCCCATAATAATTACTGCTGTCCACGGATAGAGTGGTGAAGCTAGGACTGTTCCCTTAGAGAAGTCTGAGTAAAGATTTGATAAAGAAAGAAAGATCCTGTTCCCATTAGTGGAAGGATTGAGGACCAAAGAGTACAGGCTGAAAATAATTGATAGGAGAAGAGATGGTCACAAAAGGAAAATATTTTTCTTCATCCAGTGATGATTAGGAAATGGACTGCATTGCCTGAGAGTGTGGTGGACAATCACTAACTGTACCATTGTCACACGTCTTTCCTATTTTTATATCCAACTCCCTCGCAATAAAGGCCAAAATTCCATTTACCTTCTTAATTACTTGCGCAGGAACACCCAAACCCACCCCCTCTACTTTTTTACGGAGCCTCTCTCCGCGTAAATAACCATCTTCCTTTTGTTTCGTCTTCCTAAAATACATGATCTCACACTTCTGTAGATTAAACTCCACCTGCCAGTTCTTGCCCACTTGCTCAACCTATCTGTATCCTCTAGCAGATTCCTTATATATCGTCATCACAACATGCTTGTCGACCTATTTTTGTATCACCAGCAAATTTGGATACCTAAAATTCGGCCCCCTTTTCCAAGGCAGATTCCAGATAGTAATAATTAAGGCTCCAGCCTGATCATATGTTACTGGTCAGTTGTATCTTTCCAGCCTGAGAAAGATCGGTTAATCTCTTGTCTTCTGTGTAAGCCAATCCTCAATCCATGTTCATACATCACTCCCATCAGCATTAGTTCCCCACCTTGTGCAATGACCTTTTATTTGGTGCCTTATCAAATGCCTCCTGGAAATCTAAAGCCACCAGATCTACCTGTTCCCCTTTATCAACTCTTCTTGTTATATTCTCAAAGCACTGTGGTAAATTTGTCAAGCATAATTTTGTTTTCATAGAACCATCTGTTTGATTGCACTCAGCTTTTCTTAATGCCTTGCTATTTGTTCCTTAATAATGGATTCTAGCATTTTCCCAACAAAGGTCCCATTAGTTTGTCAAATATTATAACCCTCATGACGGACACTGTGACAAGACCTTTCCTCCCATGAGCACCATGCTTACGTAATATCTTTGGGACGTTCATAGTGCCCTCCATCACAAAGACTGATGCAAAATATTGGTTTAAATTATCTGCTATTTCTCTGTTCTGGTTAATCAGTTCTGAAGTTGAATCCTCCAAGGGCCCAACTCTTAGCTCAGTTAGTTTTTCTTATATATCTGTAGAAGCTTCTGCCATTTGTTTTAATACTTGTTGAAAATTTACTTTTACAATCAATGTTCTCACTCTTTATTAGCTTTTAGTTATCTGCTGCTGTTTCCAAAACATTTCCAATTGGCTGGACTATTCCCGAGGAGTTCTGCAATGCAGTGCTTCAAAAAAGCAATCTCTGATGCATTCTCAAAGTTGTCTTCCACGTTACACTTGCCCATCTGATTTGTCCAGTCAGCATACAATTTAAAATCATCCAGGACAATTGTCATGCCCTTCTTACAGACCCCCATTATTTCCCAACTTATACTTTGTCCTACAGTGAGGCAACTCTTCTATGGTCTATAGACCTCTCCTTCTCCTGATTTCTTTCCCTTACTATTCCTAATTTCCACCCAAAAGTAATTTCACTTAATGATCCATTGCTCCTAGATCATTACTCACCCTGGCACTAACACCTTCCTTTATTACAATGATACATCACCTCTTTCTCCTTTTTGCCTTGTTTCCTAGATTGTCAAATACCCCTAAATATTGAGTTTTGAATATTGAGGCAGCCTTCAAGACTCTCTGTCTTTGCTGCAGAGAAATATATCTATTCCCCTATCTGTCATTTTCACTCTTGTTGGATAGCTTCATTGGCTGGATGGCTGGTTTGCGATGCAGAATGACACCAACAGTATGGGTCCAATTCCCACATTGGCTGAGGTTACCATGTAGGATTTACCTTCTCAACCTCTCCCCTTGCCTGAGGCATGGTGATCCTTAGGTTAAAGCAGCACCACTCGTCCGTCTCTGACAAGAGATCAGCTGTATGATCCTCTGGGACCAGGGCAACTTTACTTTATATATAAGATAACAAGGTGTAGAGCTGGATGAACACAGCAGGCCAAGCAGCATCGGAGGAGCAGGAAAGCTAACATTTCGGATCTGGACCCTTCTTCAGAAATGGGTCCCGACCCGAAATGTCAGCTTTCCTGCTCCTCTGATGCTGCTTGGCTTGCTGTGTTCATCCAGCTCTACACCGTGTTATCTCAGACTCCAGCATCGGCAGTTCCTTTACTTTATATATCCCCAGTTAGTACCACATTTCACTTTTCTCTCTCCCCACTTGAATGGTGCTCCAGACCTTAATTAAATCATCAGTTTTCTCATCTTCACCACACTCTGCACCCTCATCCTCCACCACCAGGAGCAAAGGACCTCATACCTATTGGAGAAGGGAACTGCTTGAGGCTCCTCCAAAGTTAAATGCTGAATCCCAATAACTGCCCTCAGTCATACCCTCCTGTGGACCAAAGTTCATGCATTTAGTTTAAGGGGTGTAAATGTTTCCTGAAACACAGTGTCCAAGTTCCTCTTCCCTTCCCTGATGTATTGCAGTATCCTCAGCTCAAACTCCAATTCATCAGCTCTGACTGAAATTCCTTCAGCAGTGAACACTTGCAGCAGAAGCACTCACCATGATTGCACTGGCGTCTACCAGTTCCCATGTACTGTTGCAGTAACATATCTCCTGTCCAGGTCTTTCTATTCTTCTTGCTTAATTAATTTTGATGGTAAATGTTTTAAAAGTAAATTTTGTAACTGTATTCAGCTGTAGTAACATCTCCTGATTTAAGCCACTTTAACAATCAAAAGAGACACAAAGGAAATAGTCACGGATCATGCTCCTGTTTTTTCTGTGACTTCAGCTCTGACAGGTAGGGACAGGTCGATGGGGCTTCCTGCTGCTGGTTTTGAACCCCTGCCCTTCCTGGGCAGCATGGTGGCTCAGTGCACCTCACAGCACGCGGGACCTGGGATTTGATTCTACCCTTGGGTGACTGTGTGGGGTGTACACATTACCCCCTTGTCAACATGGATTTCTTCTAGGTGCTCCAGTTTCCTCCCACAGTGCAGGTTAGGGTGGATTGGCCATGCTAACTTACCCTGTAGTGTGCAGGAATGTGCAGGCTAGCTGGGTTAGCTATGGGAAATGCAGAGTTACAGGGATATAAAAGCGGATAGGGTAGGTGGCATGCTCTTTCGAAGGTCGGTGTAGACTCAATGGGCCAAATAGCCTGCGGCCACACTGTAGGGATTCTGTGATTCTATGACTCTCATTCAGGTCCACTCACCCAGCCTACTTCGCGGCATTACTGAATTGCTAACACTCATCGCAATCAGAGTAGCAGAGTTGTGACTGGCTGAATGGTCTCATTCAATGCTACAGCAATTTGTGATATGCCCCAAATAACAAGGCTCACACATCCTTAAAAACCAGTGCCATCCACCCCATAGTAACCAGAAGGTCTAAGTCCTTTTAGGCTTCATCAGAGCATACAGTTTTGCCCTTTGATTTTGTTTGTGCCGTTTTTATCCTTTCATTATGTGAATGGGTATGTGAAGTTCAATAACTGCAGGCTTGATGCTTCTATCTCTGGAGTCACAGCGAGTGATGAAAGCTGTGTGTTTGCAGCCCATGAAGGCAGCTGAGGAGTTCTGCCTTTTCTCTGATGCAGTTCGAATACAGGGAAATCTCAGGAGTGATTATTTAAAGTCTCCAAAAAATAGCGAGTCTCATACCCAGATTGTTCAGTGCACCGTCATTTTAAATTAGAGATGTTTGTTTGATGCTTTAGGAATTGAAAATAGGAACAGAGGCTGCAAAATGAACCACAAAGGACAAAAGCTTACTGAGATGGGGAAGGAAATAATAGCTTCATTTCTGCACTGTTTGACCTTGTGCGCCAACATACATTGATGGTCTGTATGGTAACATTGACGTTAGAATGTAGATGCAAAATCTTTCTGTGTCGTTGACGCGCTGTGTCTCACCTATTTGTTGTGATTGATTTTCAAGCAATCAGCGATTGATTTTCCTTTCTGCCATGGCTAATTAGCTATTGTGAAGAATTGGTTAAGTGTGCAGCAAATTATTACCGCAGTGACATTTTATTTTCATGATCTTTCACAGGTCCATAAGTACATAATACATAAGTGAGCTAACAGCTTTTCAGTGTTTTATTTTTGATTCTTCGTATGAATAGTAAAGATGTGTATACCCACTTTATAAACTCAGCCTCTGCAACATTAAAATTCCAGTAACTGATCAGTCCTCAAAAAGAGAAAGCCACAGACATCTTCTCTCATGTATTCCCTATCTCATGATTCTACCCTTCCTAAGTCCTCCTGCTTTGCTGTATTTTCTGCATTTCCCCCTCATGTTCTTTAATCAACTTAGCAACTTTATATCTTTCACACTTTAATAATATCTTGCTGAGAAATGGAGATCTGGAACAGGGAAGATGAGACTTTGGAGGGAGATGGTGTGTGGTGCACAGTCATAAGAATCTAAAAGATAATTACTGTTCACAGTTAGCTATATTTCATCACCCAAATCAGCAATATACTGTGTATTTGACTTTGATGTGTTCAGAGCTGAGGGAAGCAGACAATAAATTTGATTTTCTTTTTGCTATTATTCAGACTGTGTAATATGTTTTCCTTCCCGTGATCTTATATTTACTCTATAACAATCTGTATTTAGTTTATCATTATACTGCACTGTCCTAAATGCCCCAGGAGGCTAAATGGTCAGTCCCCACCCTTCAACCTGCCAAATAAATACCATTTGTTGTTGGAAGGTGAGGGTGGATGGGTTGGCCTTGGTCTCACCCTCCTCCATGTAAAATTGGAGTCAGGCACAGGGAGGCAGAAGGTCAATGAGAAGCAACCCTCCACCCCTTGGAATTTTTACATATGGCACTAGCAGGGGACTGTAAAATTCTACCTATGTGTTTTAGCACCACAGTCAAATTTTCTCTTTCTCCAAAAAGAAAAGAAGCTTCAATTGTATATCCATGTAATTGAATTGCTGAATGGCTAGTGCCAGTTCTGTGATTCACTTTGGAAGGTCGAATTTGAATGCAGAATACAGGGTTAATGGCAGGATTTTCGGCAGTGTGGAGGAACAAAGGGATCTTGGGGTCCTCCTCCATAGATCCCTCAAAGTTGCCACCCAAGTTGATGG
Source organism: Ginglymostoma cirratum (assembly GCA_024137785.1). Classification (NCBI taxonomy): domain Eukaryota; kingdom Metazoa; phylum Chordata; class Chondrichthyes; order Orectolobiformes; family Ginglymostomatidae; genus Ginglymostoma; species Ginglymostoma cirratum. Next base: position 30,587,893 of record JAHRHZ010000061.1, read on the forward strand.
GGTTGTAAAGAAGGCATATGGTGTGTTTGCTTTCATTGGCAGGGGAATTCAGTTTAAGAGCCGCAAGGTTATGCTGCAGCTCTATAAAACCCTGGTTAGACCACACTTGGAATATTGTGTTCAGTTCTGGTCACCTCATTATAAGAAAGATGTGGAAGCTTTAGAGAGGGTGCAGAGGAGATTTACCAGGATGCTGCCTGGACTGGAGGGCAGATCTTATGAGGAAGGGTTGAGGGAGCTAGGGCTTTTTTCATTGGGGTGAAGAAGGATGAGCGATGACTTGATAGAGGTTTACAAGATGATGAGAGACATAGATAGAGTGGATAGTCAAGAGACTTTTTCCCAGGGCGGAAATGACTATTACGAGGGGCATAATTTTAAGGTGATTGGAGGAAGGTATAGGGGAGATGTCAGAGGTAGGTTCTTTACACAGAGAGTGGTGGGTGTGTGGAATGCGCTGCCGGCAGTGGTAGTGGAGTCAGATACTTTAGAGACTTTTAAGCGACTCTTGGATAGGCACATGGAGGATAGTAAAATGTAGGGTATGTGGGGTAGATTGATCTTAGTGGGATAATAGGTCAGCACAACATTGTGGGCCAAAGGGTCTGTAGTATGCTGTACTGTTCTATGTTCTATGTTCTGTGAATCTTTTCTGCACCCACTTTATTGCCTGAACCTCCTTCCTAAAATGTCCTTGACAAATATTTGATTGGAACCAGAGAACATGGATATTAGGGAAAAAGGGACACGTTTTGTGGACATTTTTCATTTTGTACGTATCAAGATTATTCGCAACATTTATACACCATGAGAGGAAAGTGCTGGTTGGTTAGCAAGTGGACTCTGATAGATAGACGCATTGCCATGGAGAATGCATTGACTAACAACGATTGACAGTTAATTGCCTTGTTTAAATTTTAAACCAGACAAGTTGATTCTGATTCAGCTGAGCATTGTACTGAGAACTCTCAGAGAATCTACTGTTTAAAACTTCAAAACTTAGTTTAAATTGATTAATTTATTAATTATATCTATTTGTAATTATAACAATAACTGTTACAGGAACACAAGTGGGTGCAATTTGAAAAGCTTGCGTTATTATTGCAGTACTGCAGTTAATTACAACATTTTGTTACTGAGTGTAAATTACAGTGTTACACTATACAGGAACAAAGTAATATTATGTAACAGATTAATAGTATAATGTATTACAATGTCGTAGATTCATGAATATATTTGAAAATTACTAGAATACCATTCTGTTAAAATATTCCGGTAATATTATATTACAGGAACTTGCAGCATTACAATATTACAGATTAATTGTCATACTGCAGTATTGCAGACTCATTGCTATATGACAAAATTGAAGTAACAGTACATTGTTATAGATTCATGACAGTAGTACATTGCCAAATCTCTGTGATCCAGAGATACTGCAGTATTACTTGTTCCAAATTCATTGTGGTAGTGCAGCATTATAGTAACCGTTGCAGCCACACAGACACAAATTAAAATGATGCAGATTTATTTTGAAACTATATCATTGCTGCGTTTTGGCCCTGATCCCTTTAAACTTAACAAGCCACACACTGACTACAGCCAACATGCTGCTGGGTCCCTGTCAGTTATGTTTAAAACCAACTGCCAGGAAGGCGGGATAATTATTGGGATTCTTTAAAGTTAATCTCAGGTTGCTGACATCACTGCCAGAAGGATTCTTATTGTCCATCCATGGTTGCTGTAGGAGAGTGGTGACATAACTGAGCCACATTCTCTGACCCACCACCCTCTGACCCAAAGAAAGGAGCGTGAACAACTGAGCCAAGGTGCAGCTTGATAGGGTAACTGAGAAAGAGAAAGTGAAAACAAATGAAGAAAGAAAAGGAAGGAAATCAGGAAGAAGAATGAGAAAGGCAGAGGAGATACCTACATGAATAGCCATTGGCTGCTTTGTGTGCCAGATAGAGGTGATGTATTCAGTGAATGAAAATCTCCCACAAAGTGAGTTTGTCATCAGCATCAATACTGGAGGCAGCAGCTCTCCTTGGGTGCTGCACTGTGTGTGTTACCTGCACATTCTGGTGTGGAGCAGATTTAATGAGTAATCTACTGAGGGTAGGATCTTCTGGGAGGAAAAACAACCGTAATGTAACTCAATTTTATATTATGTTTGAAAGCAACACAGTCCAATCAAACAAGAATCTCAAACTTAAACAAAGCCAATTACACAGGTATGACGGGGACAGCTGGCTAAGGTTGACTGGGTAAATTGATTAAGTGGTCTGGTGTTAAGCAGTTGGAAACATTTAAACAAACAATTCAAACTGTTTAATGAAAATACATTCCATTAAAAAAACAAGATCTGGGTAAGAAAGATGAATGATGAGTGAAGTTAAGAATCAACGAACTGGACCCTCACAGCAGGATGAGGACAGTTCTGTCAGTTGTTTATATGGTAATTGTCACCTACCCAGGTCTTCCGAGCAGCAGTGGGAGGCATCAGCAATATTTCTCAGGATGTCGTCTATAATAGTAACAAGCAGGTCACAGAGGTCAGTTCTTCCTGATGAGAGTAGTTTATAGTTTTGTCACAAAGTGGAAGAAGCAGGATAACCAGATACACAGCTTTATTGAGATTTCTGAGGTGCAAGGAGCTGATGAAGTGCAAATCCCATGTCAATGGGCTGAGTTATAGGAACAAGGAGGGCTTCCATTCCATAAATGCGCTGTCAGGAATGCTTAGGGAAGTTCTTATAGCATGCAAAACAAAAGGATTGTTTTGCCTTCATCTTGGGCAGGTCTGCAGGGTACTTCATTGAAGGTGGATGTGTAAAACAGTTATTCCTGAAAAAGGGAACTTCTCACTTTGAGTTATTAAAATGGTTACTTTAGTTTAAGGAGCTCAGTAAAAGATCCAGACTGGATGTGTTTGGTTAAAACTGTGTTGGGGTTGTTTGAAGCTAAGAAAATTTAAGCTCAATTATATGTTAGATCAAGAAGGAGGCTATCAGATTCTCACGAGCAGAAATTGAAGCCATTAAGTCAAACCCTGTGTGGGAGAGAGAAGGAAATTGACTCTGGTGTGAATATTGTAAAGGAGTGGTGATGGGATTAACTTGAAATCTTTAAAAATATGTTATATAAAAATAGTTTGGTTTTGTCTATTTTATGTTCATTTTTTTGCTGATAAGTTTCTGTTTTATTGATAAAGCCAATTCTGCATACTTAGGTTTCAGTGAGACACCACTTCATTAAAACCAAAAAAAATTGAAGCCAGATTTCATTCTGAGAACAAATGTTCCAGTCAGAACGAAGGGTCCCGACCCGAAACATCAGCTATCCTGCTACTCTGATGCTGCCTGGCCTGCTGTGTTCCTGTGGCTCCACACTGTGTTATCTATATTTTGACCCATGTTCTAATTCTTAAGGATGTGAAGGGAAAGACACGGTAGGCATTCTCTAGGGGAAATAAGGGATCTGGAAATAGGAGAAGCAGAAAGCTCTGTGATTTTTCTTGTTGGCCTTGGAGGTGGGCACTGTGTCGTGATCATTGCCAGCACCAAGGCAGAGTTATCCATAATTCATTAGGCTTGAATACTGCGTGGATGGAGGACACAGTTTTGTTGTCATCTTAAGCCGCTGAGCTCTGAACCATGTAATCTCAAAGACCACGAAAATCTCAAATATCTAATTTCACATTCTCACACATTTGCACATTTCTGTCCTAACTTACTATTCTGATTCATGGCTTAGGCTCTCTGCCATGGCTGATTCTCAGTAACACTCTTGTTTCAAAGTTACAAGGTTGTAGGTTCAAATCCTTCACCTCCAGAGACTTGGCTATCAGTGCCAGTACAGTGGAAGTGCTGCATTGTGTCATTTATCAGATTAGACATTCAGCTGAGGCCCCCGCAGTTCATTGAGGTGAATATGAAAGAAATCCCTACATTCTTTGGAAGGTGACCAGAACTGTACTTAACATTTATTCCCCAACCAGCAAAGCTGACCAGACAGCTTCATGCTGTCTATAGGAGCTACGGTGGTCAGGAGATGAAGTTGGGAAAGGAACATGGTAGATAACAGTTTAGAAAAAAACAAAAAAAAACTGGAAGTCTGAAACCAAAAAACAGATTACTGGAGAAACTCAGCTGGTCTGGCAACATCTGTGGAGAGAAATCAGAGTTAACATTTCATGTCCAGTGACCCTTCTTCACAACTGGTTTCTGTCTTTGTTATGATAGACAATGGGTCTGACAAAACACAAAGGCTCCACCAGACGTAAGGAATCGTTGATATGGCTGATGCAAATACTTTAGTGAAAACAGCATATGGCCTTGCTATATGGCTGATCATGAGGCAGATTAACTATCGCGAGTGTGGAGTTACCTCTTTCCCATTTTGTGATGAGCCGTAAAATCAATAGCCGATGTGTCTCCTGAATATAGTGTGGTCCTCCTTCAGCTGTTCACTTTCCCCCATGTAGGTGAGGATCATGCTGTTGAACGTTTGGGGATAGGTTTATCGGTCTGATTGTGGTCTAATTCCATTGTAATTTTACATTGATTTCATCACTAAAACAAATCATGTGATCATAATCTCACTGCTGTTTGTGGGCCCTCATGCACAAATTTGCTGTTGATTTTTTTTTACTTTATAACACTTCAGAAATACTTAATTAGCTATGAAGTGCTTTGGCACATCCTGAAGTTGTGAAAGGTGCTATATAAACACAAGTTCTTTCTTTACATTTGTGAACTGGAGAAAATCCTCCTGGGTCTAGTAATCTCCTTCAGATTGGAGCACTGCCTGTTCCACCATTACAAGTACATCAATTACAAAACCCTTGCTGTGTCTTCAACCTCAGGTGAATGGGGAAGAGAAATTACTGCTCTCCACTGGCAGCTAAAAGCATATTCATTCTGTCATCGCAGTCTCAGGATTTTAAATACTCTATTACAAAGGATTTGCCAGGCAACCAACTATATTATGAAAACGATTATGTTTTGGTTTGTCAATTTAAATTTAGGAAACAGAGAGATTTAAAAGCTTTATTTTAAATTGTTGATGATTAGGTGTTAGATTCTCCCACAGAGCTATGGTCTTTTACACCTGCTGGTCCATGATCCAGTGCTGTGTAGATTCTCTATAGGATAATGGTTCAGTCTTATATGTGATGAATAGTATGTGTGACATATAGTAATGCCTGCTGGCACTGAGACTGTCTTGGAATCATAGCCACGCCAGCACTGTTCTCGGAATTCTCTTCCATACCGACTTACATTTATTTTATGAAGAGTGAATAGTAATGTTCATCAGCATGAGGGCAGACCTACCTCTCCACATTCTCAGCATGATATCCTCAAACAAATATGCCCATATTGTCCCATGCACATTGAAGGTCATCTTCAATGAATCTGTCTGCAGGAGGCAGTAAATCAGTGAGTTCTCAACTGACAGCAGCCTGCCCTCCTGATGAAGTAAATACATTTTGTGAAAACCTTCCAGTATTAGTGAAAAAAGCCAGGGCTGAATTTTTATTGGATAGGGAACTGATGGATTATTTTCCTTTCATGGCATCCAGGGCATCCCTGGCATCCCAGAAGGGAAAACTAGTAAATTTGGCAAATGAGCTATACTGGTCTGACTCAGAAACTTCAAAACAAAGCTCCAAAATGTTAATTTACAAGAATTACAGGTTTTTTTTCCCCGCTAAACCAGGCTTTATTGCCCTAATTGCCTTTGAACTGAGTGTCTTGCTGGGTCATTTTGGAGGGCAGCCAAGAGTCAACAACATCACTGAGGCTCTAGAGTCACATGTAGGCCAGACAGGTTAAGATGGCATCAGAGATAAAAGGTACTGCAGATGCTGGAGAATCCGAGATAACAAGCATGGGGCTGGATGAACACAGCAGGCCAAGCAGCATCATAGGAGCAGGAAAACTTGACGTTTCGGGCCTAAACCCTTCATCAGAAATGGGGGAGGGGAAGAGGGTTCTGAAATAAATAGGGAGAGAGGGGGAGGCGGATAGAGGATGGATAGAGTCATCTGCAGTACCTTTTATCTCTGATACAATTTTAACCCCACTGCGAAGCCTCTTCTAAGGATGCCTACCCTGAAGAAGTTACCCTCCTCCCTCCGGACAAACCTCAGGGAATCTCTCTCCCACTGCAACTCTCTCATTTTCTGATGAAGGGTTTAGGCCCGAAACGTCAAGTTTTCCTGCTCCTATGATGCTGCTTGACCTGCTGTGCTCATCCAGCCCCATGCTTGTTATCTCAGGTTAAGATGGCAGGTTTCCTTCCATTATGAATATACGTGAACCAGATCAGCTTTTGCAACAATCATTTAATGGTCACTATCACTGAGGCTAGCTTTCAATTCCAAATTTATTAATTGTATTTACATTCCATCGGCTTCCTTTCCGGGAGTCAAGCCCATATTCCTTTAGAATACAAAAACAAAATCTGCAATTGCTGGAAAAACTCAGCAGGTCTGGCAAATTCTGTGGAGAGAAATCAGACCTCACATTTCTGACCCAGTGACCCTTCTTCAGAACTCAGAACCCATTCTGGAGAAACGTCCTTGGACCTGAAACGTTAACTGTGATTTCTATCTATACATAGTGCCAGGCCTTCTGAGCTTTTCTAGCAACTTCTGTTTTTGTTTTGGTCTCTGATTTCCAGCATCTGCAATTCTTTCAGGTTTTTTTTTTACCTTGAGAGTACTCCAGTGACATTATCCTGAGCCACCCACTCCCCATCATTCGGACTGGGACACTGTCAATTAAGAGAGTGGAAGGGCCAAGCAGAGGCCTTGCAGGTGGGGGTGAGTTGTTAGAAAGAATTGCTGAATGTGGCAATGTTTGGCTGCACCCACAACCAGGCAGTCAGCCTGGGCCACTGGCACTGCACCTCCCTCATGTTGAATGAGCTCTGCACAGTTCCAGTGCTACCCCATCATTTCAGAAAGCTAAAGGTTGACTGTGGTGTTTTTTTAGCTATCACGAACAGGATTGCTCCTAAACATAATTGGTTGCCTGCCTGCTGGGGGGGTGGCAGCCTTATCGATCCCAAAGAAATCCTCCTAAACCGACAGATGTTGGGAATGATGTTGGTGTATTCTGTCGGTGCTGGTGTACTCTCTGGCTCTGATCTCAATCAGACCCAAATATCAGGCTCCTGTTGATGTGCATACAGACGTCCCTGGAGTTGACCTCAACAAAGTTCAATTATTCACCTCTTTCTTCCTTTCTGCACTCTGAAACCCACCTGAGCAGTGGCAGATAAAGCAAGTACTCAGGGAAATACTGACTGAGAAGCTCAACAGATCTGGCAGCATCTATACAGGGAGAAACAGGGATAATATCTCAAGCCTAATTACTCTTCTTGAGATTGGAACTACGTCAGAGTTGTGAACTGGCCCAAGGAATTTTGCAGAAAGTACCCTTCCACCAGTGTTCTGCCTGCTCAACCCACCATCTCTCTCTACTCATTACTGACACAGAATAGGGCCTGAACTTCTCCCGCATTACAAAGATAGATATCTAACAAAATCCCATGTCCGATAATCCTTAACCACTAATATCATTAGTTTACATCAACTAATACAGGCTACAGCTCACACCTTAACACTAAGAAGTGAGTCCCAGTTGGCATGATGCTGAACTATACCCCAAGTGCACAATGGGGTGCTGCTTTTCAAAAATTTGCATATACTGTAACATTTCAAGCATATCATGATTGTTGTATCATAAACAAGACAATTAGTAATTTTCTTTTAAAAAGCACGTGATGACTTTTGGGCTGTGAACATCCGCAGTTTGAAGTTTCAGAAATAGTCATTCTCCTCAGTAACAGTGGATCTGCAATAGCAAATGTAGAATTATCGGTCATTTTCCTTACACGGGGGTTTTATATGGATTGGATTTTTTTTCATTACAGCTAGACTTGCTGGAAAAATCCAACATATGATTTTAAAATTCCTATTTTCATGGTAAGAATTGGTTCTGATCATCGAAGCGTTACATATGGTTTTGTCCATCAGATTGTGTGGACTCAAACTGTGTGCAATCATGGAGTATTCAATACATTCTCAGAATTACATCGAGCCAGAATGTATTTAATTGTGCTGTTACAAAAGGATTGGAGGGCAGGAATGTTGGTCAAAGAATGTATCTTTTGCCATGTTTTGACAATAAAATTGTCTAATCCTTGAAAATGATCCTCCGCTTCGACTCCTGTGCAAATGTAATAATTAGAGAAAATTTACAACAGGCAATTTAAGATCACATACTTGTTTTCTTCTTCAGTAAGTCTGGTTGTAAAAGAAAAATCCAATGTCCTCCCAATTTCTTCACTGACAGGCTATCGAAGATGGGGCTGTGAAATGATGAGCTTCCCTGACGTTCAGCATTCACCCATGCCTATGACTTAAATGTTGTTTGCAACTAAAATAAACAATGACTGTCAACTGATATTCATAGATTCATAGATTCACACAGCACAGAAACAGCCCTTTGGCCCATTGGGTCTGTACTAACATAACCACCACGAAACACATGCTAATCCCAAATTCCTGCACTTGTCCCATTTCCTTGAATGTTATGATTTTTGAAGGTGCTCATCCAAATAATTTTAAAAGTTGTAAGATTTCCAGCCTCCACTACCTTACCAGGCAGTGCATTCCAGATTCCCACCACCCACTGAGTGACAAAGTCATTTCCCAAATCCCAAATGAGTCTCCTGCACCTTACCCTGAAGCTATGCCCTCTCATGATTCACCCCACAACCAAGGGGAACAGCTGCTCTCTATTCACCCTGTCCATACCCTCATAATCTTATACACCTCAATCATGTCATCTAGCCTCTCCTTACAGCTCAATTTCTCCATACCAGGCAACATCCTGGTGATCCTCCTCTGTATCCCCTCCAGTGTAATCACATCCTTCCTGTTGTAGCTTGACCAACGCTCTGTACAACTCCAACATTACATGTACAACTCCTTGCTTTTATACTCTACAACTGACGAAAGCAAGTATCCCATATGCCACCTTAACTGTCCCATTCACATGCTCTGCCGACCTCAAGGATCTGTGAATAATTTTTCAAGACCCCTCTGTTCCTCTAAGTTACCCAGTGTCCTGCCATTCATTAAATACTCTCTCATCTTGTTTCTTCTTCCATTACCTCACACTTATCAGGGTTAAATACCATCTGCCACTGCTCTGCCCATCTGACCAGCCCATCTATATCTTCCTGTAACCTACAACTATCTTTTTCACTAATAACCACTCTACCAATCTCGGTGTCATTCTCAAATTTGCTTCACATTTCCATCGATAAGATTTATTTATATAACAAACAATAAGGGTCCCAGTACTTATCCTTGTGGTACACCACTGGACACTGGCCTCCAGTCACTCAAACAATCTTCTACCACTACCCTTTGTGTCCGATTACTGAGCTAGCTTCTGATCCATCTCGCCAAGTTTCCCTCAATTCCGTGTGCTTTAACCTTCTCAATCAGTCTCTAGTGTGGGACCTTGTCAAAAACTTTGCTAAAATCCATATAAACTACATCAACTGAACTTCCCTCATCCACATACATGACTACATTTTCGAAAAATTCTAATAAATTTGTTAGGCATGACCCTCGTCTGACAAAGCCATGCTGACTATCCCTAGTTAACCCTTGTCTATCCAAATGGGTATTAATTTATTCCTTCAGAATTTTCTCCTATAGTTTCTGTACTACTGACATGAGACTCACCGGTCTGTAAATTCCTTGTTCATTTCTACCACCCTTCTTGAAAAGTGGGGAATCACATTAGATGTCCACCAGTGCAAGGCACTTCTGCCAGTGGCCAGAGAGGAATTACAAATTTGTGTCAGAGCATCTGCAATTTCCTGCGTCTGTGCTGTGCCAGGTCTGCACAATTTCTCAACTTTAACAAGCTCAGTTTGCACTGTAGGGTAAAAGTCATATCGTGAATGAGTCAGTCATAGCACTGGGTTCGCACAGAATATCAAAACTGTACAGGAAGAAAAGTCTGCAAATTCTTTCATTCTACTAACATATTACATGCTAGATTACACATCAGCCACTCAGTTTTAATGCATTTGCTTCCAGCATAATGTTCTCAGTCCATTTTGCAGCTTCCTCAATTAATGACTGCTCCACAAACCTTGGCACTTCATCTCGTTGGTGTAAAGCAATTTGCAATGTTCTAAGGGCTTGAAGTAAGGTGCCACATGAGACATTAGTATGTAAAATTAAAGCTTGTTGGATTGGGGTAGTGAATTGAGATGGATAGAGAACTGTTGGATTGGAGGTAATATATTGAGATGGATAGAGAACTGTTGGATTGGAGGTAATATATTGAGATGGATAGAGAACTGTTGGATTGGGGTAGTGTGTTGAAATGGATAGATAGATAGGAAACAAAGAGTAGGAATAAACAGGTCATTTTCTGAGTGGCAAGCAATGAATAGGGGGCACAGCAGGGATCAGCTTGGAGCCCAGCTATTCACAATAAATTAAAGATTAAGGTGAGAGAAATAAATATAATATCTCCAGGTTTGCAAATGATGCAAATTTGGGTGAGGAGGATGTAGAAATGCTTCAGCATGATTTGGATGAGTTGAGTTTGTGGGCACATGCTTGGCAGATTGAGGATAATGTGGAGAAATGTGAGGTTATCCACTTTGGGAGCAAAAACATTTTTATCTGAATGACAATAGATTGGCAAGAGGGGTGGTATGGTTAGACTTTTCAGAATGAACCCTATACTGCCGTATGAAGAGAGACTGGAGTTTAGAACAATGAGGCTTGATCTCATAAAAACCTGTGAAATTCTAACAGAATTGGACAGAATAGATGTAGGAAGGCTGGTCCCAACGGCAAGAACATCTACAACCAGGGGACACAATCTAAGGATGAGTTTTTTTTATTCATTAACAGGATGAGGGCATCGTTGTGTTGGAAAATCCCATCTGGTTCACTAATACCCTTTAGGAAGGAAACTGCCATCCTTACCTGGTCTGGCCTACATGTGACTCCAGGCCCACAGCAATGTGGTTGACTCTTAACTGTCCTCTGGGCAATTAAGGATGGGCAAGAAATGCTGCCTGACCAGTGATGCCCTCATCCTGTGAATGAATAAAGAAAACAAAATAATTGCATGTCTTTCTGTAAACTTATTTTCCTTAACGCAGTAGCAGAGTCTAATTTCCCTCAGATGAGTGACAGGAATGAAGAGCAGAGTTCTTCTGGTAGACAGTAACCTTGAAGCAAAGTTGAAAGAATGAATCACTATTCCTGTTGCCCATATCAGTGAGACTATCACGTAATCTGTTCGAGTGATGTTCCTCAGAATGTTATTTTAGCAGGAACATTGATGCAGTTAAAATGTTTGCTATCTTAAAGAGGCTGGCAGAAGAATTGCATTTGCTAATGCTCTTCACAGACATTTATGTGTTAAAGGACCTCATAGTCTGACAAGTTCCAGGACAATGTGCCAGCTCTTTACTGTTGGTTTGAGTTAAGCACATGTTGTTGGAATGTTGTTGGCAAATCCAGTTACCAGTTCGACCTACTTTCAGCAACACATACTGAGGTTAGTAAGAAGGTCCCACCTTCTCATCCCCACCCCTCAGCCAAAGTGTAGTGACCCTCAGGTTAAACCATCACTGATTGTCTCTCTCTCTCTAATGACTGACTGACTGTGAGGAACCTGCGAGGCTTGAGGTCAAGGGACAAGGCGTCTCCATTAATGCTCTGTCACCAACTTCGGACAGAGAGGAGTGTGGGGTTGTAAACAAGGTCAGGATCACACCATTGTCACTTTGCTCATCACATCAGACAACAGGAAGAAGAAGGCCTGGGAGATAAGGCACAAACATATTTTTATCCTCATAAGTGGAGCACCTAAATGCTAGATCATAGATGGCCCCACGGTGTGATCTCTTTTGTAATGCCCAGGAGATAGAGGCATCCTTGTTTCTTATCAGTTCTGCCTTTGATTATGGGCCCCCTTTTCCTGAAGGTCAGTTAGTGAGACCGGTGTGCGTGGGTTCCTGCACAGCAAAGTGTACACCTGTCAGGGCGAGGCACGCTGTCTGGATATTAGTTGTGCACCCTGAGCACCAGGAGATACTGTGGGCAGGTGATGTATAGAGCAGTGTGAGAGTTTGGCAGCTGCTGTCATGTGAAAAGATATTCACTGACCTTGACCACTCAAATGAGATTATTAACTTGTTTAGACTTCTGCCAGGTCGTCAGCTCCAAATGCTGAGAGTCAACATCATTGATCCCACACACCCAACATCTCTCTTTCCTCTTGACAATC
>JAHRHZ010000061.1:30605242-30620089 GCA_024137785.1 Ginglymostoma cirratum
ACTGACCCTCTGACAGTGCGGCACTCCCTCAGCACTGACCCTCTGACAGTGCGGCTCTCCCTTAGTACTTACCATTGTTATTTTTATGGCTACCAAATCGTATTCCACATTTAATTTTGTATATTCAGATTTTACCATCTGCTACGGTGGGATTTATTCGAAGAGGGCTAACATTGGGTCGGCATGGTGGCACAGTGGTTAGCTCTGCTGCCTCATAGCACCAGGGACCCAGGTTCAATTCTAGCCTCGGGTGCCTGTCTGTGTGGCGTTTGCACATTCTGCCTGGTTTCCCCCAGGTGCTCCGGTTTCCTTTCACAGTCCACAGATTTGGTGGATTGGCCATGCTAAATTGCCTATAGTGTTCCGGGATGTGCAGCTTAGGTGGGTTATGGGGGATGGGTCTGGGTGGGATGCACTGAGGTTTGGTGTGGACTTGTTGGGCTGAAGGGCCTGTTTCCACACTGTAGGGATTCTATTCTAGGGTTTTGCATTAGTAGGCCAGTGAACTTACCATTATGCCATTGCCTGCTTTGTGGTCAGCAATATTGACCAGACAGGTCCCATTTGGATCAGGTTAAATCCAACGATTCCTGTTCTGGTTTGGTAGAACCCAAGGCTTGTCTCCAAAGTATAGCTATAGCGAAACAATTGTAGCATTTTACTTGTTTCAACAAATAAGTGGCAAAGACCATTATTCAGACAGAGAGCTGAGGAGGAAGGAGTTTACCAAGGAATCAATCATCCGACTCAATGCTCAAAATTATCATAGAAATAGAACAATCATCATATACTGTTGGAAACTGAGGGGAGAAAATTGGTTCCACTGCAGAAAGTGTGATAACCAGAAAACTGATTTAATTGGTGAGAAAGGTTCAACAAAACAATACAGGCAGGATGGGCCAAAAGGCCTCCATCTGCACTGTGACAATACTGAGGTTTCATGAAAGATCCCAAGATAACATAACAATTTGTTTTCTGTGGGTTCTTATTTCATCGCCTGAGACGGTGATGGAAACTGATTGAGTAAAAGAATGAAGTGGAATTTTCTGACATACAGGAAAAGAATACTGGTATGTAAAAATGTTTCATGAGATAATTCAACACCTTTAATTGGTAGAGGCAGAGTTGAAGGTTACAGTGAGAAGGTGAGTTTTTGGGGCCCATCTATGAATAACAGGTTCCATTATTATATTTTTTAATTCATCCACGAGATGAGGGCATTGCTGGCTCGGCCAGCATTAGTTGACAATCCCTAATGTTAAGAGTCACCCACATTGCTGTGGGTCTGGAGTCACACAGACTAGGTAAAGATGATAGTTTCCTCCCCTAAAGGGCATTAGTTACCCAATGGCATTTTCTGACAATCGATAATGGATTCACAGTCACCAATAGACTCTTAATTCCAGGCGTTTATTGAATTCAAATTTCACCATCTACTGTGGCAGAATTTAGGGTCTAGGCCGGAAACGTCAAGTTTTCCTGCTCCTATGATGCTGCTTGGCCTGCTGTGTTCATCCAGCCCCACACCTTGTTATCTCGGATTCTCCAGCATCTGCAGTACCTACTATCCCCATAAGATTATCTGGGTCTCTGGATTAACATTCCACTGATAACACCAGCAGGCCATTGCCTCCTCTGATTTGATGCCCTTTCTGGCTCTAACCCTTACTCTTGGTAGCAGTGTTGTTTCTGAATCAGAATGCTGTAGGCTTAACACACACAAAAACAAGACTGGGTCTCCAGTCACAAGAGGGATTGCTACTGTCAGAGCTGCTGTCTTTTGGATGAGCAGTTAAACCAAAGACCTGGCTGCCATTCCGTTGAGTGTAAAATATTCTAGGAAAATATCTTCAGGAAGAGCAGGGAAACTATCTCCAGTGTCTTAGCAAATATTTATGCCTCAATTAATATCGCAAAAACATCATATTGCTGATGGTGGAAGCTTGCTGTGCACAAACAAACTTGTGTGTGTCCTGCATTTTGAAAGCAGTGACTGCATTTCACAAGAGATAGCAGGAACTGCAGATGCTGGAGAATCTGAGATAACAAGGTGTAGAGCTGGATGAACACAGCAGACCAAGCAGCATCAGAGGAGCAGGAAAGCTGACATTTCTGGCCTAGACCCTTTCTGAAGAAGTGAGCCTTCCTGCTCCTCTGATGCTGCTTGGTCTGCTGTGTTCATCCAGCTCTACACCTTGTTATCTCACTGCATTTCACAAGTTTTGCAATGTCTGTCAAACAGTTTCAGGATGCCCTATGGTCACAAGAGGCACTATAGAAATGCAAATCTTTTGATCTTCTCCTTTGGTGTTCCCAACCACCTCCCAACATTTCTTTGCAATATATTTGAAATATTTTGTTCAGGTTTGCCATTTTGGTTGGTATATCTTTTGCGTGGACACACCTTGCGTACAGAATCTGTCCTTGTAGTTTTAGTTCATTTTGTTGTAATAGTGGCTCCTGAAGCCACCAACTGTGTTGCAGTCTCTGACAACAGCTTTTTTTTTAGTTCATTCTCCAATCCTGAATACATTGATTTTCAGTACATTAAAGCTCTCAAGTTCTGACACTCATTGCTGTCTACCTTTGTAAACCAGGACAGTGAATCTTGCCAGGAAATTCAACCCAGGGGGCATTATTCCATATGTATTGTATCCATCTCATTGTCAGTGTGCAATAAAACATTCTTGGATGAAAAACACAGAGGACACGAAGCAGGCTAGCATCTGATGTGCATTCTCTTTTCTCAGTTAATGGCTGACTGATGTGGTTTCGTCTTTTCCTGGCAGGGAGAAAATGGCTTTGTAGTTTTGCAGCTAATACAACAAGCAGTACTCATTTATTTGCTGCTCTCATCTCTGACAGTCGTACCACATGATTGATTCACAAGCTGACAGTATTAAACAGTGGCCGTGGCACTGACACTTGTTTTATACTAAAACAAAAAAACAGACATGACTTAAAGAGGATTTAATGCTTCCACTCAAAAAGAACTTCCTCAGAAGATGATGGAGAGATGTCACATTATAAATTCAGATATAATTTAAACCATAAACTTGTAATTATTGTACATAGGAACAGTTTCAGGACATAATCTGCAATCATGAACTTCATAATTGTACATTATGATGGTTGGAGGAATACGCTATAATCATAAACTTGTAATTACAGTACTGTATTGCCCGTTTTGCTATATCATGATAAATGAGATCTGAAATGATTTTGTTTAAGTGTATGTGGTAAGTAGGAATGTGAAATTCAGACGGTGAAAATAATTACTCCATTTTAAATGCAAGCTTGCACTATCCCTTTCCCATCATTTTTACTTCTTCTCAGTGTGTCATTTAGCATTCAGAACTCCCCTCTTGTTCCCTCAGAGCACCTGATTCTGCACCTTACACATTTTATCAAACCTCTTATATTCTTTTCCAAAGTCTCTGAATCCAAGAATAAACTCATTTCCTGTTCTTTTGTCGTGTGGTTTTATAAACACATCCATTGGGTTCAAGACAGAGAGTTTGAGTAGACAGGGTTAAAAGCTGTTCTGAGGCATGTGCTTCTTTATCATTTTCCGGTCACAAAACATTTTAACACCCCGTCCCACTCCCTGGATGACATGTCCATCCTGGGCCTCCTCCGGTGTCACAATGATACCACCCGGAAACTGAAGGAGCAGCACCTCGGGGGCCTATAGCCCAATGGGCTAAACGTGGACTTTACTAGTTTCAAAATCTCCCCACCCCCAGCCTCATCCCATGACCGACCCTCCCTCTCATCCCCGCCTCCTTGACCTGACACAATCTGTCCATCTTCTCTCCAACCTATCTGCCCCTCCCACATCACTGACCAATCCCCACCACTGCCGACCTGCACTCACCTATCACCGTCCCACCCACCATCCCCAGCCCCACCCCTCCTCTCTCTATTTATTTCTAAGCTCCCTTCCCCCTCCCCCATTTCTGAAGAAGGGTCCCGACCCAAAACATCAACTTTCCTGCTCCTCTGATGCTGCCTGGCCTGCTGTGTTCCTCCAGCTCCACACTGTGTTATCTCTGCTTCTTTATCACTATTTATTACAGATTAAGACTACATGGTAATCAGAGATATGCCAGGCTCTAATTTTACTGTTACATTATTGACTATTTCATAAATGCTGCCATCTAATGCTATTCAATCTGCTCCAAAGCTACTCTCTTTCTGCATTTCATAACTGCCCACACTGTGCTATTTATGCCCAATGAAGTGAAGCTCTGTGATATCATCGCCAAGGGTCTTTCAGGGTTTTAAAATATTTAAACAGCATCTGCAAGTACAGGCGACCATAACTCAGGCTACATTTACACATTAAGTGCAGGCTAGGTGGATTATCCATGGTAAATGCAAGGTTACAGGGATAGGATGGTGGGGTGTGGGTCTGGGTGAGGTGCTCCTCGGAGCGTTGGTGCAGGTCCAATGGGCTGAATAGCCAAATTTGCAGACAACTCGAAAATATTGGGAAAGGCATGTTGCAAGAGGAATACAAACAATTTACAGAGAAATATTGATACGTTAAGTAAATGGGCAAAAAGTTGACAAATGGAGTATAATGTGGGAAAATGTGAAGCAAAATGAAAGAGCAGAATATTATTTAAATGGAGAAAACTGCAGAAATCTGCAACACAAAGGGACTTGAGGGGACTTGTGCACAAAACACAGAAAGCTAGCACACAGGGGCAGCAGGTAATCAAGAACAGTAATGGGATGTTGGCCCTAATTTCAAGGGGGTTGGACTATAAGAATAGGGAAATCTTACTGCAACTGTACAAAATGCTGGTGAGATTATATCAGGAGCACAGTGAGCTATTTTGGTCCCCTTATTTAGGGGAAGATATCATTTCATTGTAGGCAGCTCAGTGGATCATAGAATCCCTACAGTGTGGAGACAGGCCATTCAGCCCATCAAGTCCACATCAACTCTGTGAAGAGCATCCCACTCAGACCAATTCCCCACCCCACCCTACATTTCCCATAGCTAAACCACATGCAAACTCCACACAGACAGTTGGCCGAGGCTGGTATCAAACCCAGGTCTCTGGTACTGTGAGGCAGCAGTGCGACCCACTGATCCTATTACAATCCCTGGTATGGAGGGATTTTCTTATGAGGGAAGGTTAAACAAGAAGGGACTCTGTTTCATGGAGTTTAGAAGAATGAGAAGTGATCTCATTGAAACATAGAGGATTCTTAAGAGGGTTGACAAGGTAAATGCTGAGAGGTTGTTTCCCCTCATGGGAAAGTCTAGGATCAGAGGGCACAGTCTCAGAATAAAGGGATGCCATTTTAAGACTGAGATGAGGAGGAATCTCTGCTCTGAGGGTTGTGAGTCTTTGGAATTCCTTGTTATGGAGGCAGAGTCCTTGTGTATATTTAAGGCTGAGATGGATGGATTTTTGATCAGCAGGGGAATCAAAGGTTACGGGGAAAGGGCAAGAAAGTGGATGTGAGGGGTGTAGGATCAGCCATGATTGTATTGAATGACGGAGCAGGCTGAAGGGGCTGAATGGCTTACTCCTGTTGACTTCACAGTGGCCAGTCAGATCCCTGATGGCTTCCCATCGCACAGACAAGAGTCCTCCAACAGTTGAGTGGGAGCCCTTTCTTCCCAAACAAATCCCAGGTATCTGCTCTTCCTGCTGCTGCAAAATAACCCTTGAACTTTCACTTTAGTTTCATCCAACATGAGTAGATACTCATCCACTTTGGTCCCTGCACTGACAAACCACATTGCTGGTTGGAGGAGACCCAAATATACACGCTCTCACCCGGAGGGTCATAACCCAGTTCAACATGAGCACAACTAAGGCCAGTGGACTTGGACTTCGTTGACAGGGGCACCATGTGCCCAGGGATACTATTGCAGTTGGACTTGTTAGCAGTTACCTGCCCACATGGAGCACAGTTACGTTTCCTGCCATTTGTCTGGACAAGGGCATCAAACATTATCCATTAGAACATCAGTTGACAGGGTTATTTGAAGCCAGATAAGAATGAACCCAGTTACCACTGAGTGTTGCATCCCTCTCTATCCCACTCATAGGCCTGGGTCCATGTCCAAACTGCAGTTCCAAGTTACCTGGCAGGTTAATTATTCCAATGACTTCTTTTGGTATAAATTGTGCTGAAAGAGTTAGATGTCATTCTCAGGCCTAAAGGGAGCAAAGGGTATGGATAGAAAGTGTGAACAAGATACTGAGTTGGATGATCAGCCATGATCATATTGAATGGCAGAGCAGGCTTGAAGGGCCGAATGGCCTGCTCCTATTCTCTATGTTTCTATTTGCTTTATGACTGCCTGTAAATCTTTCTAAATCTAATGCGCTCCTGAGCTCTGTTCCTTTGTTCCTTCACATTTCTCACAAAGCAAAGAAGTTTTTATCAACTTAAGTTCAAGCAATCAACATTTTAAGGAAGCATTGTGTGGTCACTCTCTGTCACTGTCCTGAAAAATGATTAAGTGACACTTTGAGGCAAGCAACAGTAATATAAAGAGTGATTTTGTAATATTTGTGATAGATTGACTGACATTACAGAGTCTCAATCACCACCACCTGAACTCATCTATTTGTCTTTGTGTCCATTTGTCCTCTTGGCACTTAAACCAAACTTATGGTGATGGGTAAAATGAAACAGTAAAATGTTTTATTTGCATCCACTGTGAGTCCTGTCCCAGTGATTGCCCTCATAAAGTCAGATGCTTTAAGCTGCAGGAACCCTAATCCTTCATTCTTTTCAGCAAGGAAACTGCGCTGAAGCTTTATCAATCACTGGCCAGGCCTCAGCTGGAGTTTTGTGGCTAATTCCAGAAACCACAAATCAGAAAGGATATCAAGGTCTTGGAGACGGTGCAATGAATATTAACTCAGATGATACCAGACAAAGAAAGAAAGACTTGCCTTTATAAAGCACCTTTCACTGTGTTCCAAACTGCTTTATAGTTAGCAAAATAACATTGAGGTCTAGTGATGAGAGACTTACTTTGCTTAGGAGATTGGAGAAGCTACTCAATGTTGCTGCTCAGTAGAATTTGAGTTTCTTTCTACATGAAACATGAAAAGTTAGCATGTGGGTACAACAAGTAATCAGGAAGACAGATGGTATATTGGCCTTCATTGCAAACAGCTTGAAATACAAGAGTAAGGAAGCCTGGCTACATTGTACAACTTTAGTGCAGCTATACCTAGACAGGAGTATGCAGTTCCGGGTCTCCAAAACTTGGACCAGTTTTCTAGCCTTAGAGGCGCTGCAGTGAAGGTTCACTAGATTGATCCCTGAAGTGAGTGTTTTCTCAGGAGTCGAATGGGCCTAAATTTTCTGGAGTCTGAGAATGAGCTCATTGAAACGTACGGGAATTTGTTGAGGCTTGACAGGGTAGGTGCTGGGAGGATGTGAGAACCTAGAACAGTCTCAAAGTAATGGGTCAGCTCTTTAGGCATGAGGTCAGGTAAAATGAATTCAGTCAGAGGCTTGTCAATCTTTGGTTTTCCCTATATCAGAGGCTGTGGATTCTCAATCATTGGGTGCATTCAGCATTGAGACTACTAGATTTTCTAGCTTTGGCACAAACATTACTTGATCCTCCTCTGAAGAGTTGTATTGGACTTGAAATGTTAACTCAGTTTCAGTCTTCACAGAGACTGCCAGCCCTGCTGAGTTTCTTCAGCAATTTCTGTCTTTATTTCAGATCTCCATAATAGACAATACTTTGCTTTTATTTCATTGCTAGATTTGATTGTGAACAATAAACTAAAATAACAGGTGAGTTACAGTGACAACAATATGATTAGGTTTTGAATACAGCTTGAAAGGCAATGGTCAGAACAAAAACTAGATTGTGAGATTGGATTAGAGCAGAATTCGGAAAGATGAGAAGGGAGCTGGCTGAGGAGAGGTTTCTGTTTTCTTCCCATGGCTTGCATACCTTCCATGGTAATCTATTCTCCTATACCTGCCCCTAATACTCTCTGTGGAAACATATTGTCAGCTCATCCCAAACTATTTCCCCATCACAAATACAACAGACTTTTACACTCTCCATGCTGACCCACACAATGTCCAGCAGATACAGATTTTTTTTTTCCCTTTGTTCATTCACAGGATGAGGGTGTCACTGACCAAGCAGCATTTATTGCCCATCCCCAATTGCCCAGAGGGCAGTTCAGAGTCAACCACATTGCTGTGGGTCGGGAGTCACATGTAGGCCAGACCAGGTAAGGATGGCAGTTTCTTTCCCTAAAGGACATTAGTAAACCAGATGGGTTTTCCCCCAATAATCGGCAATGGATTTATGGTCATTGTTAGACTCTTAATTCCAGATATTTATTGAAATCAAATTCCACCACCTGTTGTAGTGAGTTTTGAACCCTGACCCCCAGAACATTATCTGGATCTCTGGAGTAACAGTCCAGCGATAATACCACTAGGCCATCTCCTCCCCCTTGGATATCAGGAGCCAGATTGTGATATCTATTGTGAACTTCATTACATCTTAAAAAAATATGCTCAGTTAGAAAAGTCCGTCCACTACATTTTAATCCCTTCACATACTTAATTGATCGTAAACATTTCATTCAAGCATTTAAGCCCTTTACAAAGTAAACATTTGTTTCCCAAGCCCTATATCAGAGACTTTATAACCACTTGGAGCTGGCAAAAAGTAGATTGAAACTGCAAGACTGCTTTTTTTTTCAACTTCGAGTCAAAGCAGACTTTCCCAGAATTTAAAGGGCAGCCTGACTGTCCCATTAACCTTAACCATCGTTTAGACATCATAATATTTATTGTCAACAATCCCAAAGGGATATTTAACATATAAAACTGGTACCCAACCTCTCTATAAATAGTACCTGACCTCTACAAAAGAATCCCCTGCAGCTTAGACCTTTTCCTCAAACATGTAAACTCATGGCGTATGTTTCAGAAACCCTGGGGGACGGGAGATGTTTCTGAGTTGAGGCAGCTGCCACAGCGTCTGTGAACTCCAGACGCACACAACATCTTTAGTCCCTGCTTATCTCAGCACCTATCCCCCAATCCCACTTGCGAAAATGATGAGGCAGGACTTTCAGAATCGGAGCTCTGGCTCCATTTTGACTAAAATTCCCAGCCTTTCCATCTTCATGAAACGCTGGCCTAGATTTCAGATTCTACTGCGATGGATTTGGGCCAGGGGACTGAGAGTGACCCACAGAGTGCACATTTTGAAAAAGCGACTCGGAATTATTGGGTAATTAGTTTAACATTTGTGGTGGGAGAGGATGAAGTGACCACATATCTAGAGAAATGAAAATAGTTTGAAGTAGCCAATGCAGACTTCACAAGGGATGTGTCTTCTTGCCAAGTCTTCAAACACTTTGAGGAAGTAGCATATATTTAGGAAAGTCTTCAGAAAGGTACCAAGTTAGAAATTACTGAAGAAGATTATATGACGTAGGATTAGGAAAAGGACAGTAACCTGGATTAAAAGAAATTCAAGAAATGCTGGAGAAACTCAGCAGATCTGGCAGCATCTGTAGAGAGAAAAACACGGTCAACATTTTGAGTCCAGTATGACTATTCTTCAGAATTTTTAGTTACACTTTCACTTTTCAATTCTGAAGAAGAGTCATATTGGACTTGAAACATTGCTCCTGAAAAACTGATGGATAAAGATTCAATCTTCTGAAGGGACTTGAGTAAATACCTGCCAGGGAAATGTTTATAGGTTAAGAGGAAAGAACAGAGCACGGTAACTAACTGGAATGCTTTTTTGAAAGAGTCGGCAACATGTACAAAATAGCTTCCCTCTGTGCTGAAAGCTTCTATGATTCAGTAAAGTAAATGTACTGCTGTTTCATTTTTTTGAAAACAACGCAATGCTAACTTTCGACTTGAGGGGAAATGCAGCCATACAATCAAACCAAACACTAAATTATTATGGTGTGTGGTGAAATTATCAACCCACAATGCTTCGGGAATTTTACAAGGTCAATATCTCTGGCAGGCCCAGACAGGAAAAAAATTCTAGCGGCTGTAATCATACAATCAGAGGAAAGTTCTCAGCTTGATGGGAGCTTGCCCTGTAGCTGTGCAAGATGCATATTGGGTAAAGGCTGTCAGCTTTGACAGTAAGCGTCCTTGACAAACCTGCAAAAGTGACTGACCTTCGAGCCAATATGTTCGCACATTTAAACAGGAAAGCCTCAGTTTTAATAAAGATGCTATTGAATTTTGAAAAACAATGTATCATAACAGACACACTTCAATTTACTAACACTGTGGCTCCCAGTATAAATTTAGACATGACATATTGCAGAGCTTCATTCATTAGTCACCATCCCTCAAAGAGAATATCAAACAACATTGGGAAGCTGTTTGTGGGTGGTGGGGCTGTAAAAAGTGGGAAGTGACAGATACAAGTAATTTTATAATTTCATTTTACTTAGAAAGGTCAAGCTTGAGAACTGTTTCACAGAACCATTCGAAAGGATCAAAGCAGGAGTTAGATGAAATTTTCATCAGGGTTTACTTTAATGGAATTTGCAGCTTTTATTCTATTCTGTCAGAGTGTAAGATTGAGCAAGAGGGAATGTAATACTTTTAAGTTCATCACTACGTTAGCCTGTATGAACTATAAATTTTGAAATTCTTGTGCATAGTATTTGCTAAGATTTTCTTTTTCTAAAACTTTGGAATTGTAAAGGAATTTCTCTGGTGCTATAACTCAGAAGATTAGTATTTCTGAATTTTTATGAGAACAGTTTGCACTTATAGTTCTGCACCACATGCATCAATTGTTGAAGTCTTACACTTGCTGCTTTCAGTGGGATCTAGAGGTTTGGATTGCTTAACAGAAAGTCAGAGTGGGTCAGTGAGCACAGGAGTGATAGGTGAACAAAAGTAGGTGTGAGTTAATATTAGGCTTGTAGAGCTTTCGATGATGCCAGGTTTATGGAAGGTAGAATGTGGGAAATGTGGGAAACCAGCCAGGAGTAGAATGGTTGAGTCTAATCATGGATTAGGGTTGCAGTAACAGATGAGCTAAGGCAGGTGTAGGTTTAAGGAGGTGGAAGTGTGGCACGAATAGATCAGAAGGCCATCTTGAGATGAAATGTGACGCTGAGTTTGGAACAGACTTGGTCAGCTTCAGACAGATGTCAGGAAGATGGACGGTGCTGGTATCCAGGAAACAGAATTTAGAGCAGGGACCAAAAGCAATGTCTATTTCAGGGAAATTTATGCGTCTGTAGTCCTGGGTATCAGATAAGCGATACCATAATTTAGCAGCAGTGGAGGAGTGAAAAGAGGTAGCAGTGAAGTAGAACTGGGTGTCATCACTGTCCACATGAAGTTAAAGCTGGACTTCAGGAAGCTGTTACTGAAAGAAAGTATGTAAGTATGAAATTGTCTGGAGATCCTTGTTAGGGGTGATATCCAGAGGATCTGGTTTAATGGTCCCGCAGCAGAAGTGCTCAAATCAAACCGCAGCAGCTAAAGCCTTTAATAGTCATTGAATCGAACTGGAGTTAAAAAGCTGATATCAGAAATGGTAACTTTAAAATTACTGGGCCATTATAAAAATTCAGTTGTCCGTTAGGAAAGAAAGTCTAGTATTGTTCCCTAGACTGGCCTATCTGAGAATCTAGACCTGCAGTAATGTGGTCAATTCTTAATTGCCCCCTGAAGTCGCTTTGCAAGCCGCTTAGCTGTATTTCAGAAAGCAGCTTATCACCACCTTCATCGGGCTAATTAGGAATGGGGCAATAAATGCTGGTCTCAAGTGTCATTTTAATATGTCGTTGTATACAGTAATGTGCAAATTAATTCCATGTGATTTCTTCCAGGAATGTGCTGTGCATGTACAAATAGTGATGTGAGCAGGAAAATTCTGATATGACAAGGTGTTGGGATTTAAAGAGAACTATAGTTATGTTTTGAGAAAACCCATAAAGCCATAAGGAGTCAGAGCATCGGTAGGTCATTCAGCCCATCAAGTCAATGCCACTCAGTGAGATCATTGTCGATCTGATAATCTTCAACTCCACTTTCCTGCCTTTTCCCCAAAACCCTCAATTCCCTTACTGATTAAAAAAGAATATTGGTGAGTGCCTGGTTTCTTTAACCCTGTGGAAGGTGTCACTAATCTCAGAATTTGGGCTGACAGATTTTTCTCCTTAAGTTCTTTGCATGAAGTCAGATCTAATGCTCAAGTAGAGGAAGGAGACATGTCCCTAATCCAATCCAGCCAGAATGGGGATCGAATCCTATGCTTTAGGCCCCAATGTGATCCTCATCATCAATGGAGCCAACCAGGGCCCAAGAAGTCTACATTGCTGTAGTTGCCTGGAGCTACGAATAGTGACCATAGAGATTTCCATCAGACCATCTGACCAGAAAACTCTCCTTTTCCTACTATCTGCCATTGGTCTGTGTTGCTGATAAGGCTTCCCAGTTGATACTCACCCTGTTTACAATGTTCTGTAACAAGGTGTAGAGCTGGATGAACACAGCAGGCCAAGCAGCATCATCGGAGCAGGAAGGTTCTGTAGACAGGTTCCTTGGTTATCAACACCTGAAATGCAGAGTTTCTGGCTCTGGGTTATTATCCATGCATCTACAAAACCACACAGGTTATTAGTTTCAGCAATTCCCACTCTGAAAGGAAGCATTCCAGAGGGGATTTCACTTTTAGCATTACTTGAAATGTAAGAAGAGGAATGAAAGAAAGATCAGATGATATCAGTGATAGATTGCTGTTATCTTACTCTCAAAGTCACATTAGTAGTCAGAAGTGCAGCTATCTCAGAATCTCTTGGAGAAATACAATCTTTGCGGACTCTGCATTTGCTAGAGAGACTATTACAGAATTGTTCCATCTCTTATAATCTAAACTTTAACCACTCTGCACCGAAATGATGATGCTGCTGGTGGCAGTTGCAAGTTACCACTACCTGGACCTTTCCACTTCAGTGTCTTTGATGATGACATGGATAACACTGCTACTGAAGTTTCTGGAATTAACTGATCAGTAATATTGGACATGAACAAGGATCAAGCAGGCCCCTTAAGCCTGCTCCACCATTTCATCAAATCAAGGCTGATCTGATTGTAACCTCAAATCTATATTTCCACCTATCACTGAAAATCTTTCACCTCCTTGTTTATCAAGAACCTGTCCACCTCTATTTGAAAATATTCCAAGACTCTGCTCCCTACTTCTTTTCAGGAAGAAAGTCTCAAAATCTCAGTAAGAAAAAGAAAATCATCTCGTCTCTGTCTGAAATGGGTGGCCGCTAATTTGTAAATAGTGACTGCTAGTTTTAGATTGTTATAAGAGGAAACATCCTTTCCGCATCCAGCTTATCAAGACCCCTCAGAATTTTAAATGTTTCGTCAAAGTTGCTTCTTTATTCTTTCAATTTCACTGGATACGAGCTGAGCATAATCTATCTGCCAGCTTTTAGTCCAGTAAACCTTCTCCAATGATGCAATTTACACCTTTCCTTAAATAAGGATACCAAAACAGTACACAGTACTCTATATATCATCTCACCAATGCCCTGTACAGCCAAAGCGTAACCTCTCTACTTTTATAAACAATTCTCCTCACCTGTAAATCATAACATTCTATGAGCTTTCCTGATTGCTAACAGAATCATAGAATCCCTGCAGTGTGGAAGCAAGCCATTTGGCCCATCAAGTCCACCAACTATTGGAAGAGCATCCAACCCAGACCTATTTCCCTACTCTAACCTTGTAACCCTGCCTTTCCCATGGCTAATCCACCCAGCCTGCACACTATGCAGCAATTTAGTGTGGCCAATCCGCCTAATGTGCATATCTTTAGACTGTGGGAGGAAACCAGAACACCCGGAGGAAACCCACAGAGACATGGGGAAAATATGCAAACTCCAAACAGATTGTAATCCGAGGGTGGAATCGAACCCGTGTCCCTGGTGCTGTGAGGTCAACGTGCCACCCTTCTTGTAAAACTAATCCCATGAACCTAGATGCATCAAATATTTATCTAATTTTTCTGTGAAGGATGTGATTGGCTCTGCCTCAATCATTCCCTGTGCAAAGAATTCAACTTGCTGCATGAATGTAGTTCTCTTAGTATTTCTATTCAAACTGTTAAGCGTTAACTAATATTATATCTGTTGTACCTATGTACTAGTCTTTTGTGATTCATGTACTAGGACACCCAGATTCCTCTCTGTCTTAGAGCTGTGCAACTTGTGACCATTCAAAGAACATTTTTTTTGTATTCTTCCTATCAAAATGCGCAATTTCACATTTTCCCACATTATACTCCATTTGCCAAATCTTTGGCAGAAGCACTCATATCATCACTGACCTCAGGGCATCCCTAAAGCCACCCTTGGCCTGAACCAAAACAGGAGTAGCCATGGCTGATCTTTTATGTTAACTTCACAGATCTGCACAATCTCCACATCCTCTATGTCCAAAGCAACCAAACCTCCATTGAGTTATATCACAAATATACTCAACACTTGAGCATCCAAAGGCTTTAAGGGAGAAAATTCAAAAGATTCACAATCCTTCAGTGAATTTATTTTTAAATTTCAGTTCTAAAGAAGTAGGGATTATAGGAGGTAAAAACCTTTTACTCAGTGAGTGTTTAACATCTGTAACATGCTGCCTGAGGGCGTTGGGGATGCAGGTTCACTCGAGGGGTTAGGGTCTGGAATGTACTGTCTGAGAGTGTGGGGGAGGCAGGTTCACTTGGGGGGTTAGGGTCTGGAATGTACTGTCTGAGAGTGTGGGGGAGGCAGGTTCACTCGAGGGGTTAGGGTCTGGAATGTACTGTCT
>JAHRHZ010000061.1:30620099-30673579 GCA_024137785.1 Ginglymostoma cirratum
AGGCAGGTTCACTCGAGGGGTTAGGGTCTGGAATGTACTGTCTGAGAGTGTGGAGGAGGCAGGTTCACTCGAGGAGTTCCAAATTAATGAGATCATTATTTGAAAAATGACGAGTGTGATTGGGTGAAGCAGGATTATTGCACAAGGTGAATTTCTCAATCAGAGACATACCCAGCTGTGCAGTAATTGTTCTATAATTCTTTAAAGTAATTGTTTGTGAAATTTGCATGTCATTGGCCGAGCCAGCATGAATTGACCATCACTAATGGCCATGGGGAAGTTGCTGATGAACTGCCTTCTTGAACCACTGCAATCCTTGGGGCGTATAGACACCGCAGAGCTGTTAGGAAGAGGGTTCCAAGATCTTGCCGCAGTGACAGTGCAGGAACTATGATGGAGTTAGAAGTCACAAAGGTGTCTTATAAAGGAAATAATCAGTTTAATGAAAAGAAAGTGCTAAGTAAGTGAAAATAAAATGCACTATATCAGGGATTTGAATATGTGCAAAGAAGCACCAAACACAAAACTGCTGGACTTTTCGGGACCTTGGAGGGCAACCAAACCTGATGGCAGGACTATATGAACCTTGAGAATTCACGAAACAGTATAAACAAAGTAATTTTTTTTTCTCTGTGGCCATAGAGTGAGCAAATTCAGCTTGATTCTTTCTGCAACAGGGACAAATTAAGGTGGAAGACAGATTAAACATATGCACACACACACAAACAAACACACACATACACATTCACACACACACTCACATTCACAGATACACATTCAAATACACACACACACACACTCACACATTCACATACACACACATTCACATTCAAATACACACACACACATTCACATACACACACACTCACACACACACATTCACATTCAAATACACACACACACATTCACATACACACACACTCACAATCACAGATACACATTCACACACACACACGTACACACACACACTCACAATCACAGATACACATTCAAATACACACACACACACATTCACATACACACACACACACTCACAATCACAGATACACACACACACACTCACAATCACAGATACACATTCAAATACACACACACACATTCACATACACACACACACTCACAATCACAGATACACACACACACACTCACAATCACAGATACACATTCACATACACACACACACTCACAATCACAGATACACATTCAAATACACACACACACATACACACACACACTCACAGATACACATTCAAATACACACAAACACACACATACCCAAACACACATTTACATACACACACATGCACGTGCACGCACAAACACGCACACACACACAGACACAAACACTCATGAACACACATGCATGCACACGCACGCGCACACACACAAGCACACGCACACAGACACACACATGCACACATTCATGCACACACACACACACACACAGACACACACACACAGATTCAGAGCAGCAGCCATCTGAGGCCACAAGAAAGGGTTGGATTCTAACAGAATTCCCCTTAAAGACTGAGACAAGACAATCTAAAAAAATTATTCTAGATTGTAGGCATAGTTTTTTAAAATTTTTTTTATTTGAATGCAGAATTGTTTTTTAAGGTAGGAGCGATTAATGAATGGCCAGACACTAGGAAGCTCAGAGTAACAGAGGGACCTTGGGTTGCTTGTCCACAGATCCCTGAAGGTAGCAGGACAGGTTAATAGGGTAGTTAAGAAGGCATATTTTTATCAATTGTGGCTTTGAGAATCAGAGCAGGGAAGGTATGTTTGAGCTGCACAGAACTTTGGTTATGCCACATTCTGGAGCACTGCGTCAAGTTGAAGGGAGGTGATAGTCTAGCGGTATTATTACTGGATTGTTAACAGCAGATGGTGGAATTTGAACTCAATTAAAAGAAAGCTGGAATTAAGAGCCTAATGACAACCATATAATCTTTGCCAATTTTCAGAAAAACCCATCTGGTTCACTAACATATTTCAGGGAAGGAAACTTCCATCCTTACCTGGTCTGACCTAGATGTGATTCCAGACCCACAGCAATGTGAGTGACTTTTAACTGTTGACAATTAGGGATGGGCAATAAATACTGGTCTAACCAGTGATGCCCTCACCCCATGAATGAATTATAAAAAACACACAATAGGAAGGATGTCATTGCACTGAAGCGGGTGCAGAGGAGATTCACCAGGATGTTGCCTAGGATAGAGTATTTCAAGGATGTCTCCCTGCTATAGGAAAGATGTTGTGAAAGGGTTCAGAAAGGATTTCCAAGGATGCTGCCATGGTTGGAGGGTTTGAGCTATCAGGAGAGGCAGAATAGGTTGGGGCTATATTTCCTGGAGCATCAGAGGCTGAGGGGTGATCTTAAAGAGATTTACAAAATCATGATGGGCATGGATAGGGTAAATAGACAAAGTGTTTTCCCAGGGGTTGGGGAGTCCAGAACCAGAGGGTATAGGTTTAAGGTGGAAGGGGAAAGATTTAAAAAAGATCTAAGGGGCAGCGTTTTCATGCACAGAGTGGTGCACGTATGGAATGAGCTGCCAGAGGAAGTGGTGGAGGCTGGTACAATTACAACATTTAAAAGGCATTTCGATGGGTTCGTGAAATAGGAAGGGTTTAGACGGATGTAGGCCAAATGCTGGTAATGGGACTAGATTTATCCAGGATACCTGATCATCAAGGATGAATTGGACTGAAGGGTCTGTTTCCATGCTGTACATGTCTATTACTTAAAGACTGTAAGAGAGGCTGGATAAACTTGGTTTGTTTTCTTTGGAGCTGATAAGGCTGAGGGGGGAACCTGATTGAGGTGGATAAGATTCTGGGGGGGATGGAAAGGGTGGATAGAAAGCAGCTATTCCCTTTAGTTGAAGGGTCAGTAACAAGAGGGGTACACAATTTTAAATTGAAAGGCAAGACATTTAGAGGGGATTTTCACCCAGACGGTGGTGGGGCCTGGAATATACAGTCTGGGAAGGTAGTTGATTTGAGAAATCTCACAACTTATAAAAAGTACTTGAATGAATACCATAACATTCCGGCACAACATCGTAGGCCGAAGGGCCTGTACTGCGCTGTACTGTTCTATGTTCTATGTTCTATTCAAGGCTATGGGCTTAGTGCTGGGAGGTGGCACTAGTGTAGGTATTTGTGTGTCCTTTGGTGGTACAGACTTGATGGACCAGAGGACTCCTTCAGTACTGTACACTGCTATGGTTCTATGATTTTAAGGTAGATTTAAACATTGTGTATAAATTTAAAGTAGAATAGTCGTGTTGTAATTATCTTTGATATTCAATGTTATGGTTTTCATAATTATAATGAATTTTGCTTTGATTCTTACAATATATACTCATAAGTAAGATAAAAGAATTCTCACTTCATATTTAAATCCTCAGGAGTCCACATTTGGATAACAATGTTCTGCAATACTTCAGGTTGGATTCCAAATGCTGACATTGGTAAAAAGACGTTATTGCAGTAATGTACCTGTGGATATATTCTATTCTGAGATAATTTTGCTCATTTGAAAGCTCCTAGAAAGGAGATCATTTCATTAATTCAGTGAACTTCTGTTGAACATGCTCTATTGTAAATATATCCCTTCTCAGATGAATAGGTCAAAATTGTACACAGGCTCAGTGCAACTTCAGCAAGTTGAAGGTGTGTGCTTTTTAATAACAGTAACAGTATGGTGTCAGTTCCTGTGCTGGCTAAGGTAGCACTTTAAGTCTTTGTAATATCATGAAGCCATGGGCATGATTAACAAACAGGCCAATCAAGGGAGAGCTGACAGTAGATTCAACAAGGAGAGATCCCACAATTGACTTTGGACTATTTTTAATAGAACAAAGAAGTTTAGCTGGAGATTGAAATTACATTTTAAAATTAGAAAGTTTGTTGACAGAGCGTGAGTGGGCTGTACATTAGGGAGATTGTCACTTCAAATTGTCGTTGAAAGAGTGAGAAATGAGATTTGAATAAAAGCCTTTTTATAAAGAGCTTTTGAGTGCACAGAAGCTCAGCACTGAAGCTGAAAGTTTGTTTTGTGTTGTAAGAGAAGAATAAATCAGTGTTAGAGGACTAAAGGCCATGGGGAAGGTGCAGAGAAGTGGGATTAGTTTTGAATTGACAGGCTGACTGTCCTTCTCATGTGCTGCATAGTTCTAACCTCCTAAGGGTCCTAATACAGGAGGGACTGTCAAAACTGTAACTACAAAGTTCCTACTGTTGGTGAGGTGAAGCTGCAGAATTGCAAATCTAAAATCCAATCCCAAAGAAGCTCCAAAAGGCTCCGGGTTTGATGGTGAGTCTGTGGTGAGTTCATTGATCTCATCTGAGGCAGAGGTGAAAGTGTCACCATTGTCATCAACGCTCCTGAACCCAGGAGCAGCAAAATCAGCTGATCCCAATCCGAATAATTCAGCAATTAAAGTATGGGCGAGTGAGGGGGAGGGAGGTGATGGCCTCGCATGCTGATTGACCTGTTGCTGGAAGACTGACTGCTTGGATGAGGCTGCAGAACTGCACTGAACAAGAGCAAGAGCCATGAGGAAAGGAGGGAAGAAAAAAATGTCAAAGAAAAAATCAATTGTGCTGGCTGCTTTGTGCTAAACCTAATCTGGTATCTATCCTCGTACAAAGTGTTACAAAGCAGGCAGTGACTGTCAGGATCAAGTTACTTATACTTTCATTCCTTGATCTTTTTTGCTTCTATCCTGTTAACTTTGCCATTCGAATATTAAAGTCTTCGCCATAATTATCACATTTTGATTGCCTGCAGCCATCCTATACAACTTGCAACAACATAAGTGAGAAAAATTCCTTGAATACATCAAACTCACATATGTGTTTGCTGATCTGCATATAACTGTCTTCTTCTGCTTTAGATACTATGCCATTAGTGCGGAGTTTGTGAAAGCTGTTTTTTTCTTGCCTGTGAGAACTCAATGTTGCTGGGATGTAAATGATAAATTGTATAAAAATTGATTTCATCATGAGGTTAAAAATCTGCACCATCTGAAATTGTTGGTGGATACAAACAAAAGCTGAGAATATTGTAAACTGGAAGTGAACGATTATAATGAAGATAGCATTCGGTACAAATGAATATCACATTGTTGTTATTGCTAGAAACACAGAGGGATTTTTAAAAATTCATTCACAGCATGAAGGTATTTATTGCCCATCCCTAATTGCCCAGAGGGCAGTTAGAAATTAACCACATTATTGTGGTTCAGGAGTCACATGTAGGCCGGACCAGGTAAGGATGGCAGATTCCTTCCCTCAATGATATTAGTTTTGGTTTTTTCCCAACAATCAGCATTGGTTTCATGGTCATCATTAGACTCTTAATTCCAGATTTTATTGAAATTCCAAATACCATGGTGGGGTTTGAACTGAGGTTCACCAGAACATTACCTGGTCTCTGGATTAACAGTCCAGCCAGCACCTCCCTTGCGAATGAGGAAGAAAAATATGAAAAGACAAAAAGCATTTCAGAGGCACACAGCATGGGCAGAAATTTAAAGGGGAAGAGGGGACTCTGTTTGTGTTGTGGGGAGGGGATCAGCGTGGGGGTTGTGGGGTGTGGGGTGAGTATGGCTGAGGGGGAACAAGCCCAAAGAGGAACATTGGCTGTCTCCAAAGGGTTTTGAGTGACGAGGGATTCTAAAGCTGGTTGGTGGGGGGCAGGAAACAGGGTTTCGGGATCAGGTTCTGTCAAGAAGCAGCATGGAGGGAAGGCAGAAGTGGCATCTTGAGTGTGGGGTGCCCTGCGGAGCTCAGGGTCTCCTTACATCAGGGACCCCCTTCTCTTCCTGCCTTTCTTAAGGTGGGCGTTTATAAATGAATGCCCACTCCCACCCACCCACAGTGCCAATTGTATTTTGCTGTGAACAGAGAGTTACTTTGGTTGAACATTTTACAAGGTGAATTGACCGATAGTTATTTATTTGTATGTGGTGGACAAGCTATCAATTTCACTCCCCTCCCACCCCTCCATATTATAGGGGTGAGCTCAAGGCTGAAGAGCCATCCCATTTTACACAGAAACATCAAAAATAGGATCAGGAACAGGCCATTCAGCCTCTCGAGCCTGCTCCACCATTCAATCTGATCATGGCTGATAATCCAATTCAATAATCTGTTCCTGCTTTTCCCCTACATCCTTTGATCCCTTTAGCCCCAATGCTATGTCCAATTCCTTCTTGAAATTGTACAATGTTTTGGACTCAATTGCTTTTGTGGCAGCAAGTCCTTTTACTTTTCCCTGTAGTCTTACGCAGTTGAGATGGTACTTAGGGCAGCAGCATGCTCCTCCTGCAGGATGTGGGAACTCAGGGAAATTTCCATCATCCCTGATGACTGCCCATGTGGGAAATGCACCCAGCCGCAGCTCCCGGGAGACTGTGTTAGGGAGCTGGAGCTGGAACTGAAGGTGGATGTACTCGGGACCATCTGAGATGCTGAACGCATCACGGATAAGAGTTTTAGTGAGGTGGTCACACCTAAGGTGCAGGCAGAGAGTAGCTGGGTGACCACCAGGAATGGCAAATGGAGTAGACAGAGAGAGCAGGAATCCCCTGTGGCCAGTCCCCTTGAAAGCACATATACCCATTTTAGATACTGTTAAGCGGGGCATGACCGTTCAGGGGAAAGCAGCAGCAGCCAGGTCAGTGGCACTACGATTAGCTCGGGGGCACAGATGGAAAAGGGAAAGGTAAACAGGACCCTGGTGACAGGAGACTCAATAGTTAGGGGGGACAGACTGGAGATTCTATGGCTGCAGGCAGGAACCCAGGATGGTGTGTTGCCACCCAGGTGCCAGAGTCCCCAGTGTCTCAGAGCGACTGCAGAACATTCTCAAGGGCGAGGGTGAGCAGCCAGAAGTCATTATGCACATTGGCGCAGATGACATTGAAATAGAAATAAGGATGAGGTCCTGTGGAGTGACTATAGAGAGCTAGGAAAAATCTTAAAAACCAGGACCTCAATGGTGATAATCTCCGGATTACTTCCAGTGCCACGTGTTAGTGAGGGTCAGAACAGGAGGGTATGGCAGATGAATGTGTGGCTAAAAAATTGGTGCAGGGGGCAGGGACTCAGATTCCCTGATCATTGGGATCTCTTCTGGGGCAAAGGTGACCTGTAAAAGAGGAACAAGTTGCACCTGAACTGGAGCGGGACCAATACCCTTGCTAGTGCTACAAGGGAGGGTTTAAACTAGTTTAGGGGTCGGGGTGGGGGGCTGTGATCCTCAACAGCAGGGAGGCAAGGATGACGGTGGAAGGAGATACAGTAATCAGAAATAGAAAGTTAAAGGGACAGGTCAGGCTGGAACAGGAAGGGAATGAGGAATGCCTGTTGGATTAAATTGTATCTATTTCAATGCAAGAGGGCTGACAGGTAAGGCTGATAAACTCAGGGCATGGATTGATACATGGGGCTGGGATATTATAGCCCTTACAGAAACATGGCCAAGGGAGGGACAGGACTGGCAGCTTAATATGCCAGGGGACAGGTGCTTTAGGCCGTACAGAGGTGGAGGAAAGGGGGAGGGGGAGTTACATTTTTGATTAAGGGGAGTCTCTCAGCAGTAGCCAAAGCTGAAATAATTGAGGGATCATTCAGTGAGGCTTTGCGAGTGGAGCTAAGAAGTAAAGGGATGGTGATATTATTGGGGATGTACAATAAGCCCCCAAATAGTCAACAGAATTAGAGGAACAAATATGCGGGGAGAATGGGGAGACTTGCAGGAGCAATAGGATTGTCACAGTAGGGGATTTTAATTTTCCTAACATAGACTGCCATCGTGTTAAGGGCCTGAATGGGGTGGAATTTGCTAAATGTGTTCAGGAAAGTTTCCTCAAGCACATTATAGAGGGTCCTACGAGGGCAAGGGCAAAACTCAACCTACTTTTGGGAAATAGGGCAGGGCAGGTGATGAGGTGACAGTGGGGGAGAACTTTGGGACCAGTGTCCATAGTTCTATCAATTTTGAAATAATTATGGAGAAGGACAAAACTGATCAGCAGGTTCAAGTTCCAAATTGGGGCAAGGCGAATTTTGATGGAATTGGACAGGACCTTGCAGGGGTTGATTGGAGTAGTTTGTTTGCAGGTAAAGGGTCCTCCAGCAAGTGGGAGGCCTTTAAAAGTGTAATCGCTAGAGTTCAAGGTCTATATGTTCCTGTGAAGGTACAGGGCAAGTTTGGCAGGAGTAGGGAACCCTGGATTACAAGAGATATTGAGGCTTTGACCAGAAAAAAGAAGGAGGCGTGGCTCAGGAATAGGCAGCTGGGATCAAGGGAATCCCTGAAGGTAAATAGAGGATACAGGAGTTTACTAAAGAAGGAAATCAGGAGGGTGAAAAGGGGCCACGAGATAATTTTAGCTGAGAAGATTAGGGTGTATCCAAAGAGATTCTTTAGGTATATTAAAGGAAAAAGAATAACTGAAGAATAGGACCCCTCAAAGACCAATGTGAATATGTATGTGTGGAACTGCAGGACATGGGCGAGGTCTTCAATGACTATTTCTCCTCTGTGTTTACCATGGAGAAAGGCATGAAGACTTGGGAACTTGGGGAAGATGGTGGTGATATCTTGGAGACAGTCCATATCACAGTAGAGGATGTGTTGGAAGTATTAGAATGTATAAAGGTGGATTAATCTCCTGGTCCTGATCAGATATATCCAAGAACACTGCAAGAGGCTAGAGAAGAAATTGTGAGGGCCCTGGCTGATTTATTTACATCATTGTTAGCCACAGGTGAGGTCCTGGAAGACTGGAGGGTAGCTAATTTTATGCCTTTATTCAAGAAGGGCTGCAAAGAAAAACCTGGAATTATAGACCAGTAAGCTTAATATCTGCAGTAGGTAAGTTACTTGAGAAAGTTGAGGGATAAGATATACAAGCATTTGGAAAGACAGGATTTGTTTAGGAGTAGTCAGCATGGCTTTGTGCATGGGAGATCATGCCTCACAAATTTGTTCGAGTTCTTTGATGAAGTGGCCAGGAAGGTTGATGAGGGCAGGGCAATAGACATAGTCTATATGGATTTCAGTAAGGCCTTTGATAAGGTTCCACATGGTAGGCTGCGCTGGGAGGTTAGATCACACAGAATCCAGGGAGAGCTGACAAATTGGATAGACAATTGGCTTGATGGAAGGAAACAGAGGGTAAGACTGGAAGGATGCTTGTCAGGAACGTGGTGGCTCAATGGTTAGCACTGCTGTCTCACAGCGCTAGGGACCTGGGTTCAATCCCACCCTCAGGCAACTGTCTGTGTGGAGTTTACACATTCTCCCTGTGTCAGTGTGGGTTTCCTTCAGGTGCTCCGGTTTCCTCCCACAGTCCAAAGATATGCAGGGTAGATGAATTGGCTGTATTAAATTGCCCACAGTGTTAGGGATGTGTAGATTAGGTGGGAGAGAAGATGGACAGGTGAAGGAGGTGGGGATGAAAGGGAGTCTGGTCTTGGGATGAGGTCTGGGGTGGGGAGATTTTGAAGCTAGTAAAGTCCACATTGAGACCATTAGGTTGTAGGCTTCCAAGGCGGAATATGAGATGACGTTCCTCCAGTTTCTGGGTGGCATCGTTGTGACACTGGAGGAGGCCCAGGATGGACATGTCATCCAAGGAGTGGGAGAGGGAGTTGAAGTGGTTTACGACTGGGAGGTGCAGTCATTTGTCACGAACCAAGTGTAGGTGTTTCACAAAGCGGTCTCCAAGCCTCCGCTTGGTCTCCTTGATATAGAGGAGGCCACAGCGGATACAATAGACCACATTAGTGGATGTGCAGGCGAACATCTGTTTGATGTGGAAGGTTTTTTTGGGGCCTGGGGTAGAGGTGAGAGGGGAGGTGTAGGGGCAGGTGTAGCACTTCTGCGGTTGCAGGGAAAGCCACCGGGGGTGGTGGGGCTAATGGGGAGTGTGGAGTGGATGAGGGAGTCACGGAGAGAGCGGTCCCTCCAGCGCCCCCTCTCATCCTGGCCTCCTTGACCTGTCTGTCTTCTCTCTCACCTATCTGTTCATCCCACCTCACTGACCTACCCTCACCCCCACTTCCTACCTACCGTCACCTGTACTGGCTTCATCCCCGCCTCCTTGACCCATCTGTCTTCTCTCCCACCAATCTGCTCCACGATCCACCTTCTATCACCGCCACCATCTCTCTATTATTTCTGAGCCCCCTTTCTCTCCCCCATTTCTGAAGAAGGGTCCAGACCTGAAACATCAGCCTTCCTACCCCACTGATGCTGCTTGGCCTGCTGTGTTCATCCAGCTCTACACCTTGTTATTTCAGATTCTCCAACATCGGCAGTTCCTACTATCTCCAACGTTTAGAAGGATATGGGCCAAGTACAGGGGAATGGGGTTAGCGTGGATGGACATTTTGGTCAGCACGGACCAATTTGGACTGAAAGGCCTGTCTCTGTGCTGTAGGACTCTATGGCTCTCTATATTCCACAGGTTTACCACTCTCTGGGTGAAGGAATTTATCCTTATCTTAGTCCTAAGTGGTTTACCCATATCCTTAGACTGTGACCTCTGGATCGGAACCTCCCCCCAGGCTTCCTACATCTACCTTGTGTAGACCTGATAGAACTTTATTGGTTGCTATGAGCTTCCCTCTTCATTCTTCTGAACTCTTTGAGAATGTCCCATGGGAGATTTTTTTTTCTTTATTCATTCACGGGATGTGGGCGTCACTGGCCAGGCAGCATTTATTGCCCATCCCTAATTGCCCAGAGAGCAGTTAAGAGTCAACCACATTGCTGTGGGTCTGGAGTTACATGTATACTGGACCCAGTAAGGATGGCAGTTTCCTTCCCTAAAGGACGTCAGTGAACCAGATGGGCTTTTCCAAAAATCAGCAATGTATTCATGGTCAGCATTAGATTCTTAATTCAGTTTTTTAAAATTGAATTCAAATTCTACCATCTGCCTTGGCAAGATACAAACTCAGGTCCACAAAACATTATCTGTGTCTCTGGATTAACAGTCCAGCGATAATACCATTAGGCCATCACCTTCCCACTCGACTGATAGCAAAGGTTTAAGACCAAAGGAACTATGGCAAATTGGGTTGGAGTTGGGGCCCTTATAGTTTGTGGTCTATATAAATGATTTAAATTTGAATGTAAGAAGGTTGATCAGTAAGTTCATGATACAATGATCAGGTGGCTTAGAATTAAGATAAGGCGCAGAATATTTCGAGGGGTTGTGATGTTTCAAGGTGCGGGGATGAGAATCTGCAACTCACTGCCTGTAAGTGTGGGAGAGGCAGAAACACTCATCACATTTAAAATATTTCAATGTGCACTTGCAGTGCCAAGGTATACAAGGCTATGGGCCAAGTGCTGGCAAATTGGATTAGAATAATTTGGTGGTTGTGTTTGACCAGTGCTGATGTAATGGGCCAAGGTGGCCATTTCTCTGCTGTAGATCTCAATTCCAATGAGTATAATTCTAAGCAATTCAATTTCTTTGCATGTGTCAATCCTGCCATCCCATGAATCAGACCGATAACCTTTTGTTGCACTTCCTCCATAGCCAAAACATGGTAAGGAGGCCAAAACTACACACAGTACCCCATGTGCTCTCACCGAGCCTGCGTACAATTTCAGCAAATACCTGTTCACCTCTGCCACTGTTGAAAACACATCTGATGGAGGCATTTAATGTCCAGCCCCAGGTATCTTTGGAGAGTTCAGCGATCATTGTCTTCCCTTTACCTCTCACTCCTGGAGCTAAGATTTAAAATCTCATGGCACAATTTAAAAGAGATGTTATGAAGTGCATTTTTAATCTATTAGGAAATACATTCTTAACTTTCAATTTTCTCAAAACACAAACCTTCACCTAAAAGTATACACTCTTCCCCTTCTATGACATCCATCTCCAACTAGTCTAAACATTAGCAATGCCTCAGCAGGAGCAGGTTACTTTTTTCAAGTCCAATATTCAGAAGAACATAAACCACTAATCACGGAAATACCCAAAACGTTAAGCTGTGTTTGTGGAAACCTTTGGTTATCCACATTTCAGGCTTCACTGCAGGTAGCAGCAATTACACATCAATGGTGGAGTTTGTGAAGGCATTGGGGAATATGCAGAAGAGTTTTACAAGAATAGTTGAGGCACTTGAGTCATATGGGTTGTTTGGAGAAGTTGGGACTGTTTTCCTTAGCAAAGAAAAGGCAGAGAGGAGATCTGATCGAAGTGTCCTAAATTGTAAAAGGTCACAAAGTAACTGGAGAGAAAACGTTCCCACTTGTAAAAAGTTCATAGTTGAGAGTGCACACATTTAAAGTAACGTGTCAAAGAAGTAAAAATGATATGAGGAAAATGATGAGTGTTTTGGGTCTGAAATACATTGTTTAAAAGTGTAGTGGATGTCGGTTCAATCAAGCGATTCAAAACAGAAATAGATTCTTATTTCAAAAGGAGGAATCTGCAGGAGTACAGAAAGAAGGCAAGATGGGCTGAATGACCTCTTTCCATGTTGTAACACTTCCATGATTCTTTGATCTTTCAGTTTTTGTCCTGCAGTAGGTCAGGTTGCCGTATCTCCAAACCTCCTCCCATTTGGTTCTTTTGTTCGTTATGTTACATTACAGTATATCTGTGTCTTCTGGTTACTGATTCTCCCAGTGTCAGAAAAATTCCTCCTTTTATTCCCTATTCAATACCCTGCCTTATTTTGAACATTCTCCTCTAGTTATTTATTCTTTGCCCTAAGGAGAACGACCTTAACCATTCTCCTCTCTCCATTTAACTGAAGTTCTACATTCTTGATCCCGTTATAAGTCTAATGGAAAAGGTTGACAGGACGCACACACCAATGCAAGTGCTTTTGATGGATAATAGATCACATTAAATAATCAATGGCAAGGATGGTTTGCTCAAGCTTGTCAAAATCTGCAGGCTGGTAGAGAAGAACGGCGGTGAGACTTTGTCACAGAGAATGTGATTTTTCATTTTGATATGAGTTGTTTCAGAACTGGAGTGCTGGCAGAAACCTGACTGGAGTTCAGGGAAAGATGGGTACCAATCTGGGAGGTGACAACATATTTAAGGAAAGAAGGCGAGGTTGGAGATGAGGGCAGTCATTTGTAAGATGGAAGGGCAGTCATTTGTAAGATGGAAGGGAAGCTGTCAACATATTGGCTGCAGGGGTGTTGGGTGGTCAGCGAGTTAGTAGAAATGAGTTTCATTGGCAGGATGAGCTTGAGAAGGAATTGAGCAGAGAAAGCATATTGGAAGGAAATTGGAGGAAGATGCACATTTAGGGCTAGGCCATAGGGTGAGATAGATTTAGCCAAAGTTTGACTGATCAGCTAGAACAAGGGAGGCAAGTTTTTTTTTCTTTATTCATTCATGGGATGAGGGCATTGCTGGCCAGGCAGCATTTATTGTCCATCCCTAATTACCCAGAGGGCAGTTTAGAGTCAACCACATTGTTGTGGGTCTGGAGTCACGTGTAGGCTAAACCAGGTAAGGATGGCAATTTCCTTCCCTAAAGGATATTAGTGAACCAGATGGGTTTTTCCAACAATCGATTCACAGTCATCATTAGATTCTTAATTCCAACTGTTTTATTGAATTCAAATTCCACCAACTGCCATGACAGGATTCAAACCTGGGTCCCTGGGATGTTATCTGAGTCTCTAGATTAACAGTCCAGCGATAATACCACTTTGCCATTGCCCCCCAGATAGTTTAAATCCTAGTGACAGAGAAATCTTTGGCATCCTGGAATAATATTAGCAGTAAGAGTGGAGGAGAGGAGGGAGAAGGGTTTAGGAAGATAGTTCGCAGAAGAGAAACAGGGAGGTTGAGGTTCAGTGCTAATGTCACTGGGTTAATAATCCTGGGGAGCATACATTTGAATCCCACTGTGACAGCTGCTGGAATTTGAGTTCAATGAATGAAATTCTGTGATTGAGAGCCTGTCACAGTAATGGTGGCCACAAAATCATTGTATTTAAAAAGCCATCTGGTTCATGAAAATCGTTCATCCATACCTGC
Organism: Ginglymostoma cirratum; assembly: GCA_024137785.1. Taxonomy (NCBI): domain Eukaryota; kingdom Metazoa; phylum Chordata; class Chondrichthyes; order Orectolobiformes; family Ginglymostomatidae; genus Ginglymostoma; species Ginglymostoma cirratum. Next base: position 30,634,157 of record JAHRHZ010000061.1, read on the forward strand.
TCTGGCCTACATGTAACTCCAGACCCACAGCAATGTGGCTTACTTTTAATTGCTCCCTGAGATGATGAAGTAAGCCATTCAGTTCAAGGTCATTTAGGGATGGGCCACAGATGCTGGCCTTTCCAGTAACATCCACATCCCTTGAAATAATAAAGAAAGGAAAAGCATTCTCTTGGCATTCCTGAATGATCCAGGATTAGTGAGCAAGTTTCGCATTTGAGAGCGCAATCTGATAGTGGGGTTTATGGTCGAGCCAGATCTGGTGGTGAAAGGCTACATCATTTACCTGTTCACGTCTTCGTCCCTGGTCTTAAAGTAGCAAAGATTAACAAAGTATACCAGGGGAGCAGCCAGGGTAGAAGACAGTATATTCATTGTTATGGAAGGTCAGGGGTTCAGACTGAGGGAGTCCTGTACTATTGGAGGTGCTATCTTCTCAATAAAATATTAACCTGAGGCTGTCTTTGGGTGAAAATCCAATGGCAATGCTCACAGAGAAGGAGGGGGTGTTCTCCTTCATGTCCTGAAGCCAGTATTTGCCCCTCAACCAGCATCCTGAAACAAAATAACATGTGAGACCTAACTGCATAAAGTTGTTGCTGAGTTTCCTGCATTATGACAATGATTATAAACGTACTTCATTGGAAATTGAAACATTCTGAGATGTTCTGAGTATGAAAGATGCTATTCAGATGCAAAATTATCCTTTCTTTCATTTTTGATAGCCTCATGTTTTGCACTTAAGTAACACGATTAGATTTGCTTCCAACTCCAGAGTTCCCTTTGGTTTACTCATAACCCATATAAATTCAGTTTTCCTGCCACCAAGCTCACTTAGCCTGCAGAATCCAGGCCTAAACTGATATCACTCTTTAATTTGCCACTGGAATGACCAACACTCGCTCAGCCTGACTCATTCAGAGCTTCCCTCCTTAGGGACTGCATCTACTCTATGTTTCCCGAATAATCTGCCAGAGATTAGACTTTCAGGTGGCAAATCAAAGACACAAGCCTGTGTTCTGTAACTGTCTGGCAGAGTACATGGGTTTACCAATCCCGCTGGGGTTCTGTCACAAGCTGTGAGATGTGTACTGTTTCATATCTGAAAACATGATCCTAGCAAAACTAGTCTCATCACAAGTTAATTGATTCAATGAGTGGAAGGGCCTGATGGAAGCTAATTTTTACATCAAAGAGCCTTTACTAGTCAACTGCAACTGCAACATTTATATTGTGCATTTAATTTTGTAAACTATTGCAAGGAAGCTCACAGCACTATCAAACAGCATTTAATCAAATCTCTTTCTAATTAACAGAATGGCCTGGCCCCTCTTTGAAGATAAAAATTGTCCTTCAGAAGTGTAAGATGTGCACCTCTGCGGTTCTGTTTGTAAGATGTTTGTTAATATCAGGCAGGTCATAGGTCCCAGTTATTGCCACGCTTGAAAGAAGTAGCTATGACGTATAAAAGTCATTGTTTGGACCTTGTGAGGCAAATAAAATACCATCTGTGAATGGCAGAGTGGGAGGAGAATGAGGAGGGGAAGGATAGGGATGTTTAGATTCACAAAAATGTTGCTGGGAGCTAATGGCCATGGATAATGTCACTACTAGGCCTGGTGTAATGTAAGTGAATTTGCATGACCAGTAACTTAAACTCACCCAATTTTTAACAGTGTACCATTGACCATGTTCTACCATCCACAAAGAAAGATTCATAGGATGTGAGCATCATTGCATTTGTTGCCTGTCTTTATTGCTGTTGTGTGGTGGGCGTGAATGACTTTCTTGAACACAACTATCTACTACTAACATCATCCCGCCCCCTTGACCTGTCCGTCCTCCCTGGACTGACCTATCTCCTCCCTACCCCCCCTACCTACACTCACCTTTACTGGCTCCATCCCCGCCTCTTCGACTTGTCTGCCTCCTCTCCACCTATCCTCTCCTCTATCCATCCTCTATCCGCCTCCCCCTCTCTCCCTATTTATTTCAGAACCCTTTTCCCCTCCCCCATTTCTGATGAAGGGTTTAGACCCAAAACGTCAAGTTTTCCTGCTCCTATGATGCTGCTTGACCTGCTGTGTTCATCCAGCCCCATGCTTGTTATAGTGGAGCTGGTCATTTCTGTGGTTCTGGAGGACAGCTGACAATGGACTGTTTTCCTCTGTAAGGGACATTAATGAATTAATGGATATAATTGGTAGTTTCATGGTGACCATTACTGAGACTAGTTTTTTTTATTCTACATTTACGTAATGAGTTGAATTTCAACTGCTCAGCTGCCAGGGTAAGATGTGAACTCATGATTATTAGTCCAGGCCAGGGGATTACTATTCCAGTAACTCTGTGCACATGTACACCTTCTGCCATTCATCACCTATAAGGCTAAACCTAATGATAGAAGGCTGACTACTTCTTGGATGTATCAAGAAGCTCAACATGGTACATTAGAGAGCAGTTTTCTTCATTGCTGCTGAAAGTAACAGTAATCAAATTATTGTTGATATTTTGTCGCTGAGATAAGTGTTACACCTTCTACATTCAGGAAAGTCAGCATCTCTTCAGCTGTAAGATGGTAGGAACTGCCGATGCTGGAGTCAGAGACAACACAGTGTGGAGCTGGAGGAACACAGCAGGCCAGGCAGCATCAGAGGAGCAGGGAAGTTGACATTTCAGGTCAGGACCCTTCTTCAGGAATAGTTCTTCAGCCCTGCCCCCTCAACCCATTCACCAAGGAGGATATTGGTAGCAGCTCCCATCAAAGCTGCACTCCATCCATCTTTTAACTTTGCTCGCTGTTCCTTGATTATCACTGGGTCAATATCAAAGTGATATGCATATCCCATGAAGAATGTTTTTAGAATTGAATCATTTAGATACTGGGCAGGACTGAATAATGCCAAAATCCACAGAACCCAGAGCCAATTCTTTACAAAGCAAATGATAGAGGCACTGGGTAAGGTAGCTAATGTGCAAAACAGTAGCAGGCAGAATTCACTGTCAGTAGCTGAAGTGATATCTTTTGATAAAGGACAGTGGAGGTAATAATATCGTGAATGGAAAATGACTTGGTCTGCGTATGGAAGTGCAAAGGAATTTGGATGGGCCAGTTTCACAGGATATTAAAGACAGCATCTGAATTTATTAAACTATAAAAAAAAGCAAACAAAAGGTTTATCACAAAGGGCTTAGAATTTAAAGGCTAATGACAAGCCCACAAATAACAGCACCAACTGTGTGCAGTTTTGGAACTCCACTCTATTGGGTGGACATTTTTGAGAAGTCAGGAATAAGATATCATCACATTAAAAGTGAGCCAAGAGCATGAGGACGGAGGATCAGAAAGATTGCTTTCACCCCAGTGATCAGTACCACAGGCAATAGTTAATCACAGGCTGGATCAGTCAGACTTAGCTGCATGTTTTAAGGAAAACCTGGGAGAGTGGAAAACAGTGGGAATTGTTTGGGATTGTCCTAACAAAAAGTTCATTTCCAACTGCTGGGAAATTGATGCTGATGGTAGCAGTGTCCTGGCTGTGAAATGGAACAGACGGAACTGGAGAGGAGGAGGATCTATTTTGAGATGACACATATTTCGATCTCTGTTTCCTTAATTTGGGCAACAGAAGTCTGTGTTTCTGCCTGAACAGGGATTAGGTTGCAGAAACATGAGGGAGCAGCTTGAACACCCTTGCAGGAAATGTAATAATGTAGAGTAGGAGCACTTGGCCTGTCCTCCTCGGCAACTCCAGGTCTGCAGGTGGCCTAACCAGTGGCTCTAGAGGCATTGGACTGCCACCAAAAATAACACATACATTGTCCCTTGTCCTCAGCTGTATTAGTAGGGACATACAGTATGAGAACAGGGAGGTGATTTTGAACTTGTACAAGTCACATGTTAGACATCAGCTGGAGTATTGTTCAGAGATGTGAGCACCACATTATGTAAAGGATGTGGATGCATTAGAGAGGGTCCAATTGGCCTACTCCTGTGTCTATTTTCCACGTTTCTATTTGATAGATGTTTTCAAATTCATAAAAACCAAAAGAACTGCAGATGCTGTAAATCAGGAACTATAAACAAAAGTTGCTGGAAGAGTTCAGCAGGTCTTGCAGCGCCTGTGAAGAAAAAAATCAGAGTTAACTTTTCGTGTCCAGTGACCCTTCCTCAGAACTGATGGTGGCTGGGAAAACATCAGTTTATATGTAGAAAATAGGGAGGGGGATAGAGTAGGGAGTAAACGAGAGGATAGAGCCTAGAGAGAGAGAAGAGCAGTTGGATAGACAAAGGAGTTGATAATGATCTGGCTGGGAGGGTGAATGGCTGTTAACAGGGACTGTCAGTGACTAACAATAAGTAGTGTGTAATAGCAGGCTAAGTGGTAACAAGGCCTGGTGTGTGGGGTGGGGGTCTGGGACATGGGAGAGTTTAGGCCCTAAAATTATTGAACTCAATATTGAGTCTGGAGGGCTGTAGGGTCCCCAGGTGGAAAATGAGGTGTTGTTCTTCCTGTTTGCGTTAACCATCACTGGAACACTGCAGTAGGTCTGAAACAGAGATGTTGGCCAGGGAACAGGGTGGCATGTTGAAGTGGCAGGCAACATGTAGATCAGGGTCTTTTTTCGCTAGCTGAACATAGGTGTTCTGCGAAGCGGTCACCCAGTCTATGCTTCGCTTCCCCAGTGTAGAGGAGACCACATTGTGACCAGCGAATGCAGTAGACTCGATTCTGGGAAGTGCGGGTGAAGTGCTGCTTCACCTAGAAGGTATGTTTAGGCCCTTGGATACTGAGAAGGGAGCAGGTAAATGGGCAGGTGTTGCACCTTCGCCAGTTGCAGGGGAAGGTGCCATGGGGCTGTTGGGAAGTGTTGTTGAGTGTGAAGGAAGAGTGGACCAGGGTTTCCCAGAGGGAACAGTCCCTGCGGAAGGCAGACAGGGAGGGGAGGGGAATATGTGTCTGGTGGTAGCATCATGCTGGAGGTGGTGGAAATGGCATCTGATGATCTTCTGGATGTGGATGCTGGTGGGATGGTTGGTGAGGATATGGAGAACCCTATTGCTGTTGTGGGAGGGAAGAGAAGAGGTGAGGGCAGAAGTGCAGGAGATGGGTGGGACCTGGTTGAGGGCCCTGTCAACAACGGAGCTGGGGAATCCTCGGATGAGGAAGAAGGTGGACATTTCGGAGGCTCCTTTGTCGAAGTTAGCCTCATCTGAACATATGTGACGGAGACGGAGGATCTGAGAGAATGGGATGGAGTCTTTACAGGAAGTAGGGTGTGAGGATGTATAGTCCAGGTTGCTGTGGGAGTCAGTGGGTTTATAGTGGATATTAACGGCCAGTCTATCCCCCAGAAATGGAAACAAAATGTTGAGGAAGGGAAAAGGAGGAGTCAGAGATAGAGAGAGCGGGATGGATGCAACTTGGAAACGAAATCGATGAACTTTTCCAATTCCAGACGAGAGAGGGAGGCAACACTGATAATGTCATCGATATTTCAGAGAAAGAGTTGTGGGTGGGGGCTGGAATAGGACTGGAACAAGGAATGTTCCACATATCTTACAAAGAGACAGGCATAACCGGGGCACATGTGGGTACCGATGGCAACACCTCTGACCTGAAGTAAATGAGAGGAGTTAAAAGAGAAGTTGTTGACACATGAACTGCTGTTAGTCTCTAACAATCCCCATTTACAGCCATTCACCCTCCAAGCCAGATCGTTATCTACTTCTTTGTCTATCCAACTGCTCTTCTCTCTCTTTGGGCTCTATCGTATCATTTACTCCCTACCCCATCCCCATCCCTATTTTCTGCATATAAGCCGACATTTTCCCAGCCACCATCAGTTCTGAGGAAAGGTCACCAGACCTGGAACGTTAACTTTGATTTTTTTCTTCACAGATGCTGCTAGACCTGCTGAGCATTTCCAGCAACTTTGGTTTTTTTGTTCAAATTCATGCCCAAGCTGGATAGAGTAGATCAGGTAACATTGTTTCCCAACCTGAAATATTGACTTTCCTTCTTCTCTGGTGCTGCCTGACGTGCTGTGTTCCTCCAGCTCCACACTGTACTCCACTCTGACTTCCAGCATCTGAAGTTCTTGCTATCTCCAAAGAACAAGAAAACAGAGATTTAAGATGATGTGCAATCTACGCAAGGGTGATGTGAGGAAAAAACCTTTTCACACAGTGAGTAGTTAGGGTCTGGAATGCTACGCCCGGGAATGTGGTGGAGACAGGTTCAACTGATGCATTGAAGAGGGGCACTGGATAATTGTTTGGATAGAAATGAAGTACAGGAATATGGAGAAAGGCAAATGTTTGGCACGAGGTAATAGAACTGGAATAGGGTATTATGGACCAAATGGCCTCAAGAACAAAGAACAAAGAAAATTACAGCACAGCAACAGGCCCTTCGGCCCTCCAAGCCTGTGCTGATCCATATCCTCTATCTAAACCTGTCACCGATTTTCCAAGAATCTGTATCCCTCTGCTCCCTGCCCATTCATGTATCTGTCTAGATGCATCTTAAATGACGCTATCGTGCATGTATCTGTCTAGATGCATTTTAAATGACGCTATCGTGCCAGCCTCTACCACCTCCGCTGGCAACGCGTTCCAGCACCCACCACCCTCTGCGTAAAGAACTTTCCATATCTCCCTTGAACATTTCCCCTCTCACCTTGAAATCATGACCCCGAGGAACTGAGTCCCCCACTCTGGGAAAAAGCTTCTTGCTATCCACCCTGTCTATACCTCTCATGATTTTGTAGACCTCAATCAGATCCCCCCTCAACCTCCGTCTTTCTAATGTACATAATCCAAATCTACTCAACCTCTCTTCATAGCTAGCGCCCTCCATACCAGGCAACATCCTGGTGAACCTCTTCCGCACCCTCTCCAAAGCATCCACATCCTTTTGGTAATGTGGCGACCAGAACTGTTTGCAATATTCCAAATGTGGTCGAACCAAAGTCCTATAAAACTGTAACATGACCTGCCAACTCTTGTACTCAATACCCTGTCCGATGAGTGAAAGCATGCCGTATGCCTTCTTGACCACTCTATCGACCTGCGTTGCCGCCTTTAGGGTACAATGAACCTGAACACCCAGATCTCTCTGTGCATCAGTTTTCCGCAGGACTTTTCCATTTGCTATATAGTTCGTTCTTGAGTTGGATCTTGCAAAATGCTTCACCTCACATTTGCCTGGATTGAACTCCATCTGCCATTTCTCTGCCCAACTCTCCAATCTATCTATATTCTGCTGCATTCTCTGACAGTCACTATCTGCGACTCCACCAATCTCAGTGTCATCTGTAAACTTGCTAATCAGACCATCTGTACCTTCCTCCAGATCATTTATGTATATCACAAACAACAGTGGTCTCAGCACGGATCCCTGTGGAACACCACTGGTCACAGTTCTCCATTTTGAGAAACTCCCTTCCACTACAACTCTCTGTCTCCTATTGCCCAGCTAATTCTCTATCCATCTAGCTCGTACACCCTGGACCCCATGCAACTTCACTTTCTCCATCAGCCTATCATGGGGAACCTTATCAAATGCCTTACTGAAGTCCATGTATATAACATCTACAGCCCTTCCCTCATCTATCGACTTTGTCACTTCCTCAAAGAATTCTATCAAGTTGGTAAGACATGACCTTCCCTGCACAAACCCATGCTGCCTATCACTAATAAACCCATTTTCTTCCAAATGTAAATAGATCCTATCCCTCAGTATCTTCTCCAGCAGCTTCCCCACCACTGACGTCAGGCTCACTGGTCTATAATTACCTGGATTATCCTTGCTACCCTTCTTAAACAAGGGGACAACATTAGCAATTCTCCAGTCCTCCGGGACCTCACCCATGCTCAAGGATGCTGCAAAGATATCTGTTAAGGCCCTAGCTATTTCCTCTCTCGCTTCCCTCAGAAACCTGGGATAGACCCCATCCGGACCTGGGGACTTGTCCACCCTAATGCCTTTTAGAATACCCAACACTTCCCCCCCTCTTTATGCGGACTTGACCAAGAGTAATCAAACATATATCCCTAACCTCAATATCCATCATGTCCCTCTCCTCAGTGAATACCGACGCAAAGTATTCATTAAGAATCTCACTCATTTTCTCTGACTCCTCGCATATCTTCCCTGCTTTGTCCTTGAGTGTGCCAACCCTTTCTCTAGTTACCCTCTTGCTCCTTATGTATGAATAAAAGGCTTTGGGATTTTCCTTAACCCTGTTTGCTAAAGATATTTCATGACCCCTTTTAGCCCTCTTAATTCTTCGTTTCAGATTGGTCCTACTTTCTCAATATTCTTCCAAAGCTTTGTCTGTTTTCAGTCACCTAGACCTTATGTATGCTTCCTTTTTCCTCTTTGCTACTCTCACAATTTCACCTGTCATCCATGGTTCCCTAATCTTGCCCTTTCCCTCATTTTCACAGGGACATATCTGTCCTGCACTCTAATCAACCTCTGTTTAAAAGCCTCCCCATATCAAGTGTGAATTTACCCTCAAACAGCTGCTCCCAATCCACAGTCCCCAGCTCCTGCCGAATCTTGCCATTGTTGGCCTTCCCCCAATTCAGCACACTTCCTTTCGGACCACTCTTGTCTTTGTCCATAAGTATTCTAAAACTTACGGAATTGTGATCACTATTCCCAAAGTAATCCTCTACTGAAAGTTCAACCACCTGGCCGGGCTCATTCCCCAACACCAGGTCCAGTATGGCCCCTTCCTGAATTGGACTATTTACATACTGCTCTTGAAAACCCTCCTGGCTGCTCCTTACAAACTCTGCTCCATCTAAACCCCTAACACTAAGTGAATCCCAGTCAATGTTGGGAAAATTAAAATCTCCCATCACCACCACCCTGTTGCTCCTACATCTTTCCATAACCTGTCTATATATTTGTACCTCTATCTCACGCTCGCTGTTGAGAGGCCTGTAGTACAGCCCTGACATTGTTACCGCACCCTTCCTATTTCTGAGCTCTGCCCATATTGCCTCATTGCTCGAGTCGTCCATTGTGCCCTCCTTCAGCACAGCTGTGATATCCTCTTTGACCAATAATGCAACTCCTCCATCCGTTTTACCTCCCTCTCTATCCCACTTGAAGCATCTATATCCTGGGATATTTAGTTGCCAATCTTGCCCTCCCCTCAACCAAGTCTCAGGAATAGCAATAACCTCATACTCCCAGGTACTAATCCAAGCCCAAAGTTCATCTGCCTTACCTACTACACTTCTCGCATTTAAACAAATGCACCTCAGACCACCTGTCCCTCTGTGTTCATCATCTGCTCTCTGTCTACTCTTCCCCTTAGTCACACTGACTTCATTATCTCGTTCCTTACAGGCTTTAGTTACTACCTCCTTACTGTATACTATGTCTACCTTGTAGTGGAGCGAAGTAGAACCAAAGTTTCCTCCCATGCTTACTGCGTCTTGCCACTGTATATCATTGTCATCTTACACAGAACATAGAACACTGTATATCACATGCCTTTGGTTTTAACTGTGGCCCAAGGGCAAGTCTCAGCTAAGCATTGGGGTTCTCACTTTATGTGATGTAACCAAGTCAGTCAATTAACCCAGTCTTGTGCAGATGATGATATGTGGCCCACGGGAATGGATACAACAGAGGAGCTGTGGGTGGATGTGAGAGACATGAGGTGTATTGGTGAGGAGTTATCAGTGGTGTGATGGGTTTGAGTGATGGAGGTGAGTAATGGGAGAGTGGAGGTGGATTGAGCTGGGAATGAGGGTAGGTGTTATGAGTGTCAGTGATTTGGATGGGGTTGGGGGTAGGGTGAATGCGGATGTGATGAGGTGGGGCACGTGTGTGATGGGGTTGGATTGTGTTGGGGAAAGGGTGTGGGGTATGCTGGGATTTGGCATTATAATTGCTTGTTACGGAGAGAAACAGCTTTCTGCTTTTCGACCTTATTAATTCTGCGCAGAGAGTAAGTGATTAAAACTTCAGCTTCAGTCATTCAAATCTCATTTCTTTCTCTAATCAGAGGAAAGCATGAAATTCACAAAGGTTACTGAATGGATCAGGCCAGCTCTCCCAGATATCATCCAGGCTTCATTAACTTTCCCTGCCGTGGGACACCTAGCTAAAGTCTGTCCCTTGTTCCCTAAAGCTTTACAATAGTCTGTGATGTTTGCCATTTCCAGCCTGCCTGAGGGCAGAGTGTACAGCACAGAGCAGGCCATTCAGCCATCTGGCCTGTACCCTTGTTTATGAGCCTCCTCCCACCCTATCCAATCTGTATAATGTACAAAAGCAAACATTGCTGGAGAAGCTCTGGCAACACCCATGGAGAGAAAGCAGAGTTCATATTTCTAGTACAGTGACCCTTCTTCAGAAATGAATAAAAACAAAGTTGCTGAAAAAGCTCAGCAGGTCTGGCAGCATCTGTGAAGGAAAAAATAGAGTTAATGTTTTGGGTCCGGTGACCCTTCCTCAGAACCGGTTCGAAACGTTAACTCTGTTTCTTCCTTCACAGATGCTGCCAGACCTGCTGAGCTTTTCCAGCAACTTCTGTTTTTATTCCCGACTTAAAGCATCCACAGTTCTTTCGGTTTTTATTTCCTCTTCAGAAATGGTCCCTGGTCACACCAGGCAGTTACTCTCCCAGCTTTCCATTACTCAGTCAGTCACCTTTCAGCAGCTACCTGGTCTGTCTGCTCCAATTATTCTGCATACTGTGCAGCCCATTTCCCACCTTACTCACCCCAAACACAGCCCATCATCCCCAATCCCATCACAACAACTGAAGAAGGGTATTGTTGGAGCAGCACTCATCCAGGCAAGTACGTGGCTAGTCCAGTTTAGTTTCTGGCCATGGTAAGCCCTCGGATGTTGATAGTGGGACATTCAGCAATAATAGTATCATTGAACCCCAAGGGATGACAATTATCCTCAGAGCTGCAGCTCTCAATCCCTGGCAACTTTCTTGTAAATCTTGTCTGTCCTCTCTGGATCAGTTATGTTCTTCCTGTAATGTGGTGTCCAGACTGTACACAAAACCCCAGCTGTGGCTAACCTGGATCTTATATAGTGCTAGCATTAAATCCTTGCTCTTGTATGTAATACCTCGACCAAGGAAGGATAGCTTCCCGTGTGACCTCCTTATCATCTTATCGATCTCATTCAGCAACTCACTGCATTATGCTCTATCCCCCGAGCTTTAACTTTTCCAGCAGTCTGCCGTCTGGGACCTTGCTAAATATTTGACTAAAATCATTGCAGCACCCTCATTGATCCTTCCAAAACTCAGTTCAGTCAGTAAGACAATCTTTCCCTTAATAAGACAATACTAACTATCGCTGATTAATCTATATATCTCCAAGTAACAGTTACTTTTAACTCTCAATAGTAATTCTAGTAAATTAACCCATTACCCAGGTCAGACTGCACCTTCACATCTGCCAATGTGGTATACTGCATCCACTGTACCCGTTGTGGCCTCCTCTACATCGGGGAAACCAAGCGGAGGCTTGGGGACCGCTTTGCAGAACACCTACACTTGGTTTGCAATAAACAACTGCACCTCCAGTCGCAAACTATTTCAACTCCCCCTCCCATTCCTCAGACGACATGTCCATCCTGGGCCTCCTGCAGTGCCACAATGATGCCACCCAAAGGCTGTAGGAACAGCAACTCATATTCCGCTTGGGAACCCTGCAGCCCAATGGTATCAATGTGGATTTCACAAGCTTCAAAATCTCCCCTCCCCGAACCGCATCCCAAAACCAGCCCAGCTCGTCCCAGCCTCCCTAATCTGTTCTTCCTCTCACCTATCCCCTCCTCCCACCTCAAGCCACACCCCCATTTCCTACCTACGAACCTCATCCTGCCCCCTTGACCTGTCTATCCTCCCTGGACTGACCTATCTCCTCCCTACCTCCCCACCTACACTCACCTTTACTGGCTCCATCCCCACCTCTTTGACTTGCCTGTCTCCTCTCCACCTACCTTCTCCTCTATCCATCTTCTATCTGCCTCCCCCCCTCCCTATTTATTTCGGAACCCCTTTCCCCTCCCCTATTTCTGATGAAGGGTCTAGGCCCAAAACGTCAGTGTTCCAGCTCCTATGATGCTGCTTGGCCTGCTGTGTTCATCCAGCTCTACACCTTGTTATCTCAGATTCTCCAGCATCTGCAGTTCCTATTCTCTCTGATACAATTTTAACCTAGGTCAGACTGACCAGCCAACCATTATCTGGCCTTTCACCTCGCGTGCTGTTGATTCGATGCTCAGAGAGCTCCAATCCACTGATACCTCACCTGTATCTGGGGAGGATTGTAAAAGAATCCTTACAGCCTCTGCTATTTCCACCCTGGTTTTCTTTAACTCCCTGGGATACAGTTCATCTGGCCCTAGGGATTTATCCACCTTCAAGGAGATCAGACCATCCAGAGCCTACCTTCCTTATATTTGCTTATTTTATCTAATATTTCATCCGTTTCTTTAATTTGAATGTCTGCATCATCTCTTTCCTTTTGACATAATATACTCCCTGAAAACCTTTCCCACATCTTCTGCAACTTTATGGACCTTTTGAGGCAGTATAGAGGGGTGGAGTGAGATGAGTTGCCCAAGGAAGATAAGGAAGTTTTAACAGGAGCACAGAGAAATGACTATGTGTGAGTTGGTTACCAGAGCAGCTTGAACACAGCAGGGCAAGATGTAGAGGAATGTCAGATCCAGAGCTGAGTCAGCAGCAGGGTGTTTTTGAATGGGGAGTGTTTTCCAGAGCACTTCCCTGGTTTCAATGTTAGATTCTTGGCTATATGTAGTATCTATTACTGATTTAAATTCAAGTGTGAGAGGCATAATATTCAGCCAAGGCATGAATATCCCTGCAAATATACGAGTGATGTCATGGATGATATGAATCTTATTCATAAATGAATGTACATTCTGGAGGTTGATGGGGTTAAGTGATTGTTAATCCATTGACAATGTCAAAGGGTCCACTGCAGTGCTAAGCATGGACTAGACATAAAGCAGATTGGTGAGTTTGTTTTTGACCCCCTGGTGTGCCTGTGGGAAGCTTGGAGAAAGAGAAGGCTGGGAAGGTCTTGCCTTACCCAGTGAGAAGCTATATCAGTTACGTCAATGGAGTCTTTGGATAATGTCCAGACATGCACCGGAAGATAAAGAAGGGTGTTCTGCATGGGGAATGAAAGCACCAGGAGAGCCTGCACAGGGATAGCAATGGGTTAAATGAAAGTTGGGAGGACAAAGTATCCCTTAAAAAAAAGTGTGGCATCATAGGATAACAGAGGAGAAAGAAAAGAGAGAGGGAGAAAATGGAGATATAGAGAGCCCGATTATGGTTGGTGGATTGAAGCATTGTTTGTGGAAGCTTTTACCAAGGCAGAGTATTTATGTGAATAAGCTGAAAGCAGCATGGGCACTTTGTCATGGAGTTTCCTATCTGTCATCTGATGAACTAGCAGCTCTTCTGGCCCATTTAGTGCTGTAGCATATTGATGAATGGAAGTTGCTTACCAACAATTCCCAAGGCAATTGTGATGTTCCAGCAATGGCCAAATCCATTTTTGTTCCATTTGTGGAACAATCAAAAAATAGAACGTTGTTTTCCATTGTAAATGTATTCTCCTGTGGGTCTGTCCACTTGAAGAGCTCTGGGACTTGGATCTAAAAATTCACCTCCAACAAACATTGTGGATGGTCAGAGTAAATGAAAATAGAAAAGTCAAACAAATTCTTAGAGGACTTGACTGAGTAAATGAGGAGAAATACAGTAGACTGGGACTATAGGCATTGTAATTTAAAAGAATGAGGGGGGATCTTATAGAAACATATAAAATTATGAAGCGAATAGATGAGATAGAAGCAGGAAGGTTGTTTCCACTAGCGGATGCAACTAGAACAACAGGACATAGCCTCAAAATAACAGGGAGCAGATTTAGGACTGAGCTGAGAAGGCACTTCACCCAAAGGGTTGTGAATCTGTAGAATTCCCTGTCCAGCAAAGCAGCTGAGGCTACCTCACTGAGTATTTTTAAGGCATAGATAGATTTTTGAACATTAAATGAATTAAGGGTTATGGTGAGCAGGCGGGTAAGTGGAACTAAATCCATGAAAAGCCAAACACAGGCAAGTGGGACTCGTTCAGTTTGGGAAACTTGGTTAGCATGGACAAGTTGGGCCAAAGGGCCTGCTTCCATGCTGTATGACACGAAGATATCCCTACAAGAACAAACCTTACCAACATGATCCATCCTACATTCTCCCTTTACCAATATTAGCAGCCTAGCCTTGATGAACTCATCCCCTCGTATTACAGTTCTAGGATGGTACCAAAGACAGGCTTGGGACTGGGTGCTGTCCCAGGAATGGCTGTGGCGCTGGCAGGGACTGAAGATCCCCTAACCCCCTGATTGGCTGGCTGTTCTTGGATGTGGAACATTCCTTAAAAGGACGGAGTCCTATGTCAGGAATTGAATAACCTGAAGCATATAAGTTCCAGCCCAGGGTTGGAGAGGGGGTGGTGGAGGTTTGTGTGCAGGATTTACCCTGGTGGACAGACCTATTAAATCCTGACCCTTTCAGCTCAGTATCAGCTGAAGTTATGTCTCCCTCGCATGGCCTTAGGGAGATGCCGGGTGTCGGGATGAGCTCAGACAGGTGAAGGGGAGGGGTTGTGGAATCAAGAGTTATGGAGCTAATTGAGAGAGAGGAAAGTAATGACAGCTTGAGAGGGACTAGCAGTCGGCAAAAGTGAGGAGAAGCAGTACTGGGTCTTGGGATTGTGCTGAATCTGTGAGGAGCAGTTCCTCCCCTTGCAGCTTCACACCCATGAGGGGCACCCTCCAGTGGTCAGTTAAATGTTTGCTACATAGAAGGAGTCACAGTGTGGCCCAGAATGTAGTGTCCCTGACTCCAACTCAGAAGCTCTAGGTTCAATTCCCACTCCAGGAGCTGATGATTCAAGAAGGTGCATTCACAATGTGACTAAATAGGTTGAACATTGACTTGGAAATCCTTCCAATACCACCCTATGGCTAAGAGTGGGAGAGATTCCTGGTCAGCCCTGTGGTGGGAAGAGATTCAGAGCCTCTGGCGTCATTATCAGGCTGCAACATGCAGGATATTGGTTGACTTGACGGCTGCCAGCTGAGGTGGATTTGGACCTGCCTTCATGCCCTGCCGATGGGGGAGGTTCAGGTGCCATGGCTCTGACACCTGTCTTCAGGCAGAAAAAAACTGAGGACAACTCATTCAATGTCGTTACTATCACTGAATCCCTCACTATGAGCATCCTAGGGATTACCACTGGACACAACATGAACTGGTCTTGCCACATAAACACAGTGGCTACAAGAGCAGGTCAGAGGCTAAGAATACTGAAGCGAGTAACTCACCTAATGACTCCCCAAAACATGTCCATTATCTACAAGGCACAAGTCAGGAGTGTGATGGAATACGCCCCACTTGCCTGAATGAGTGCAGCCCCAACAGCACTCAAGAAGCTGGACACCACATCCACCATCTTCAACATGTGCTCCCCCCCACCACTGACACTCAGTAGCAGCAGTGTGTACTGTATACAAGATTCATTGCAGAAATTCACCAAAGATCCTCAGACAGCACCTTCCAAGCCCACAAACACTTCCATCTAGAAGGACAAGGACAGCGGATACATGGGAACACCACTCACCATCTCGACTTGGAAATATATTGCTGTTCCCTCACTGTCGCTGGGTCCAAATCCTGAAATTCCTTCCCTAAGAGCATTGTCGGTTAACCCACAGCACATGGACTCCCGTGGTTCAAGAAGGCAGCTCATTACCACCTTCTCAAGGGGGCAGCTAGGGATGTGTAATAAATACTTGCCCAGCCAGCAACACCCACATCCCACAACCAAATAAAAAATGCAAGCTAAGCTGTATTTTGATTTGAAAGACTGTCTCAAAGTCTCTATCAAAGACTTGATAGAGGTGTACAAAACGATCAGAGGTTATAGATAGAGTGGACAGCCAAAGACTTTTTCCTAGGGTGGAAGTAGCTATTACGAGGGGGCATAGTTTTAAAGTGAGTGGAGATAGATATAGGGGAGATGTCAGAGGTAGGTTCTTTACTCAGAGAATGGTAGGGGTGTGGAATGCATTGCCAGAGAGGGTAGTGGAGTCGGCCTCAGTAGGGGCATTTAAGCGGCTATTAGATAGGCATACGGATGATAGTATAAGGTAGGAATGAAGGTTAGATAGACCTTAGGATTAGGGTAAAAGTTAGGCACAACATCGTGGGCCAAAAGGCCTGTACTGTACTGTACTGTTCTATGTTCTATGTTCCATCAGGGTATCCAACCTGACAGGGAAGACCAAGTTTGTAAAGAAGGCCTAACCAGCCATTTAGCTTTTAGAATTTACAAAGCGACTAAAATTGTGTGTCCCTGTCTATCTTTGTTTGCTTTTGGCACATGTGTGTGCCCTGCCACCTTATTCAAAGCCCAGGAAGCTGTTATCACCTGAGAATCTGGTGGGATACCACAACTGACAACACTGGACTTATTAATATCCAAAAAGAGCAAACACGTCACTTGATCGCTCAGATTTCTCCCTCACTGTGAACCTCAAACTTTCCCTTTCTCCATACTTTCTTCGCTCTCTCCCTCTCTTTGTATGTGTGTATACATATATATATATATTTATATATATATGTATACACACACTGGTCCCTGTAGTTTGCTGACACGTTCCTCCTGAATTCCAAACCCCACATCGTACACATCTTTTCTCCTTTCTGGCAATTCTCACAGTCCTGAAAGGAGGTTTCTTATTCTAGCTCAACCTTTCTGCGGAACTAAACAGTGAAACCCATTCTCATGCAACTAATCAGCTTTAAATCCCAAGCTTGGCATCAGGTAATTATGCAAATACAGAATTAGATGGAGTTACAATGTAAATTAGATAGGTTTCTTTCAGAAAATAAGATTCTGGGACTTGAGACATGCTGTGTGGGGAGTGCTTGGGAGGAGCAAGGGACTTTTGACCTGTGGCTCCCCAGTCTGTGCACCTTTGGGGATTCCCTCACCTTCTGTTGGGGTCTGTTGTAGATTAATTATCACTAATTATCATCAGTGGAGGTCTCAATGGTGCAGTGATAGTGTCCTGGCCTCTGAGCACGAAAGTCTGGTTCAAGGCCCAGCTGCCCTGGCAGTGTGTTATAACATGTCCCAAGAGGTTGATTAAAATGTATTGCTTCTATTATTATTGTAATTTGTAGCAATGAGTCTGATAGGGCCTGGGTTTTCTCCATCCAGTGATTCCTTCACTGTTCTGTCCTTTGTTCTGCTAATTGCTGGTGTTTTCAAAGCAAAACAGCAATGCCTCTGACCACAAAAACTGTGAGGTTCCTTGGGTTATCAGACTCTGTGAAAGATGTGGTATAAAGGCAGGCTATTGACTTTCCTGAGTCGTGTCATTTTCTCTGACCTTGGTGAGGATCTGCCCTGTAGCACAGTGGGCTAAGTGGCCTCTCTCTGTGCGGTAAAGATGCCATGATTTTTTGAGACCAATACCATTGCAGCAAAGCAGCACCTTAGAATAACAATCTGGTCACACCGACATTGCTAATCAAAACACAGCGAGCAAACTGATGCTCACTTTGAGAAAAGTGCAAAGAAAACAAAATGTTGTAACGGCTGCAAATTTAAACTCAAAGCAGATGGCAGAATTTTACCACATCAGCTGGTAGGTTTGCAGGCAGGGAAGCCTGTTAACATTCCTGGTGTAGCCTGCTGTCCACCCAGCTCTGATCTGTCTGCAAGGTGGGCAAAGCCAAGAGTGACAGCCATCCTTCCTGAGGCCAGTCACTGGTTGATTATCAGTTGCTTAAGGGCTGCTTTTTGCCTGGCTGCAGGGGAAGTTCAGAGAAGACCTGGACATAGCTCGTCGTCCACTCCCATTCCCCCACCTCTCCCCCCAGGGAAAGGGGGTGCCTGCTTCCTCTCTGCCAGGCCGTGCCTTCCTACTCCTGATCAGAAAACATTTATCAGACTATGAAGAAAAGAAAAGGAGAGTGGGATTAATTAAATAACCCCACCAAAGCACTGACACAGGGATGATGGGCTGGATGACCTTTTTCTGTGTGGTGAGCTTGTCAGATTCTCAGCTGTGACAATCCTCACCAGGCCTGTGGCCACTGGCATTAGCTACCAACCCAGCAGTTGGCATTGTATCCCAGAAATATTGCTAGAGCTCACAGCCAACCAGATGGCTGACAGGTGGTGGGAGCAGGACCTCCCCTCCTGAGTGAGTACCATTTCACTGTGTGCCATGTACAGCTGCTCATCGTGTTAATTGGCCATGGGGCTCTCAGCATTATGTTTGGATGGTCTGGTGGGCACCCCCCCTCCTTACTGGTAACTGCTGGAAGCTTTCAGCAAATCTTACCAGAGGTTTATAAACGGAAGTGACTGGGGAATGTTCCAGGTTTGTATCCAGGTGAAACAGGATGTAGTGATTGTAACAAGGGTCAGCCAGGTGGACCTCATAGAATATGAGTTCCCTGATTGGGGCTGTTAATCTGGTCCGATCAGGGACCCCTGGCTGACAGATAGGAACAGGAGTGTCAGGGGTTCTGTTCACTCTGAGAGCTGGCTCTGAGTTAGCTGGATCAGTGTGAAGGACTCTCTGCGCATAAAGGGGGACTTGGTGATGGGATACTGTCCTCTGTGGAGTTATTTCACAGGGTATAAATGATCTTTATTTGTAGCTGTTTTATACCAAACAATTTCCATTTTTGACAGAAAGAAACTGGGCAGTTGAGTGGGCAATCAGTTCATATTCAGATATTTTGTGCTACCGTTAAGGGGCATGCTTTCGTTAGTATCACAATGCAAAGCATAAAGCTGCCGTGTATGGAAATATAGAAAGAGGAAGGACACAAAGAAACTCTTCAACCCATCATGCCTGTGCTGGCTCTTTGAAAGAACATTGCAATTTGTTCCATACTCTCGCTCTTTCCCATTACGCTGCAATTTTCATCCCTTTAGGTTTTTCTCCAGGTACCTTTGGAAGTTGCAGATATTTGTACCTCCCAATCAAGCAGCCAGTCTCCCTGTGCAGCATAAAACCAGCTCTCCACATCTTACATCCGACCTTCCAGCACATCCAAGAGATCCTCAGAGTCCTGCAATGTGTGCCCAGCCTTTCCAGCTTTTGTTCGCTGGCGTAACCTTGGTCTGTGGTGCCCGATACAGTTTTGCTCAATGCAATATAAATAATAAACTTAAAGTGAAGTTATAACAGAGGCAGCATCTGAAGTGTATTGCCTCATGACTATCATATAACACAATTTGTATTGATGTCAATTTGTTTCTGTTCAGACTAAATCAGGTTGAATGCCTGAAAAGTGCATTTAGGCAAAGATTCTGGTCAAAATGCATCCACTGGGAACTTCTCTAACTTTCTTCATCTTGTTAGCTGAGGGTTGATCGTCAGATTTATATTTAATAAGCATGTATGTTCCAGGGAGCAAGCTTGGAACTCAATTGCTTCTGTCAAAGAGCACTTTCAGATATGGGAAACAAAAGAAAGACTTTCATTTCTATAGCATCTCTTTGAAGCACTGTCATGATCATAATGTGGGAACATGACACCTTGTTTGTTTGACAGTGAGCAAGATTAAAGCAATACGATAATCATCAAATAATGTGTTTCAGTGATTTTGATAAAAAAGTTAAATACTGGCCCAGATACAAGGTGTATTCAAAATTATGAGGGGTTTAGACAGAGTGGATGGAGAAACTATCCCCATTGGCAGAAGGATAAAACACCAAGACACCAATGAAAAGGCGAATGGCAAAGGAAGCAGTGGTGATACAAGGAACGTTTTATCCACCCAGTAAGTGGAATCCGCTGCCTGACATTCTGGCTCAATGGAGGCTCTGAAGAAGGAATTGGAGTGTTATACAACAAGCTAGAATGATCAGGGTTACAGGGAGAGGGGAATGATAAACATGGAAGAATTGTAAACTGTGAGGAGGACAGTGTGGAACTCTAACAGGACATTAACAAGTTGGTGGAGTGGGCGGATAAGTCACAGATGAGGTTCAATGCAGAGAAGTGTACGATGACGTACTTTGGTCAAAGAACATTGAATCGCTACAGTGCGAAAAGAGGCCATTCAACCCATCAAGTCTGTGTTGCCCCTCCAAAGGGCATTCCATCCTATCCTATCTTAATAACCCCACATTTCCCATGGCTAATCCACCTAACCTGCACAGCTTCGGACTGTGGGAGGAAACCCGAGCATCCGGAGAAAACTCGTGTGGACACAGGGAGAATTTGCAATCTCCACACAGACAGTCACCTGAGGGTGGAATCGAACTTGGGTCCGTAGTGCTGTAAGACAGCACTACTAACCACTTTGTAGATTCTAAGGGGCTGCAGGAGCATAGGGACCTTGCTGTATATATGCATAGGCCACTGAAGGTGGCAGGACAGGTTGAGTGAGCAGTTAGTAAAACACAGAGCGTCCTTGGCTTTATTCATAATGATGTAGCTAGCATTCAAGGCCAAGAAGCTGATGTTGAACTTGCACTAGGCACCTGTTAGACCTCAGCTGGAGTATTGTTTATTGTTATGTACATCAAATTATAGAAAAGATACATCTGCATTGAGAGAGAGCAGAACAGATTTGCAGGATTGGTTCCAGGAATGAGAAGCTTCAGTGATGAGGATAGATTGAAGCAGTTCGAAGCCAGGACTCCCTTGTGTTAGGAGAGAAGAAGGCTCACAGTAAATCTGACTGAGCTTTTCAAAATCATGATTGGGCTGGATAGAATGTGGAGAGGGAGAAGCTGTTCCTGTTCATAAAAAGGAAAAAGAATGAGAGGATCCTGTACTAAATTAATGTGCAAAAGAAGCAAGGATGATGTGAGAAAAAGCTTTTTTCACACAATGAGTAGTTAGAGTTGGAATTTACTGCTTGGAAATGTGGTGGAATCAAGTTCAATTGGGGCATTCAAGAGGGGCATTGGATAATTATTTGGATAAAGATAGTGTGCACGGGGATGGGCAAAAGGCAGAGTAGCACGTGGTAAATGAACTGGTGCAGGCATGAGGGGGGCTGAGGTGAACAGAGATAACAAAGAGATGAATGGCCTCCTTCTCTCCAAGATTCTATGAGTAAAGGCACAGTATAAATGTATAGATGTTGTGGCAATTGTTTTCAATCCCTGCTCCAAATTCTATTCCCCAGTAACCAACCCCATCACTCTCCTTGACACAGTCCAAGATTAAACCAGTCTGCTCTGAATTTTGGTGTCACACTCAAACTCAGGTGTGTTTCTAATTGTGTGTTTGTGCTCTCATGAAAACCATCTGTTTCCACTTCTGATGCCTGATCTGACTTTCTCCTGCCTTACAGCATCTGCTTTACCCTCCATTATGCTTTGGTGACCTTTGGATCTGACTATTCTGATAGACTCCTGACATATCCCCCACATTCTGCCTGATGTAATCTGGAGGTCACAGTGCCTAGATTTTAACATATATATATATCCTGTTTCCTCATTGCCTCTGTGTCTTATCCTATATTTTGGCTGCTGGTGAAGCAGCATCTCAATTTTAGAATTCTCCTCCTCGTTGTAAAATCCCATGATGGCCAGCCTCTCCCTCAATCTGTAATCTGCCTGAGCCCCACAAGCTTGCAAAATCTCTGTGCTCGTCGAATCCTGGTCTCTTGGCCACCTTGGATTTTAAGTATTCTTCCTTTGATGACTGTGCCAGGGCCCCATGTTCTGGGATATAGCCAGTGCCTCTCCAGACTTTTGTCTCTTAGTAATCTGATCCAAAACCCTTTCATAAACAAACAAATTAGGATCAGAAGTGGGCCATTTTGGTCCTTTGAGCTGGCTCAGCCATCCAATAAAATGATGGCTGATCTATTTGTCTTTCAAATTCCACATTCCCCCTAATCCTGATAACCTTAGAATCTTATTAGGCAAAGCAATTGATCTACCTCCACCTTAAAAATATTCACTGACCCTACATTCACTGCCTTCTGAGGCAGAGAGTTCCAAACTCACAGAGCCCTCTGAGAGGAAAAAGGTCTTACTCATCTCTGTCTGTCTGCCTGGACATGCTTGGCTTCTTTCTGCTGGAGTTTAGAAGGCTAGGAGGTGACTTGATTGAAACATATAACATCCTGAGGGGTCCTTAACAGAGTGAATGTGGAGAGGATATTTCCTCTTATGGGAGAATTTAGAACTAGGGGTCACTGTTTAAAAATAAGGGGTCTCCCATTTAAGTGGAGAGGGACAAGGGGAACATATTAGTGAAATGTTGTTGGAATGGGCAGTAATGTGGCTTTGAGGTTAGAATTGGACAAGCCATGATCCTATTCAATGGGGAAGCAGATTCAAGGGGCCAAATGACCTTCTCCCGCTCCTTGCTCATATATACATGGATTTTTTTTTTTCTTATTATTGGTTCCCTCACCACCTGCCTCAGACCCAGTCTAGCAGCTATGTCCTTTAGGTCCAGACCAGTAGTACTGTTGCCGAGCCACTCTTGGTGGTGGACATTGAAATCCCCCACCCAAAGTACATTTTGTGCCCTTGCCATCCTCAGTGCTTCCTCCAAGTATTGTTCAACATGGGAGAGTACTGATTCGTCAGCTGAGGGAGGGTGGTACATGGTAATCAGCAGGAGATTTCCTTGCCCATGTTTTAACCCGAAGCCATGAGGCTTCATAACGGTTGTTAAAACTTGCGAGGCCATTTCAGAGGATCGTTTCAATCAGCAGAATTACTGTTGGTTTCGAGTCACATGTAAGCCAGACCAGTGAGGAATGGTAGATTTCTTTCCCTGGTGGACATTAATGAACCAGATGGATTTCTATAACAATCTACAGCAGTGACATGGTCACCACTGAAAAAGTTTTTGATTCCAAATTGTTTAGTCGGATTTGAATTTCGCTATCTGCCATGGTGGGAATTCAAACCCAGAACATTACTCATCCAACAACATTATCACAAGGCCACTGTGCCTATTCTTCACTTGTTGATCCTCCACAAAGACCAATCTGTTTTATATGGCCTTCCACTTTTTGTAACCTCACTAATGTCTACATTATGGCTTTCAGCCAGATCTTCAGCTTCAGAATGATTTATGAAAGGCAGATGTGGTGCAGAAAGACAGGATTTCAAGGAGACTCCAAATAATTCTCGAGATCAATGTATTGATATAATTCCTTTAGAGATTGTAAATCAATCCTAATGCTGCAGGTTTCATTCACTGTTTTCATTTAATTAGAATTCGATATCTAGGTTCCCTTTCGAGTTTTAGGTTTCCTTGCAGGCTCTCACTTCCTTGGTCATGAGCCACAAAAACAAAGACCTGACAGTTTTTGTCATCTAAATGACAAGGAGCAGCCCAAAATAACGATAATTAATAGGTGGAGAGTCCTCTTCAATGGATTGAGAACAGATCTGGTCCCAGTGAAATTGAATCAAAGATTGGTAGGTAAAATTATCACTAAGTAAGGAGCTGCCTTTCAAGTGAGGATAATTCAGATCCACTCAAACTATATTCCCCTGAGGGGGTAGTAAGAACTGCCGGTGCTGGAGTCAAAGATAACACAGTGTGGAGCTGGAGGAACACAGCAGACCAGGCAGCATCAGAGGAACAAGAAAGCTAACGTTTCAAGTCAGGACCCTCACAACCCAAAACGTCAGCTTTCTTGCTCCTCTGATGCTGCCTGGCCTGTTGTGTTTCTCCAGCTCCACACTGTGTTATTCCCCTGAGGGGGTAAGGTAGCACACACAAACCCAGATTTTCCTGAATATTGACAATGATAGAGAGTAAGAAAATTAGCTTGTCGTAGATAAACTAGAAAAAGTAAAAGAAAAAAATGATGCTTGGGACACATGCCAAGTGGGCAAGACAATTTGACCTTAGGCTGAAAGGAAAGTTTAGGGCCGAAGTGAAAAAAAAAGGGAGAAGCAAACAAAGAGTATGGGAAGAGACTGGAAGCCAAACTAAAAGTGAATTCAAAAGTCTTCTATTGACACATAAATAACACTTAGTTGGTAAAAGGCCAAGTGGGGCCTAAAGGGAGTAGTGCATTGAGGAAGGGGCATGGCCAAGATACTAAGTATTTGGCACCTGTCTTTAGCAAGGAACAGATGTTGCCAAAGTGACTGGAGTGTCGGAGGCTGAGGGGTGACATTATTGAGGTTTATAAATACGTGAGGGGCATGGATAGGGTGAATGGACACGTCTTTTCGCTAGGGTGGGGGAGTCCAAAATTAGAGGGCATAGGTTTAAGCTGAGATAGATTGATTAAATTGAAAGTTGCTATGCCTTCAGGTCCAGATGTGATGCTTTTGAGGACCTGAAGGAAGTGAGGGTAGAAATTGCAAAGGCACCAGTTATAGTCTTCCAGTGGTCCTTAGATTCCAGGGTGATACCACAGGACTGGAGAATCACAAATATTACTTTTCTGTTTCAAAAGAAAGAAGTTATCAGGTTAAACCAAGTTTAACCACAATTGTAAGAGATCTTTTAGAAACTATTATTCAGGAGAAATGTATCAATGACTCAGTTTACTACAAGAAGTCAACATGAATTTGTTAATTAAGAAAAACTATGTTTGACTAATATCCTTGTTTTTTGATGATGTTACAAGGAGTTTGTTGAGGGTAATGTGTTTGATGTGGTGTATTTAATCCTGTAAAAGATGCTCAAGTGAAGGCAGTTCATCAGCAATGTTGAACTTGTTCTATATTATGGCCTAGAGTTTGGCACAAAGTTTGGAAGTTTTGTGAACTCTGAGGAAGGTAGGGAAGGGATTCGTTTTCAGCAGGATACAAACAGGGTGTTGGAATGGGTGCATAAGTGCCAGAAGACATTTATTGTAAAGAAGTGTGAAGTGTTTCATTTTGGTGTGAAGAATGAGGACAGACATGATAAAATAAAGGGTACAATTCCAAGGGATAATTGGTGAACAGGAACAAGAGTAGGCCAATCAGCCCTTTGAGCCTGCTCTATCAGGAAGAATTCTTTTACACAGTAAGTGGTTAGCAGCTCAGATGCACTCTGTGAGAGTGTTGTAGAGGCAGAGTCAATTGTGACTTTTAAACAATTATCTGAAGCCATAAAACATGCACATGGACAGGGAAGAGATGAGGGCGTGTGATGAACTCCTGCAGGGATTCAGCATGGTCAGATCAGGCAGATTGAGTTCCTTCTGTGCTGTAATCATTCTATGATTCCATGATCATTCCTTTACTGTGTGGAATGGTTAAGTACCAAACAATTTAGAGGCCATGTTCAAACACCAGCTCTCTGCAAAATGGACCCCTGCCAATTGAAAAGGGGGAGGGAGGAGGGGAGATGGGGGACGAGCCATGTCAGTGATCCCCTTGTGCCATTTTAACATGGGCTGTAAATGGGTGAGCAGCCCAGCCCACCTCGGCAATGTTCAGATGTGATCAAACATGGAACTTCCTTGTCCAACAGGGGTTGCGAACGGTGTATCTTATTGTGTCGGGAAATAGTTGAACCCTTAAAGGGACTGCTGTTGTCAGCTGGTAAAATGACTCAGGAGACACTCCCTGAATAAATGATGAGTTTGCTGCTGGCCTGTTCAACACTCTCACCCACAGACCTGCCCGTGTCCCAGGCCTGAGCTATCAGCTCAGTTTAAAATGGGATAAGGTAGATTTACAACCCCCCAAGGCTCAGCAAACTGCACCATGACACACACTTGATATCCAGTTTACATGTAACATGGAAATGAGGTCAGATCTTTCTCTCACTTTATCCTTCTCCCCTAGTCACTTGCCAAGAGTCATTACATGGCTTGGCCCTATTTACGTCACACATGTTACAAGCTGAAAGCAATAGCCTGGAGCTGCTCCCTTTATAAAAATGCAATGCTGAGAACAGCTGTCAGTGTAATAGCTTGGTTCACTAGAATGCTGCTGTGAGTGTGTGCAATAACATGGCCAGCCCAAAACTTCTTTGGAGAGAGAAAAAGAGCTTCATTTCAGCTTGACACAAATGTCTTCCTCCGTTGAGAACCTGCTTGTATTGTGTTCAGTCCTAGAGGGGAAATCTGTTGGTGAGACAATAGAAAATAGCGAAAAATTCTAACAGCAAAAATAGTGAAAAGGTATTTTCTTATCTAGAGCATTATTTTACACAACTCCTTCGGGAATAATGTGATACAATCTTTTCTCCAAAAGCAGCAGCTCAATTCCATTGAGGGTTTATTTTTGTTTGATCTTCAGAAACCATGAGAGCATTATGTTTTAGATGGATGCCAGTGTCACTCAGTTGAATATAACACAGCTGCAATATTTTCTGAAGCCTGTGTACCTCTCCCCATTCCCCGAAATATGGTAATTACAGAATCCGTGAAATAAGCGCTTGATAATGCAGAATTTAAACATGAATAAAAGGAGACTCGAAGCTTTTTATCTTGTATTCTTCAGAACTAGGACATAACAAACAGACTTGAATAAAGGGTCACCTATTCCTGACCAATCATGTTTCAGCTTCCTGGTCTAAGCCAAAGTTTAACAGTTAACTATTCTTGCTGTACCTCCATGCTAATGATGGCCTAACAATTCAGCATCCTCTGCTCATGCTTTATAAATAGGAGTACCTTTGTTCAAGTCTGTTTCTCATGTCCTAGCCCTGAAGAACGTAATACAAAAAGCTTCAAATTATTGTCTCCTACTCCCAGTGACAATTTAGAATGCATTGCCTGGGAGGGAAGTTCAGGCAGGAAACCTCAAAATCTTTAAAAACTACTTGGATGAACACTTGAAATGTTATAACATTGAAGGGCTGGAAAGTGGGATTGGTAGGGATAGGTCGATGCAGACTCGATCGGCTGATGGGGTGAAGGGCATCTTCTGTTGTGAATAACTCTGCGACTCTATGGCATGGGTATTAGGCAAGAGTATTCAGCATCACAGAGGAATTCAGGCCCATATGGAATGTAAATAAAGTCAGCCATGATATGATTCAATGACAGAATGGGCTTGAGGGGTTGAACAGCCTCTTACTGTTCTTGCTTTTCCCTTCACTGGCCTAGAGGCAGCCTGACCTATTCAAAGACCCCTGCTTACCACCATGGATTTAATCAGGCATCTGAATATAAACTGGGGATTGATCATGAGATGACTGCAAGTGAGCAGCTCAGCTGCACACACTGCCTTTAGCAGGGTCGTCAGAAGCACACATATCAAAACTTATAATTAATATTCAGCAAGAGACTGCAGCCACTGAATCACGTTGTCAGAGATTTATTATTTTACATCCTCCAGGGTTCCCTCAAATGCAGTAACAAGGTAATTGTGCACTTATTTAGGCTTCAGTACTGCAATACATAGAGATAAACACCTCAGAATGATGTTAGGTGAAATTACACACCAATGTCATTATATAATCAGCAGTATTACTTCCTTTGCATCAGACCAGCTGAAAAACCTTCAATTACAGGTCACTGTTGGTTACCAGAGCAGGAACCTCATTCACCAAACTGTTGAAATGTCTCATCAATCTCCAGGGTTCAAGGAGAAGGGAATTCTGCACTAAGCCCATTTTTTGAAGATTTTTAATACTCTTTATTTCATTGGATCCTTGTTTCTAGTTCATAGCAACAATCTGAATTTTCAGTGCTCAATCTGTCATGTATTGTTGACAAGAATAAACTGCCATTTTGTGCATGCAGGTCATTTTGTTTCTCTCGCAATCTCCTCCTCTGACTTTTCCTTCCTCGGGTTTACAAAGCAAGTGGCATATTTCTGCTTCCGGCTCCTCCTTCGCTGTTCAGGGATTTTGCAGTTGTCCAATCAAGCAAGCTATCCAGTGTCTTCAGGACTATGTTCCCAGCAGAGTGAGGCAACCATCGCTGACTAAGGAAGTCAGGGATAGCATAAAAGCAAAAGAGGAAGCACATGATGTGGTGAAGGGCAGTGGGAAACCAGAGGACTGGGAAGCTTACAGAGGGCAACAGAGAGCAACGAAAAAAAAATAAGAAGAGAGAAGACTAAATATGAGGGTAAGCTAGCCAGTAATATAAATGAAGGCGGTAAGAGTTTCTTTAGGTATATAAAGGGCAAAAGAGAAGCAAAAGTGGACATTGGGCCACTGGAAAATGGCGGTGGAGAGATGGTAGTGGGGAACAAGGAAATGGCTGAGGAACTGAATAATTACTTCGCATCAGTCTTCACGGTGGAAAACACGAGTAGTATCCCAAAAATTCAAGAGAGTCAGGGGCAGAGCTAAGTATGGTGGCCATCACCAAGGGAAAGGTGCGAGTAAAACTGATTGGCCTGAAGGTGGATAAATCACCAGGACCAGATGGACTACACCCCAGAGTTCTAAAGGAGATAGCTGAAGAGATAATGGAAACGTTAGTGGCGATCTTTCAGGAATCGCAAGAGTCAGGGAGAGTCCCAGAGGACTGGAAAATCGCTAACGTGACACCCCTGTTTAAAAAGGGAGTAAGGCAGAAGATGGAAAACTACAGGCTGATTAGCCTAACCTCAGTTGTCGGTAAGATTTTGGAGTCCGTTGTAAAGTATGAGATTTCTGAATATTTGGAAGTGTACAGTAAAATAGGGGAAAGTCAGCATGGTTTCATCAAGGGGAGGTCATGCCTGATAAATCTGCTAGAATTCTTTGAGGAAGTAATGAGCAGGGTAGACCAAGGAGAGCCGATAGATGTTATCTACCTGGACTTCAAGAAGGCCTTTGACAAGCGCACAGGAGGCTGCTGAGTAAGATAAGGGCCCACGGTGTTAGAGGCAAGGTGCTAGCATGGATAGAGATTGGCTGTCTGGCAGAAAGCAGAGAGTGGGGATAAAGGGGTCTTTCTCAGGATTGCAGCCGGGGACAAGTGATGTTCCACAAGGGTCAGAGTTGGGGCCACAACTTTCCACTTTGTATATTAATGATCTAGATGAAGGAACTGTGGGCATTCTGGCTAAGTTTGCAGATGGTACAAAGGTAGGTGCAGGGACAGGTGGTATTGAGGAGGTGGGGAGGCTGCAGAAGGATTTGGACAGGCTAGGAGAGTGGGCAAAGAAGTGGCAGATGGAGTACAACGTGGGAAAGTGTAAGGTCAAGCACTTTGGTAAGAAGAATAAAAGCATGGACTATTTTCCAAATGGGGAGAAAATTCAGAAATCTGAAGTGCAAAGAGACTTGGGAGTTCTAGTCCATTATTCTCTCAAGGTAAGCTTGCAGGTTGAGTCAATAGTCAGGAAGGCAAATGCAATGTTGGCATTTATTTTAAGAGGACTTCAATATAAAAGCAGGAATGTACTACTGAGGCTTTATAAAGCTCTGGTCAGGCCACATTTGGAGTAATGCCTGCAGTTTTGGGCCCCATATCTCAGGAAGGATGTACTGGCCCTGGAGCATGTTCAGAGGAGGTTCACGATAATGGTCCCAGGAATGGAAAACTTAACATATGGGGAACGTTTGAGGACTCTCGGACTATACTCATTGGAGTTTAGAAGGATGAGGGAGGGATCTAATTGAAACTTACAGAATACTGAATGACCTGGTCGGAGTGGATGTTGGGAAGATGTTTCCATTGGTCGGAGAGACTGGGACCCGATGGCACAGCCTTAGAGTAAAGGGAAGACCTTTTAGAACTGAGATAAGGAGAAATGTCTTCAGCCAGAGAGTGGTGAATCAATGGAACTCACTGCCACAGAAGGCTGTGGAGGCCGGGTCATTGAGTACATTTAAGACTGAGATAGCTAGGTTCTTAATTATCAAGGGGATCAAGGGTTACGGGGAGAAAGCAGAAGAATGAGGTTAAGGAACTTATCAGCCATGATTCAATGGCAGGGCAGAAGCAATGGCCCAAATGGCCTAATTTCTGCTCCTATGTCTTATGGTCTTATGATCCTCACTGGTTTTACTCTGTCACTACCATCATCTCATTGAGTGGCTTATCCTATCTGAAGTCACCTGTTTGGCTCAAAACTTAACTCTGAATGTATTTCGTATCAAATGAAAATTCCAAAACATGACAAAGTTATAAAATAATGTGAAAAAATAACATGATGTGCAGTTTATTTCATTGTTTTGGTGCTCAGTTTAGTGCTTTCTGGCCATTCAGAACAGTACAGAGGTATATCAGAGGTATAGATAGAGTGGACATCCAGAGACTTTTTCCTAGGGTGGAGGTAGCTATTATGAGGGGTCATAGTTTTAAAGTGAGTGGAGGTAGATATAGGGGAGATGTCAGAGGTAGGTTCTTTAGTCAGAGAGTGGTAGGGGCGTGGAATGCATTGCCGGAGAGGGTAGTGGAGTCGGCCTCATTAGGGGCATTTAAGTGGCTATTAGATCGGCATATGGATGATAGTATAAGGTAGGGGTTAGATAGACCTTAGGATTAGGGTAAAAGTTTAGCACAACATCATGGGCTGAAGGGCCTGTACTGTGCTGTCCTGTTCTATGTTCTATGTTCTATAAATCCTTGGGACCGAATCAGGAGTATCCCAGAACTTTGTGGGAATCTAGGGAGGAGATTACTGGGCCCCTTCCTGAGATATTTGAATCATAGGTAGCCACAGGTGAGGTGCTGAAAGACTGAAGACTGGCTAATGTGGTGCCATGATTTAAGGAAGGTGTTAAGGAAAAGCCAGAGAACTATAGACTGGTGAGCCTGATGTCAGCGATGGCTAAGTTGTTGGAGAGAATCCTGAGGGATAGGATTTACAAGTATTTGGAAAGGCAAAGACTGATTAGAGACAGTCAGTCATTTGTGCTTGGAGATTCATGTCTTACTAATTTGATTGAGTTTTTTGAAGAGGTGACAAAGAAGATTGATGAAGGCAGAGCGGTAGATATTGTCTGTATGGACTTCAGCAAGGGGAGGCGACTTGAGGGGAGGTGATGGCCTAGTGATGTTATCGCTGGACTGTTAACCCAGAGACCCAGATAATGTTCTGGGAACCTGGGTTCGAATCCAGCCACAGCAGATGGTGGAATTTGAATTCAATAAATGTCTGGAATTAAGAATCTAATGATGACCATAAATCCATTGACGATTGTCGGGAAAATCCCATCTGGTTCACTAATGTCCTTTAGGGAAGGAAACTGCCATCCTTACCTGGTCTGGCCTACATGTGACTCCAGACCCACTGCAATGTGGTTGACTCTTAACTGCCCTTTGGGCAATTAGGGATGGGCAATAAATGCTGCCTGGCCAGCGATGTCTTCATCCCATGAACGAATAAAGGAAATAAAAAGGCGTTCCACATGGTAGATTCGTCCACAACGTTAAATCACATGGAATCCAGGAGAAGCTGGACAATTGGATACAAAATTGGCTTGAAGGTAGGAAAGAGAGGGTTGTTTTTCGGACTGGAGGCCTGTGTCCAGCAATATGCTATAAGGATCGGTGCGGGGTCCACTGCTTTTTGTCATTTATATAAATGATTTGGATGTGAACGTAGTGGGTATGATTAGTAACTTTGCAAATGGCACCAAATGTTGTGGTTTAGTAGACAGTGGAGAAGATTACCTCATAGTACAATGGGGGCCTCTATCACATGAGCCAATGGGCTGAGGAGTGGCAGGTGGAGTTTAATTTAGATAAATGTGAGGTGCTGCATTTCGGAAAGGCAAATCAGGGCAGGTCTTATACACTTACCAGTAAGGTCTTGGAGACCATTCTTGTTGCTGAACAAAGAGACCTGGGGAACAGGAACACAGTTCCCTAAAAGTGGAGTCACAGATAGACAGGGTGGTGAAGAAGGCATTTGGTAAGCTTGTCTTTATTGGTCAGTGCATTGAGTAAAGGAGTTGGGAGGGCATATTGCGGCTGTACAGGACATTGGTTAGGCCACTTTTGGAATACTGCATTGAGTTCTGCTCTCCCTGTTATAGGAAGGATGTTGTGAAACTTGAAAGGGTTCAGAAAAGATTTACAAGGGATGTTGCTGGGGTTGGAGGGTTTGAGCTATAGGGAGAGGTTGAATAGGCTGGGGCTATTTTCCCTGGAGCATCAGAGACTGAGGGGTGACCTTATAGCGGTTTATAATATCATGAGGGACATGGATAGGGTGAATAACCAAGGTCTCTTCCCCAGGGAAGGGGAGTCCAAAACTAGAGGGCAGAAGTTTAATGTGAGAGGAGAAAGTTTTAAAAGGGACCTAAGAGGCAACATTTTCATGCAGACGGTGTTGTATGTATGGAAGGAGCTGGTGGAGGCTGGTACAATTACAGCATTTGGAAGTCATCTGGATGAGTACCTGAATAGGAAGGGTTTTGAGGGATATGGGCCGAATGCTGGCAAATGGGACTAGGTCAGATTAAGATGTCTAGTCAGTGCAGACGAGTTGGTCTGAAGGGTCTATTTCTATGCTGTATAACTCAATGACTCTATGACTCAATAATGATGAGGCACTGCTGGCCCTCCCTCACCCCCTCTCAATCATCCTGTCATGCTGTCAGGTTTGCCTGTACAACACAGCTCCAAATAAGTGCAGTAAGACCCCCCTCCCCCGACAATAAAACAGTGACAGTTTTCTGCAGATCACCTGAATTGTTATCATGAGGGCTAAGGAGCACAGTATTGAGTACCGGTCACCTTATCTATAAAAGGACATAAATGCACTGGAAATAAATAGAAACATAGAAGACAGGAGCAGGAGGAGGCCATTCAGCCCTTCGAGCCTGCTCCACCATTCATCACGATCATGGCTGATCATCCAAATCAATAGCCTAATCCTGCTTCCTCCCCATAACCTTTGATCCCATTCATCCCAAGTGCGATATCTCATCGCCTCATGAATGCATTCAATGTTTTGGCATCAACTACTTCCTGTGGTAATGAACTCTACAGGCTCACCACTATTTGGGTGAAGAAATATCTCCTAATTTTTGTCCTAAATGGTCTGTCCCAAATCCTCAGACTGTGACCCCTGGTTCTGTATACACCCACCATCGTGAACATCCTTCCCACATCTACCCTGTCCAGTCCTGTTAGAATTTTTTAAGTCTCTATGAGAGTCCCCCTCACATGCCTGAGCTTCAGCAAAAACAATGCTACCTCAGAGGAAGTTCACTAGATTACTACCTTGGTTAGAACAAAATGTTGTCTTGTGGGGAAAAGTTAAACAGGCTGCACGTGCAGCCATCGAACTGAGTGGCATGGTGGCACAGTGGTTAGCACAGCTGCCTCACAGTGCCAGGGATCCGGATTCAATTCCACCCTCGGGCGTCTGTGTGGAGTTTGCACGTTCTCCCCGTGTCTGTGTGGGTTTCCTCTGGGTACTCTGGTTTTCTCCCACAGTCCAAAGATGTGCAGGTTAGGTGGATTGGCCATGCTAAATTGCCCACAGTGTTCAGGGATGTGTGGATTTGGGGAATGGGTCTAGGTGGGGTGCTCTGGGATGACTTGTTGGCCTGAAGGCCCTGTTTCCACACTGTAGGGGTTCAGTGAATCTTTTGGAGTTTAAAAGAATGAGGCAACTTCATTGAAATATGTAAGATCCTGAGGGGTTTTGACAGGGCAGGTGTGGAGAGGATGTTTCCTCTTGATAGAGATAAGCTTTTTCCCAGGGTGAGGGATTCAATAACGAGGGGTCACGCGTTCAAGGTGAGAGGAGAAAAGTTTAAGGGGGATACACGGAGAAAGTACTTTACACAGAGGGTGGTAGCTGCCTGGAACGCGTTGCCAGCAGAGGTAGTAGAGGCAGGCACGGTAGATTCATTTAAGGTGCGTCTGGACAGATGCATGAGTAGGTGGGGAGCAGAGGGATACAGATCCTTAGGAATTGGGCGATAGGTTTAGACAGTGGATTTGGATCGGCACAGGCTGGGAGGGCCGAAGGGCCTGTTCCTGGGCTGTAAGTCCTCTTTGTTCTTTGTTCTTTGTTCTTTATGAGAGAACTTAGAATGAAGGGTCAAAATGTAAGAATCAGAGGTTGCCCATTTGTAATAGAGGTGAGGAGAGTTCTTCTCTCTCAGAGGGTCATGAGTCTTCCTGAGAAGGTGGTGGAAGCAGAATCCTTTAATATTTTTATAGTTGGGATAGGTTTTTGTTGAGCAAGTGAGGAGGGAGCAGGGAGTGCTGATGGCAGTGAAAGGTTATGAGGAGCTGACAGGAGATTTGAAGCTGCGGTCAGATCAGCCATGATCAAACTAAGCAGGCTCAAGGGACTGAATGGCCTCCTGCTGCAGCTGCTTTGTGTATAATTGCACTCGACTTCTCAGGCTGTCTGTCCTGGCAGCTCATACTGCTGGGAGCGGCTCAGCCTTTAGGCCCCAGTGACTCTCTGTTGCTTCTGTCAGCCTCAGGTGTGCGTTATGTGATCTCAATTTGACTCGGTCTTTGCGATCCTATCTGTAAAGCTCTGTCCTGTGGCAGCTGCAATGAGGGACTGCCAGGTGCTTCCTGCTAAATTTGTTTCTCACCGATGATTTCTCTCCTCAGTCTCCTTCCTTCCCATGCACCAATTCTTCCTGTGACAAAGCAGTTCATGATCTCACATCTAAAGCATTCTCTCACACATGCATATATGAATTAGGAATGGGCCATTCAGCCCCTCAAGCCTGCTCTGCTGTTGATTCAGATCATAGTTTATCTAATGGTAGCCTCAAGTCTGTATTCTCACTGGCCCCAATAATCTTTGACCCTCCTTGCTCAACAGGAATTTATCCACCTCTGTTTTAACATCATTCAAACACTTCGCTTCCACTACCTCTTCAGGAAGAGTGTTCCAAAGACACCGAACACTTTGAGAGAAACAATGCCATCTCTGTTTAAATGAATGGCTCTAGTATTTAAGCAGAGACCTCTAGTTCTACGCCTAGATTCTCCCGTAGGAGGAAACATCCACTCCACATTCACTGTGCAGCTGGCCCTGTGCAGACTGACCTACCAGGCTGTATGTTTCTCAAATGACCTTATGAAGACAAAGAGCCAATGACTGGCACACTCCAAACCCCGGAGCTCCCACCCAACCTGAAAAACTCGGCGAAATCTATCCTTTAAGTACCTTACGTATGTTCCAGGGAAAGCATGAAGCCACATTACCAGACGATATGATATCATTCTATTTCCTGGATAAGCTATCAGGTAAACAGATTCTGGTCCCATCAGCATGGGCACAGCTTGAATGTACTGTCTATCACATCTTCCCTCCTGTTTCATACTGAGTACATAGGTCATTCTACAAAACAGAATGATCCATTTGAAAACATACATTGTGGAGGGAGCTTTCCTGTGCAAGGACAGTGCTGTTCCTGTCCTGGGAGTGTTTGATGGGGACAGTGTCTGGGGAGCTATACTATGTTTTCCTCACTCTATCTTCTTTCTCTGTGTTAAAGGCTGACATCTGGCAGTTTGGTTGCAGATTTGAAAGTGTGGTGACAACACAAACAGCAGGGGAGCAACAACTTAAACATTCATAATAAAGTTATATTCAGGCTGTGACACTACCACTAGCAATACTTAGCACCCCTAGAGCTGCAGGCTGCCTGTGAACTAAATGTGCCCATATCACATTTGTCAGACAGCAGCCTTCGGCAAAATGTGGATGTATGAAAGTTTTCTCACTCGAATTGATCTTGCAGTTGGCTGAGGACTAGCAAATGGATTCAAGTAGGTGCCAATTACAAAGAGTGTACAGGTCAGTGACTGAATCCACCAATTTATTGGCTTCTGTTTGAAACAGTGTATTGATAGCGAGTGATCACTTAATGGCGGTGACTCTGTATTCATGTTTTGACAAAATGTAATGTAATAAAAGCACACAAACAAGCTTGTTCTGGACTAACAGACAATAAAAAACTTTCACACATAAAAGATGCCCAACAGATTACAAAAAGACCGAACAAAAAATGCTGGAAATAACAGCAGCTCAGCTCTGATGAAGAGTCACCTGGCCTCGAAACATTAGCTTACTGTCCCTCCACAGATGCTGCCTGACCCATTGTGATTTGCAGCAGTACAGATTCCAGCATTTGCTATAACTTGCTGCGAGATTACAGAAAGATCTCACCACTCAGATTAGATATTATTTGTTTGCTTGTGGGATGTAGACATCACTGGCTGGACTAGCATTTGCTTTGACCACTTTGCCCTTGAGAAGGTGAGAGTGAACTGAAGTCATGAACTGTGCAGTTCTTGGGATGGATGAACACCCACAAGAATTTTGACCCAGCAACAGTGAAGGAATTGGGTGATATATTTCCAAGTCAGGATGGTGAGTGCCTGCAGGGGATCTTGCAGGAGGTGGTGTTCCCATGTATTTGCTACCCTTGTCCTTCTAGATGGAGGTGATAGTGGATTTTAAAGATGCTGATAAAGGAACCTTGGTGATTTGCTGCAGTGCGTCTTGTAGTAGGTATACGTTACTGCAGCTACATATCAGGGATGAAGGAGTGACTGTTGAAGGTGGTAGATAGCTTTATGGTCTGTGTCTCACTTCTTGAGTGTTGTTGCATCTATACCCATGCATGGAAGTGAAAAGTATTCTTCACACTTCCAACTTGTAGGAGATAGGCTTTGATGAACTGGGGGTGGGATGGGGCTTATTCACTTTATGATGGAGGGAAGGTCATTGCTCAAAAAGCTGAAGATAGTTGTATCTGGGTCACTACCCTCAGAAACCAGAACCAGAGTTCACAGTTTAAAAATAAGGGGTAGGCCATTTAGAACAGAGTTGAGGAAAAACTTCTTCACCCAGAGAGTGGTGGATATATGGAATGCTCTGCCCCAGAAGGCAGTGGAGGCCAAGTCTCTGGATACTTTCAAGAAAGAGATGGATAGAGCTCTTATAGATAATGGAATCCAGGGTTATGGGGATAAGGCAGGAACAGGATACTGATTGTGGATGATCAGCCATGATCATAATGAATGGTGGTGCTGGCTTGAAGGGCCGAATAGCCTACTCCTGCACCTGTTGTCTATTGTCTATTGTCTATTGTCTAAACCCCTGCAGACGTATCCTTGGACAGAGATGACTGACCTCCAACAACTGCATCTCACTTCCTCCGTGCCAGGAATGACTCCAAGCAGTGGAGAGATTTCACCCAATACCCATTGATTCCATTTTTGCTCGAGCTCCTTGATGCTACACTTGGTCGAATACCAAGGGCTGTCAAGGGTTGTCACTCTCGCCTCATCTCTGGAATTCAGCTGTTTCGTCCGTGTTTGAACCAAGGCTGTAATGAGGTCAGGAGCTGAGTGGCCCTGGAGGAACCCAAACTGGGCATCACTGAGCAGGTGCTGCTTGATAGCATTGTTACTGACACCTTCCATCACTTTACTGATGATCAAGAGGAGACTGATGGAGCGGTAATTGGTCAGATTGGATTCTTTTATGTTTAGCACATTGAGATTTACCGTAATGTGGTAGTTATTCTGACCTTCTCCAAAGTCAAAATGCCACTCGCTACAAAGGGCAAATACCCTGCAAAGAACAAAACAATTTTAGCCTTGTGACAGAGACTAGTGTTATTTTGACATTTTGACATTGGTGGACTGTCAGACCATTGGTAGGTTCATACCCCCACAAGCCAGGCACAGCGCATTGCAGAGCTCTCCACATCCAACAGAGAGTTGATGCTGGCAATATCCAAAAGCAAGGGCATTACGCTAAACATTTCTAAAACTTTTGCTGGATCACAGCTTGAGTATAAGATGTTAGGGAGGTTAGAGATGAATTTTTATTTGTTTGATATCTGGGCTGAGAGAGTTCAGTGGAAATAGAAAGACTGTAAAAGCAGAAATTGTTCTTCTTAGAATAGAGGAGGCTAAGAAGGAATTTGACAGAGGCATCAAAATTAGGAGAAGCTTTGATAGAAAAAAAGGGGAAAGTGTTTGTGGTATCAAGAGGGCACAGTGGCTTGAGATGAAGTGAATATTTTTCCAGAAAGAGCTTGTACAACCAGCTTCACACAGCTTCACCTTCCTGGGAACAAAAAACGTAAGATGAAAACATACAATAAAAAAAACTCAGAGAGGAAGCATTAAACTGGAATCTCAAGGAATTAAAGAGTTATCCAACTCCCACTCTTATCAAAGAAGGATCACTGGACCCAAAACATTAACTCTGTTTCTCCCCACAGATGTTGCTAAACCGGCTGAGTTTCTCCAGCAGTTTCTCTTTGTTACAGATATCTAGCATCCACAGTTCCTTATTTTGTTTACCTGAGATAAAAAAAATCACTGGGCTGATAAAAAGTTGTAAGTTCAAACGATTTCCTTTGTGTATTTTTATTTATGAATTATAAATGCACTAAATACTAAAAAGCACCAGTACTTTTCCAGAAAAAGACTGACTGAGAGCCAAGAGTCATCCAATCTGCTGTTTGCCCAGGAGAAGGATGGACATGTCGGGTGGTCAGTGACAGTGAGCTGGGCAGAATGGTTAGTGACAAGAGTTCATGTGATAAAACATCCAAGACGACAGCCAACCAGCCCTGGGTGACTGAGCCAGCAATAGGTTTCTTCTTGTCTGTTAGATGTTGAGAGAGTGTGGAGCTGGACTGCCAGACTCACTCTGTGATACTGTACACTGCGTAGCCAAGAACAGAGAATTCACTACAAAAACAGAAGTTGCTGGAAAAGCTCAGCAGGTCTGGCAGCATCTGTGAATAAAAAATCAGAGTTAACATTTCAGGTCTGATGACCCTCAGAACACCGGACCCGGTTCTGATTTTTTCTTCACAGATACTGCCAGACCTGCTGAGCTTTTCCAGCAACTTCTGTTTTTGTTCCCGATTTACAGCATCTGCAGTTCTTTTGGTTCTTACAGAAAATTCATTATCCCAGTCTTTCCACCAGCCCCCATGTCCAGTCCCCTGTTACACTTGCTTAAAGGCTATTGTATTTACAATCCTGCAGCCAATATCTGAGCTCATATCCCGTTTTGTTCACCCATTTCCTCTGTACACACTGATCTGCACTGACTTCTGTTTTGGCAATACCCCAAATTTAATATTTCATTCTTGTGTTCAAAGCCCTTCCTGACCTCACTCCTTATCTCTGTAATCTTCAAAATCCCTGTAACCTTTTGAGATCTCTGCATCCTCCAGTTCTGGTCTAGTTACTCATCTCCAGTTTTAAATGCTGTGTCTTCAACTGCTTGGGTCCTAAGCTTTGGATTTCCTTCAAAATCTCTCTGCTGTTTTTTAGGGCCCTGTTTATAATCTGGCATCTTTGAATAAGCTTTCAGTCACCTGCCCTGCTATCTCCTTATCTCATTCAAAGTCAGATTTTGCTTGAAGGCATTCTCCTGAAGCACACGGGGATTTTTACTGCATTAAAGGACAAAGAACATAGAACAAGACAGAATGAACACAGCAGGTCAAGCAGCATCATAGGAGCAGGAAAACTTGACGTTTCGGGCCTAAACCTTTTT
>JAHRHZ010000061.1:30673979-30695494 GCA_024137785.1 Ginglymostoma cirratum
AAAAAGGTTTAGGCCCGAAACGTCAAGTTTTCCTGCTCCTATGATGCTGCTTGACCTGCTGTGTTCATCCAGCCCCATGCTTGTTGTCTCGGATTCTCCAGCATCTGCAGTACCATTTATCTCTGATAGAACAAGACAGCACAGGAACAGGCCCTTCGGCCCTCCAAGCCTGCACCGACACATCTTGCCCTTCCATACTAAAATTGTCTTCATTTACAGGATCCATATCCCTCTATTGCCTGCCTATTCATGTATTCATCCAGGTGTTTTTTGAATGCTGCTATTGTGTCTGCTTCCACCACCTCCTCTGGCAGCATGTTTCAGGCACTCATCACCCTTTGTGTGAAAAACATGCGTCACACATCTCTTTTAAATATCCCCCCACCCAGGCACCTTGAACCTGTGTCCCTAAGTAACTGACTCCTTCACCCTGGGAAAAAGCCTCATACTTTCCACTCTAACGATACCATTCACAATCTTACAAACACCTATCAGGTTGCCCCACGGTCTCCTGAGTTCCAGTGAAAACAAGCCCAGTCTGTTCAAACTTTCTTCATAGCTAAAATCCCCCATACCAGGCTACATCCTGGTAAACCTTTTCTGTACCCCTTCCAAAGCATCCACATTCTTCTGGTAATGTGGTGACCAGAACTGTATGTAATATTCCAAGTGTGGCCTAACTAAAGTTCGAGAAATCTGCAACATAACTTGTCTATCCTTATACTCAGTGCCCCTTCCAGTGAAGGCCAGCATGCCATAGGCCTTTTTTACTACCCTATCTACCTGTGCTGCCACCTTCAGTGATCTGTGGATCTGCACACCCAGATCCCTCTGCATATCAGTACTTCTAAGGGTTCTGCCATTCACTGTATAATTCCCACCCGTACGTGACCTTCCAAAATGCATCACCTCACATTTGTCCGGATTAAATTCCATCTGCCATTTTTCTGCCCGTGCCTCCAACTGATCAATATCTTGCTGTATCCTCTCAAAATCCTTCTCACTCTCCACAACTCCATCAATCTTTGTATCGTCCACAAACGTACTAATTAGACCAGCTATGTTTTCCTCCAAAAGCGCTATATAAATGCACGTTGTTGCTGTAACACACCCACCAACTATTGTATTCACCTTAACCCATTGGCAGAGGCAGGATCTGGCTGCCTATCCCTCCTCCTGTGAAGAAAAGGAGACAATATTTAAGGGAAGGACAGTCTTGTCAAACAGAATCTGATACAAATCTTCTCAAACATTTCAAGCGTTCCTTTTGTTTCTCATTAAAATCCCACCTGGCTTCTTGATGTCGGTGTATATTTGTTAATTTACTGTGGGCTGTGTGGGAATAACTGGAGGCTATTTTACTGATGGTATCAGCAGATTGTGATGTTTTCTTCTTGTATTAATTTCCCACCGGGCTGAAACATGTTTATTTCTTCTTTCTGCTACAAATGCTCAGATGCCTGGATGGATCTGTGCTTGAAATACTCAAGTCTTGCTTCCAGCCACAAGCTGCATATGCTGTCTGAGTCCCCTATCCACTGCCCTGCTGTTCCTTCCACTGAAGCTCCGATAGGCTCAGACCCTTCACCTGGGAGAGAACATTGCTCCTTCTGGAAAGGATGAGAGGACCGGGGATTATGCTGATTCAGGCCTTTTCAGCAGATCTCACAGCAGCCAATCCATAGAAGCTTGGGGACCCTGACAATGTCAGTGAATAAGAAGTTGACAATGTAGAGGAGGAGAAATTGAAAAGTGGCCTTGAGTCAGACCACAGCAAAGTCTGTACTGCTACGTTCAGTTCAGCCAACATCATTAGCAGTGATATTGTATCATTTCACCACAGGCCACAATTTTCTCTGCACTCTATTCCTAGTGAAACCTTCGAAGAGAATTCATTTATTCTTTTGCTAGAACTAGCAATCAATCTTCATGTCGCTAAGTAGATAATGCCTTCTAGCACTGATTATTCCTTGTTCAGCACACAGTATTCTTATTAGTTCCATCTCCAAATACGTTTCAGAATATCCTAAGCAGGAAAACAAATATGTATGTGATTTATCCTGAATGCTGCCTAGAATATCTATTTTTCAAAATTCAGTGATAGGATGTAGACGTTGCTGACAAGATTAGCATTTATTGCCTATCTTTAATGGAGATGATGGTAAGGAACTGCCTTCTTCAATATATTCTGAGTGGCTGGCAAAGCCATTTCCTGAGGACTTTGCATTCTCTTGTTACCAAGGAAGGAGACGTTGACAAAGTCCTAGTGAAAGAGTCGAAGCATTGGAACAGGTGGAGACAATGGGGCAAATTCTCTGGTGGTCGAAGTCATACCTGACACATAGGAAGATGGTTGTGGTTGTTGGAGGTCAGTCATCTCAGCTCCAGGACATCTCTGCAGGAGTTCCTCAGGGTAGTGTCCTAGGCCCAACCACCTTCAGCTGCTTCATCAATGACCTTCCCTCTATCATAAGGTCAGAAGTGGGGATGCTCGCCGATGATGGCACAATGTTCAGCACCTTTCGTGACTCCTCACACTGAGGCAGCCATATCCAAATGCAGCAAGACCTGGACAATATCCAGGCCTGGGCTAACAAGTAGCAAGTAACAGCCATGCCATACATGTGCCAGGAAGTGACCACCGCCAACCGAAGAGAATCTAACCATCATTCTTTGACATTCAATGGCATTACCATCACTGAATCCTCCACTATCAATAATCGGAGGGTCACTATTGACAAGAAAGTGAACTGGACAAATTGTATAGCTATTGTTATAACTATAGCTACAAGAGCAAGTCAGAGACTGGGAAATTTGCAGTGATTGACTCATCTCCATATTCGCCACAGTCTATCTACTATCTATGGATATCGTGGCAGATTAAATACAATATGGGAGAATGTGAGGTTATGCACTTCAGTAGGAAGAATAGGCATAGGCTATTTCTTAAATGGGAACATTTGGAAATCTGATGCACAAAGGGACTTGGGAATGCTCGTTCCGGATTCTCTTGAGGTTAACATGCAGGTTCAGTTGGTGGTTAGGAAGAAAAATGCAATGTTAGTTTTCATTTCAAGAGGACTAGAATGCAAGAGCAGGGATGTACTGCTGAGACTGTAAAAGGCTCTGGTCAGATTGTAAATTTTTAATTAACTTGTGGGATGTGGGTGACCCTGCCTGGTCTGGCATTTATTTTCCATCCCTAGTTGCCCCTTGGGAAGGTGGGGGTGAGCTGTCTTCTTGAACTGCTGCAGTCCACGTGCTATAAATTGACCCACAATGCCCTTAGGGAGGAATTCCATGATCTTGACCCAGCGACACTGAAGGAATGACAATATATTTCCAATTCAGGATGGTGAGTGGCTTGGAGGGGAACTTGGAGGTGATGGTGTGCTCATGTATTTGCTGCCCTTGTCCTTCGAGACAGAAATGGTTGTGGGTTTGGAAGATGCTGTCTGAGGATTGGTGAATTTCTGCAGTGCATCTTGTAAATGGTACACACTCCTGTTACTGAGCATCGGTGATGGAGGGAGTGGATGCTTGTGGAATTGGTGCCAATAAAGCAGTTTGCTTTGTCCTATTGGTATCAAGCTTTTCAAGTGTTGTTGGAGCTGCACCCATCCAGGCAAGTTGGGAATATTCCATTTTACTCCTGATTTGAGCCTTGTAGATGATGCACAGACTTTGGGGGGTCAGGAGGTGAGTTACTCGCCACAGGATTCCCAGCCTCTGACCCGCTCTTGTAGCCACCAGTTCAGTTTCTGATCAGTGGTAACCCCATTTGGAATATTGTGAGCAGTTTTGTCTTTCGTATCTAAGAAAGGATGTGCTGGCCTTGGAGGGGGTTCAGTGGGGTTTACAAGAATGATCCCAGGCTTCTGCAGGGACAAAGGGCTTATCATATGAGGAGCATTTGAGGACTCTAGGTCTGTGTTGATAGAGTTTAGAAGGGTGAGGTAGGGGGGGAATCTGATTAAAGCTTACAGAATACTGAGAGGCCTGTATAGAATGGATGAGGAGAAGATGTTTCCACTATTTGGAGAGATTAGGACACA
The DNA here is from genome assembly GCA_024137785.1 of Ginglymostoma cirratum. Taxonomy (NCBI): domain Eukaryota; kingdom Metazoa; phylum Chordata; class Chondrichthyes; order Orectolobiformes; family Ginglymostomatidae; genus Ginglymostoma; species Ginglymostoma cirratum. Next base: position 30,678,035 of record JAHRHZ010000061.1, read on the forward strand.
AGGGCACAGCCTCAGAGAGAAGTATAAATCTTTAAAACGGAGATAAGGAGGAATTTTTCAGCCAGGTGGTGGTGAATCTGTGGAACTCATTGCTGCAGAGGGCTGTGGAGGCCAAGTCATTGTGTGTATTTAAGACAGAGATGGATATGTTCTTGATTAGTAAGGGGATCGAGGGTTAAAGAGAGAAGGTGGGAGAATGGGGTTGAAAAACATATCAGCCATGATCGAATAGTAGAGAAGACTTGATGGGTTGAATGGCCTATTTCCATTCCAATATCTTATGGTCCTCAAATGGTGAGAATTACTGCTACTCCAAGCCTCCAAGGATTAATCTTTCGTCTCCCCCGTTTCTGAAAGAAAGACCCTGACAAGGTACAACTGAGTTGAATCCCAAATTTGAGTCTTGTACCCAGTAAAAGTTGGACAGGGCTGTGGGGAAGAGAAACAGTTCCTTGGTTTTGTTGTTATTAATTAAGGAGGTTGCTGTCTTTAAACTTGAACCTTATTTACACATACTGTTTTGTTATGAATGTCAACATTATTGTTTCACTGTGTAGTCAGCAGGTGAGAGATTGCAAGTAGGTTCTATTTCCATATGATTAGGAGCAGTGTTTACCTGGTAAAATAGCTGCTTACAGAAGCTAAAATTAAAAACAGAAACGCTGAAATGCTTAGTAATTTTGGAAGCATCTGTGGAGAATGGAAAAAAACACAAGGTAATGTTTAAAGTTGATAGCTTTTAATTACATCTGCATGAGAAGACCCATGTAAAGGTAGTCAGTGTGGGTAATTCACCTGCTGTTTTCTAACTGTTATACCAGGCAGCCCCCCTGCCCCAGTGATTGGTTCTTGCAGATTTAATGTTTGGAAGCAGATACTCTGTACACTTAGCAAACTGTCCAGATGTGGGAGAAATATGGGCCTCCACTTACTTTAGATAATCAGATTTGATCCGGCTGAATTGATAATTAATATTATCACACATTACTGCATTCACATTTTCTGCTTCACTTGTAGCCAATGTGCCTTGAATACAGTCTGGTCGGTCCACTCTCTTGGCTTGTTTCTGGAAGAGTACGTAAACTTTATCAATGCAGTGGGAAAGTGTAGACAGAGCACATAGAGCAGCCGACTGCCGCTGTTTGATAATGGAATGATTAGGTCTTCAGTGCCAGCTGTACAGAAGTGGGGATGCTGTTAGTGAAGATAGTTTTAAAAAGGAAGGGCAAAATGTGTTGGTGCAGGCTCGGAGGGCCGAAGGGCCTGTTCCTGTGCTGTATTGTTCTTTGTTCTTGTTCTTTATACGGAAGGCTCACTGGGAGAAGGGACAGTGTTCACTTGGCAATGTGAAGGTGAATCTAGTGGATGACGGTACACTTCAGACTCTGAGTTTTCAATCCATTGCACAGTCTATTTCTGTTCAGATTTCAAGGCCGATTTATTTCTTTCTCTGGTGATTTCTCTGAGTTCATCTTGTCCAGGAGACCCGCATCCTGCTCCCTCGTTCCTTATTCCCATTCAATTTTTGACCATCTAGCACTTCCTCAAGAGCTGATGTTAACTAGTGTGTCCCTCTCTGGGATGTTTTACCGATGAGCAGCATTTAAACAGGCAAAGGGAAATAGGAACAGAATGCACTGGGAAATGTTTGGATGCAGGCAGATGATCGATTGGTAGACATGATGTTAGCAGGAGACAAACTGAGGGAAATCAAACAGATATATCACAAGACACAGAGACTGAGTGGAGAAAAATCATGGATGGATTTCGACACAAGGATGAGAATTTTGAGTTTAAGAAGTTTAATAGCAGATCGAATGCGAAGACTAAAGGAAGATAGGTAGATATGGAAACGTGAGAATCCAATTGACCAAGTGAAGCTTTCTGATAGTAAAAGCAAACAAACACTAAGATGGACATCAAAGATAGCAGTTATCCCAGTATTAACGGCAGTCAGAGAATTTCCCAAACTTTATTCCAGCATCACCAGATCAAGCCCCTCCTCTGGGTGTGGTCTCAGGCTAAACCACAAGGTGCATGGCCAGGACCTTGTATTTATTCCTGAGCCTCCCATGTTCATACCTTCTTCCTCACAAAGACCGCAACTTCTCAACAACAAATTACTACAAATAAAAACAGAAACAACAAACCAGCTTGGCGAGCCAACCAACCAGAACATCTACAGCCCAAGCTACAAGTTGACTGTAAAACCTTAGAGACTGCTGGAAATAGTCAGCAGCTCACACAGCATCTGTGGAGAGAAAGAGTTAATGTTTCAGGTTGACAGAACTGGAAAAAGTGACTATTTTACACCTCTACACCATTGGCCATCTTTGCCTTTACCTTTCCGCAATTGTTGTTGAAACCCTGAATACATCCCTAGGAATTCCTTTCAATTTTCTGCTATATCAAATCTTACATCATCCTGACCACTCTCACATCACTCTCAGTGATGGAATATTCCCCACTTGCGTGGATGAGTTCAGCCCCAACAACACTCAAGAAGCTTGACACCATCCAGGACAAAGCAGCCCGCTTGATTGGCACCGCATCCACAAGCATTCACTCCCTCCACCTCCGACACTCAGTAGCAGAGTATGTACTGTCTACAAGATGCATTTCAGATATTCACCAAAGATCTTCTGGCAGCACTTTCCACGCTCACGACCACTTCCATCTAGAAGGACAAGCGTAGCAGATGCATGGGAACACCACCACCTCCAAGTTCCCCTCCAAGTCACTCAGCATCCTGACTTGGAAATATATCCCCGCTCCTTCACTTTTGCTGGGTCAAAATCCTGGAATTCCCTCCCTAATAGCATTGTGGGTCAACCCACAGCAGGAGGACTGCAGTGGTTCAAGAAGGCAGCTCACCACCACCTTCTCAAGGGGCAACTAGGGATGGGCAAGAAATTCTGGCCAGCCAGTGACACCCACATCCCACAAGTGAATAGAAAAAAAAATTCAACCCCCCTAACACTTCAACTTTAAAATTCTTGTCTTTTTGTGACTTCTCCCCTCCCAAACTTCGTCATGACATAAGCCCCTACAATCTTCCCCTCATCCCATCACAATCTCTCTGTACCTCTGAACTTATGGACCTTGCACCTTTTGCTTACCAATGGCAGCCACGGCTCAATCTGTAAGTCTGTCCCCAGGCCCCTCGGTTTCTCCTATCTAGATTCTTCTAATCGAAATCCTTCTTGGAACCCAACTCTTCAGCCAAGCTTTTGTTGATTCTTCCCAACATTCGCACAAAATAAAGGTTTTACAAGAGATCACCATTGCAGTTCAAGTTTTACATTCCCAAAGTTTTGTGATAGAATCATAGAAAATAGCGGCAAAAGTAGGCCATTCAGCCCTTCAAGCCTGCTCTGCTATTCAATATGGTCATGACAAATTATCCAATTCAGTGTCCTGTCTCCACTTTCTCCCCATACCCTTTGATCCCTTTAAAACAACCAGTTTTGTTTTTCTTAAGTCATTATCAACTTGAGGTGCAGCCTATTATGTCCCCTGACCAAGTCCCCACAAATCCTCTGATATTCCACAGTAACAGGCAAATCCCCCTTCAGGTTAGAATTGCTGCTGCTGCTGCTGTGTTCCCCACATTATATCACCACACATCTAATGGGGAGTATTTCTAATGTTTATTCTCAGGAGAAAAACACGTGAAGGCAAGTTGGCCGCCCATTTACCTGATTTTGTTTTCCATTGATGTTGAATTCAGTCTTGAATTAAACATACCTCTCACTGGGATCATTACTGTTTGATGCAACTCATTGGAATATCAAACTCCCTGAAACAGGAGGGCAGGTTAGAAAAGGTTTCTCAGGTAGAGGGAACCATTGGGAATTACTTGATGGGCTGAACAGTCTGTTGGTTACTGAAACATTCTTTGTATGTATACAAATCAGGAGCTCATGATGCAGGAGTTAACTAACTGACAGGTTTGCCCATTTGCCTGCGGTTAGTGCTGATTTGCCTACTTTAGAACATCGTGGAAGACGGAGAGTTGTCTGTAATGAACAATGACAAACGTATGACATTTGAAATGTCTGACTACACACATAATGAGGCTATTGCAGACAGCTGCAATTGCAATGCTCCCAGCTTCTGAAAGGTATCCCAAATACTGAGATGCATATTTTTAACTTTAATTATTCAACACTTGAGACATCATTTGGCATCAAGACACCAGAATGACATTTTCTGTGAGACATATGGTTAAAGTGATGCAAACGAAGTCCCAGAAAAGGTCAGAGTCTACCTGAAGCACAGTTACAAGGAATTTAAATAATCAGGTTTGTGAAAAGGCCCATATTTAATAGAACACAATCACCTCATAAATGTTCGGTCCAGACCGAATTCACATTTGAAGATGGACATTGCAACAAACAGCTAATGAACAGAAAATGCGATGATAAACCAAATCAAACTACCTATGTCTGTGTGACTATTAATTTTATCCCAAATTATTGCTTTTATAAGTTTCTTACCACCAAACTTTAACTTCCTCACCTGTAGTTAATGGTCTTGTCTTTCCACCCTCTATTTTGTCTAGAATGTAATCTTTGCAATTCTCCAGACTAAGAACAATGAAAAATCATGGCCAGTGCCTCACTCTCGCTTTCTTCAGTGTCCTTCAATGATTCCCTTCCACTGCTGGACCTGGAACAACATCCTGGTTGTCCTCTGAGCTCCGGCTGAGGAATGTTTTACAGCTCTCTGAGAGAACATGAAGCACCTCAGTCCAAAATCTCGAACAGTGCAGCGGTCCCTGATTCTGAGGATGGAACTCCCCCTTCCCTAGTATAATTTAGCCAAAATAATGTTGTGAAGCATGTCATTTAAAGTGGGGCATCACAGATAACTCCAATCTGCATCTGAGCACTGCCTTTACACTATCCAACTTCAGCAAGTGCAGTAACTGGCTCATTTTCCTTAACCTTGCCAGCAAAGTCAAGGCAAATTCTCAAATCCTTGATATCAATCTGGAGGGGAACAAAGATTGTATCAGATCAAATCAATGGCTTACAGGGATGCCCAAAAAAATGGTAAGCCTGAGAATTGGGAGGAATTTCGAACACAGCAAAGAAGTACCAACAAAATGATTAACAAAGAGATGAGACAGAATGACTGTTCTTATTCAGGAACATAAAGGTGGCCTGTACAAGCTTCTCTAGGTATGTGACAAGGGAAAAGTTAGCTAAAAACTGTATGGGCCTGCTACGTTTGGAAAGGAGCATATATAGTGGAGAAGACAGAAATGGCAAAAAAAAACTAAACAGCTACTTTGCACCTGTCTTCATGGAAGAAGATCCAGAAAATCTCCCAGAAGTATAAGATGACCAAGAGACTTGAGGAATTGAAAGGAATTTGTAGTACTAGAGAGGTTGCATTCAAAAGTGTCACTGGATTAAATGTTGATAAATCTCTTGGACCAGATGAGGCTAAATCCCAGAATGTTGAAGGATGTGGCTGCAGTGGGTGTATTGGTAATTGTTTTGACAAAATCTTATTGATTATAGAAAGGATCCTTCAGACTGGAATGTAACCTGACTATTTAAGAAAGGAGGAAGAGGGAGAGTGGAGAACTACAGAGCCATTAGATTAACATCAGTCATCAGGAAAATGTTAGAATCTCAACTAAAATGGTGGCACGGTGGTTAGCACTGCTGCCCCACAGTGCCAGGGACCTGGGTTCAATTCCAGCCTCAGGCGACTGTCTGTGTGGAGTTTGCACATTCTCCCTGTGTCTGTATGGGTTTCCTCCAGGTGCTCTGGTTTCCTCCCACAGTCCAAAGATGTGCAGGGTAGGGTGGCTTTGCCATGCTAAATTGCCCTGTAGTGTGCAAGCTAGGTGGGTTAGCCATGGGAAATAAAGGAGAGTAGCCCTGGGTGGGATGCTATTCAGAAGGTCAGTGTGGACTTGATGGGCTAAATGGCCTGCTTCCACCCTGGAATTCTATGGTGACTTAACTGTACACTTTGAACAGAATGGTAAAACTGGGCAGAGTCAACATGGATTTATGCGAGGGAAATCATATTTACCTAACTTGATGGAGTGTTTCGAGGATATTTGTTGTCTCATTGATCAAAAGGAAACAGTAGATATCAAGTATAACACCATGTAGAGCTGGATGAACACAGCAGGGCGAGGAGCAGGAAAGCTGACGTTTCAGGTCGAGAAAAAAAAGAAAGCCCTCCGCTTCCTCCTGTCCCAAAAAAAATAAAAAATAATCTCCAGCATTGGCAGTTCCTACTATCTCAGTAGATATCAAATGTTTGGATTTTCAAAAGGCTTTTGATAAGGTTCCATGCAAAGGTAAAGCATATGAGATTGGAGGAAATATACTGTATGGATTGAGAGGTGGTTAACAGACAGGCAGCAAGGTTTAAATAAGGAAGTTATTCTCAGGACGACAGGATGTTACTACTGGGATACCAAAAGGTCTTGGTCTGCAATTGTTCACAATCTATAGAAAGGTTTTGGGAACACCAACACTTTTAAATTCCTCTCCAAGCCCCTCACCACCCTGACTTGGAAATATATTCCCGTTCCTTCAGTGTTGCTAGGCCAATATCCTGGAATTCCCTCCTTAAGGGCATTGCATGTCAACCTACAGCACATGAACTGCAGCGGTTCAAGAAGGCAGCTCACTCTCACCTTCTCCAGGGGCAATTAGGAAACAGAAGCCAGTGATGTTCACATCACATGAATGAATTTTTAAAAATGCAAGGACCAACTGTAATATTTCCAAATTTGCTGATAACAACAAACTGGATAGGAACGTAAGTTGTGAGGAGGCTTCACGAAAATTTGAATCGGCTATGTGAATAGATTATAGCGTGGAAGATAGAATATGATGTGAGTTAGTTTGAAGTTATTCATTTTGGTAGAAAAACAGAAAAATAAATACTCCCGAATTAATGAGAGGTTGGAAAGCCATCATGTTTAATAGGAACTGGGTGTATTTGTTCAGAGTTATTAAAACCTAGCGTGACAATGCAGCAAGCAAGTAGGAAAGCAAATGGATTGTTGGTCATTAATACAAGTGGATTTGACTCCAGAAGTACAAATAACTTGCTGCAGTTGTATTGGGATGAGTCTGCACCAGGAGTATTGTCTCCTGTTTGCTCTGAGGAAGGATACACTTGCCACAGAGATTCAGCTGGAATGGCGGAGTTATCTTATGAGGAGAGATTTAAGAAACTAGGCCTGTATCATTAGTTTTGAACAAGGTGGGATTACCTCATTGAAGCTTTCAAAATTCTTCAAGGATGTCACTTCTGGTTGTAGATAGGTTCCCCTTGGTTGGTGACTCTAAAGCCGAGGAGTGTAATCTCAGAATAAAGTGGAGGTAATTTAAAATCAAGGTGAGGAGGAATTTCTTCACGAAGAGGTTGCTGAATCTTTGCAATTTTCTACCTTGGGGGATGTGGAAGCTCAGTCATTGAGCAGGTTCAAGATGGAGGTTGATAGATTTCTAGAGTCAATAATATCAAAGGAATCAGACATTGTGCAGGAAAGTGATGCTGAATTTACTGATCAACTAGGATCTAATTGAATGGAGGAGTAGGCTTCATGGACTGAGTGGTGCACTCATGTTCCTGTGTTCCTAAAGCCCCCATGTCCTAATGACTCATTCCCATGCTAGCCAATGCTTTACACGCTGGTCTGCAGCCTAGCTGCTTCCCTTCTGTGAACAGTGAACAATTGATAAAGTGGTCGATTACAGAGAACTGACGGAACCTTTATTTATGTGTCCAGGCAGCATTATGGAGCATTAAAAGCTCATCAGTTATTTCTGATTAAGTTTCCACCAGCGAACGTTTTTCCAAATTATTCGTAACGAAAATGAAAGAGAATGGAGTGTACAGAAAGCATGACGTGCACTGAGGCACATCGGTAGTTAATTGGACTATATTCCTCGTCTTGTTATTAACACTGCTTCTTCAGTTGCAGGCACTGAGTCACCCAAGTTGCTTCCTCTGTTTGTTTTGTTTCATTAAAAGTTTAAATGGCAGGAAGTATCATTTATTTATTTATATATTTACAGTTGGCAGGCAGAGGCAGCAATTAATCTGCCATCATTTCTGATCGCATTTATTTTCATAGAATCATTTGAATACCTTGAAGTGTCTGCACAGTGAATAATTGACAGGTTATTTGATTTCTGCTTGTTTTCCCATCTTCTCAGTGCCAACAGCTTGTTCTACTTTTAACCCTTCCAATCACTGAGTCTCCCTGGTACTTACAGGCACTTTTCACTGCCTGGTTTTATTCTGACAGCCTCTCACTACATCAACACCCAGGCAACTGATGCAGCAGGGAGCTGTTCGCAGAGGGGAAACACCAGCTATCGAAGCAATGAGGCAAAGCTTTAGCCAGCTGGCAGCAGCCTGCTGACAGGGCAGCAGAGGATTGGCACTGCATTCGTGGCTCACTTGTTGAAAGCAGTGTATATTTCTTGATAGCAAAGAGGTAAAAAAAAGACAGGAAAAACTCCAGGCAAAATGTACAACACAAGCTAACATCCTGTGAGAACCACAGGTGTGTTATGGTACAGAAGGAGGCCACTCGGCCCATTGCGCCTGCACTGACTCTTCAAAGGAACATCATTCCCTAAGAGGCCACAGGTTTTAGTCAGTCAGGCTACTGATAAAATCTCTCACTGAAACCATCTCACTAAAGCCCACACACGGGTAACCGGGCTGCCACTCAACTGAGTAGGTTGCTACAGTTTTATTTACTTCACCAAATTCCAACGACGTCCACAGCTAGGGGCGACATTTACATCATGCAGAGTTGTGTGAAACCTCTTGGAGCTATGTTTAAATGTGACAGAAAGCGCAGTCATAGAATTTCAGCACAGGAGGTAATTGACTTGTAATGTCCATACTCTAGAAGAGCAATTCAGTTTAATAGAATTCCTACAGTGTGGAAATAGGCCCTTTGGCCCAACAAGTCCACACTGACCCTCAGAGCATCCCACCCAGACCCATCCCGCTATAACACACCTAATCTACACATCTTGGGACACTATGGGCAATTTAGCATGGCCAATCCACCTAGCCTGTGCATCTTTGGTCTGTGGGAGGAAAGCAGACACCTGGAGGAAACCCACACAGACACAGGGAGAATGTGCAAACTCCACACAGACAGTCGCCCGAGGGTGGAATTGAACGCGGGTCCCTGACACTGTGAGGCAGCAGTGCTAACCACTGAGCCACCATGCCGCCCCAAGAGTTTGTTCCACTCCTCTGTCGTTTTCCAATTGCCTTGCAATTTGTTTTCCTTTTCAGAGTGTGGTCAAATTCTCTTTTAAAAGTTTCAGTTGAACCTGTCTCCTGCACACTGTCCGACAGTACATTCCAGACCCTAACCACTCGAGTGAACCTGCCTCCCCCACACTCTCAGACAGTACATTCCAGACCCTACCCACTCGAGTGAACCTGCCTCCCCCACATTCTCAGACAGTACATTCCAGACCCTACCCACTCGAGTGAACCTGCCTCCTCCACACTCTCAGGCAGCACAATCTGGATCCTAACCATTCATTCCGTGAAAATATTTATTCTGTATCAGTGTTGCTTTTTTAGTCAATCATCTTTAAAAATAGCTGTCTGGATCTTGAGCTTTGTGCAACTGTACAATGTTTGTCTCCAGCTACTCTGACCTATCTGGACACATCTATCAAATCTCCTGTCAACCTTCCCCTCTCTCAGCTTCTCCAATCATCGTGTAGATCTCCAGTCCCTCATTCCAGCAAACGTGCTTGCAAATCCTGACTTCATCCTCTTTCAGGCCTAACATCCTTCTTAAAATGTGGTACCCAGACACAATTATCCAGTTCAAGCTGACCTGGTTTTTGGTTCACTACAATTTCCATGCTTTTGTATGCTGTGCCTCTGTTTATAAAGCTCAAGACTCTATATACCATTTAAACATGTTTGCAACCTATATTTCCCCCCATGCCTTCTTCACTGATTTGCACTCATGTACCTCTAGGTCACTGTTCTTCTTTTGTAATCTTTCAGACTGGGTGTCGCTGGCCAGGCCAGTATTTGTTGTTTGTTTATAATTGTCCTTGAGAAAGGAGTGAGCCGTTGTCTTAAATTAACTGCAGTCTATGTTATCCAGATACCCCTCTACAGTGCTGTTGGGGAGCGAGATCTAGGATTCCCAGTAGAAGCGTATGTGGCTTGGAGGGGAGTTTACAGTTGTGATCTGCTGTCATTGTCCTCTGGATGGTAATGGTCATAGTTTCAAAATTGCTGTTAAAGGAGCTTTATCAATGGGCTGTAGTTAGTCTTGCTGTTCCCTGCTGCCACCATGCTCTAGTGGAGGAGGGAGTGAATACTGAAGATGGTGGATAAAGTACCAGTCAATGTGGGCTGCATTATCTTAAATGGACTTAAGATATCTCAGTGTTGTTGGCACTGCGTTCATCCAGGCAAGTGGGCAGTATTCCATCACACTCCCACTCATACCTGGTAGATGCTGGACAAGCGTTGGGTGGTCAGGAGGGTAGTCATGACAGAATTGCTATCGGCTGACCTGCTCTTGTGACCATTATCTCTATATGGATAGTCATTTTAGTTTCTGGTCAATGGTAACCCCCAAGTTGTTGATCGTGAGGTAATCAGCAATGGTAAAAGCATTGAACATCAAATGGTGATGGTTAGACTCTCTCTTGTTGGAGATAGTCATTACCTGACACTTGTGTGACATTTTTCAGTCTGAGCCTGGAAGTTTTCCAGATCTTGCAGCATACAGACATCTGATAAGGGATATGTGCCGAATCCACATATCTCTCTAACCTTAGAAGGTGATGATGGAAACCCAGCCAGGAATTGACTGAGATGTGTGAGGGTGAGATTTTATTACTCACTGTCGGATTCCTAGCCTCTGATCTACTTTGTGCCTACAGTATTTATATGGTCCAGTTCAGTTTTAGTAGTAACCTCCAATGTTGATCATGGAGGATTCAATTATGGCAATGCTACTTAATGTCAGGGAATAGTGGTTAGATTCTCTCTTGCTAGAGATTGATAGTGTCTGCACTTGTGTGGCATGAATGTTATTTGCCACTTATCAGCCCAAACCTGGATATTTCTCAGATCGTTTTGCATTTATACATGGCTGCTTCTGTATCTGAGGAGTTGCAAATGGTGCTGAACATTGTGCAATCATTGGCGAACATCACCACTTCTGACCTTATGCTGGAGGAAAGGTCATTGATGAAGCAGCTGAAGATGGTTGGACCTAGGACACTACCCTGAGGAACTCCTGCAGAAATGTCCTGGAGCTGTGATGTCTAACCTCCAACAACCACGACCATCTTGCCATGTGCCGGCTATGACTCCAACCACCGGAAAGTTTGTCCCTGATACCCATTGATTCCAGTTTTTCTTGGGTGCTTTGATGCCACACTTGGTCAAATTTTACCTTGATGTTAAGGGCAGCCACACTCACCTACCTCTGGAATTCAGCTCTTTCATTCAAGTAAGAACACAAACTAACCATCAGGGAGCAGGTTAATCCTGAGCAAGTGCAGCTTGATAGCACTTTCAATGAGCCCTACCATCATGTTACTGATGGTTGAGAATAAACTGGTGAGGCAGTAATCAGATGGGTCGGATTTGTCCTACATTTCCTGCACTGGATATGCCTGGACAATTTTCCATATTTTTGGCTAGTTGCCAGTGCTGTAGCACAACAGTAAAGAGGTGAAATATGACAGGGAACAAAAGTAGTTTGATCTGCATTTCCAGAACCTTGGACAGCACTTAACCTCTGGCTGACAAGATCACTGCTGATGCCAATGATTACAGAGAGTGTGGCATCAGCCTCTGGGCCCAAAGCTGACAAACATTACTCCACCTTCACTGCAGCTTTGTAACACAAATACAACTCTACCCTTCCAGAATAACCTGCCCCGAGTCAAATAACAGTCATCTCTGCCTGGATAGATGGGCTTTCACTAGTGTCTAGAGCTTCCTTAGTGACAGTCTTTTCTGTACAACTCAGTGCAGTTCCATCCCTCCCAAGTGTCACCCTTCCAACAACACCTGCAATCAGGCCAGTCACTCCAAAACCAAGGAGGGAGACTGAGAGGGGCCTCCTAACATTCGGATGGCCCAGAGTGGCCTAGGCTTGCATCTTGGAGAGGGCACTCCAGTTTAACTTCTGTGTGTTAGCACAGCACCAGAGATAGTATCTTGGAATGATAAACCCAACTCAATTGACATAAAGATTAGGGCTACCTCTGATGGTGGGAGGAGTCACTGTCTCCCAGTGGCCACCCACCTCGACTCAAGCTGGCGGGCTGGTAAAGTGCTGACCCCCCCGGTCCATCTGTTTCCCGTGGGGCTGGGGGCTTTGAGCCTCTGCTCACTGCGTGCATCACACCTGACCAATAAATCAACAAACACAAGGAAAAAGGATGTTGACCTTTTGTTTGGAATGTCAGGACCACATGAACAGCAGCCAATCTGCACTCAGCAAACGTCCATAAACCTCAGTGTGAAAATGACCAAATAATCTGTTTTCCTTGGCCTTCCCAAAATTAATGGGATGCTCAGCTGAGGCTAAAGCCTCACATTTCACTGGAGTTGCCTTTCCATAACCCCTACCGAAAGTATTGACAGCTCCCCATCATTTTCCTGCACCATCCACAGTGATGGCTGACAGCTGCTAGACAGTAATACAGGACAAGGCAGATTCCAAAGTGAGACCTGACCATGAGTTTTATTTTTGCAATTTGTTTACTCTGGTGGTCAGTCACTGAACATGATCTAAAGAAGCTGCCAATGTATTTTTAACAAAAGGGGGTTCAGTTTAGCTCAGTTGGCTGGATAGTTGCGTTGCAATGTAGAATAATGTGAACAAACCTCCTGACCCTTCCCTTAAATCCATATCATCTGGCAATGATCCCCCCACCAAAGGGAAAAATTTCTTCCTGTTGTCCCTGTCTATGCCCTTCATAACTACATACATCTCAATCATGTCCGTCAGTCTCTAATGCTCCAAGGAAAACTCTTCAATGCTCCAATCTCTCTTCATAACCATAAGTCTCCCAGCCCAGGTAACATCCCAATAAATCTCCCTCTGCACATTCTCCAATGCAGTCTTATCCCTCTTAAAATGTGGATTTCAAAACTACACACAATAGTATCACTGTGGCCTAAACAACTTTTCATACAGTTCCAACATAACCTCCCTGCTCTTAAACTCTATGTCTTGGCTATCAAATGCAAATATCCCATATACCTTCTTCACCACTTAATCTGCCTGTCCCACTACCTTAAAGGCTTTTTGGATATTGACACCCAGGTACCTGTGATCCTCAGTACTTCCTAGGGTCCTACCATTCATCACATTGCCCCTTGCCTTGATGCCCAAATGCATCGACTCATCCTTCTTTGGACTGGATTCTTGGAAATGCTGTTTTGCCCCCTGCTAAGGAAATGAGTTTCTGAATAGAAATCTCTAATTTAGGATACAATTTATATTGATATAGAACTTTGGATTACTACTGTACTTAATTGAATGCCTTGATGGGTGACTGACATTTTTCTGGTTGAAACGATTTGCCGCCTGTATTTAGTTGCAGAATCTTCAACTATACGGCATATTGCTTTGCCAGCCCAAGTGGCCTGAGATCATGCTGAAGCACCTTACAAGATCGTGTGTGATCTTCTGGTTCATCAGAGCTGCTCTGTAACAGTTAGTTACAAATGCACTCCAACAGGGGGGCTCAAAGAAATGAATTGTTTCCTTTCGTATGGTAAAGTTGTCAATTTTCTGAAAATGTCAGATAAGACTTTTTTTAAGTATAAACAAAAACAGAAATTGCTGGAAAAGCTCAGCATCTGCAGAGAGAAATCAGAGTTAACATTTTGGGCCTGGCGACCCTTCTTCAGAACTGATGGTAGCTCGGAAAAAGTTAGTTTTTTATGCAGAAGATAGGGTGGGGGAGGGGGTAAGGACTGAACAATAAGTGGGGATACAGCATAAAGAGAGAGAAGAACAGTTGGACAAAGGAGTGGATAACAGCCAGTCGAGGAGAGTGAATAGCTGCTAATGGGTACTATTGGTAGCTAACAATGTGTTGTGTGTAATAGCAGACCACGTGATAACAAGGCCTGGTGTATGGGGATAGGGGTAAGGACATGGGAGAAGGTACCTCAAGCCCTAAAATTGTCGAACTTGATATTGAGTCCAGAAGGCCGTAGAGTTCCCAAGCGGAAAGTGAGGCGTTGTTCTTCCAGCTCGCACTGAGCTTCGCTGGAACACTGCAGCAAGCCTGAGACAGAGATGTTGGCCAGGGAGCAAGGTGGTGTTTTGAAGTGGCAGGCAACTGGAAGCTCAGGGTCTTCTTTGCCGGCAGAACATAGGTGTTCTGCGAACAGTCTACACTTCGTTTCCCCAAGATAGAGGAGACCGCATTGTGAGCAGCGAATAAAGTAGACTAGATTGAAAGTAAGTGCTGCTTCATCCAGGAGGTGTATTTGGGCCCTGGGAAGTAAATGGGCAGGTGTTACACCTTCTGGATTTGCTGGGGAAGGTGTCTGGAGGCTGTGGGGGAAGGTATTGGGAGGCTGTGGGGGAAGGAGTGGGGAGGCTGTGGGGGAAGGTGTGGGGAGGCAGTGGGAGAAGGTGTCGGGACGCTGTGGGGTAAGTGTCAGGAGGCTGTGGGGGGAGGTGTTGGGAGGCTGTGGGGGAAGGTATCGTGAGGCTGTGGGGCAAGGTGTCGGGAGGCTGTGGGGGAAGGTGTCGGGACGCTGTGGAGGAAGGTGTCAGGAGGCTGTGGAGGAAGCAATCGTGAGGCTGTGGGAGAAGGTATCGTGAGGCTGTGGGGGTAGGTGTGGGGAGGCTGTGGGGGAAGATGTCGGGAGGCTGTGGGGGAAGGTGTCGGGAGGCTGTCGGGGAAGATGTCGGAATGCTGTGGGGGAAGGTATCGGGAGGCTGTGGGGGAAGGTGTGGGGAGGCTGTGGGGGAAGGTATCATGAGGCTGTGGGGGAAGGTATCGGGAGGCTGTGGGGGAAGGTATCGGGAGGCTGTGGGGGAAGGTGTTGGGAGTGAAGGAGGTGAGGAAATGGTCCCTGCGGAAGGCAGACAAGGGAAGGGAGGGGAATATGTGTCTGGTGGTTGCATCACGTTGGAGGTGGCGGAAATGGTGTCTGATGATCTTCTGGATGTGGATCCTGGTGGGATGGTATGTAAGGACAAGGGGAACCCTGTCGCTGTTGTGGGAGGGAAGAGAAGGGGTGAGGGCGGAAGTCTAGGAGTTGGATTAGACACAGTTGAGGACCCTGTCCACAACGGTGCTGGGGAATCCTTGGTTGAGGGAAAAGGTGGACATTTCGGAAGCCCTATTGACAACGTTGGCATCATCAGAACAGAAGCGAGAGACACGGAGGAACTGTGAGAATAGAATAGAGTCTCTACGGGAAGCAGGGTGTGAGGATGTATAGTCCAGGTAGCTGTGGGAGTCAGTGGGTTTATAGTAGATATTAGTGGCCAGTCTATCCCCAGAAATGGAAACAGATATTGAGGATGTGAAAGGAGGAGTCAGAGATAGACCAGGTGAAAGTGAGAGCAGGGTGGAAATTGGAAGCGAAATTGATAAACTTTTCCAATTCCGGATGATAGAGGGAGGCAGCACTGATGATGTCATTGATGTATCGGAGAAAGAGTTGTGGATGGGGGCCGGAATAGGACTGGAACAAGGAATGTCCCACATATCCCACAAAGAGACAGGCATAACCGGGGCCCATGTGGGTACCCATGGCAACACCCCAGACCTGATAAAAGTGGGAGGAGCCAAAGAGGAAGTTGTTGAGGGTGAGGATGAGCTCGGCCAAGCGGAGGAGGGTGGTGCTGGGTGGGAATGGTTCAGGCCTTCGTTCCAGAGAGAAGGAGAGAGCCCTGACACCCTCCTGATGGGGGATGGATATGTAAAGAGATTTGCACATCCAGGGTAAAGAAGGGGCACCTAGAGCCCGCAAACCGGAAATTCTGAAACAGATGTAAATTGTCAGAGGAATCATGGGTTTACGTGGGCAAGGACTGGACTGAGGAGAGAAGACCAAGTCAAGGTAGGAAGAGATTAATTCTATGGGGCAGGAACAGGCTGAAACAATGGGTCTGCCTGGGCAGTCCTGTTTGTGAATTTTGCGAAGGAGGTAGACGTGAGTTGTGTGGGTCTGGGGGTCTATCAGCTTGGGGGCAGTGTTGGGGGCTGGGGCGTCTGGGATAGAGGGGTGTGCAGTGCAGGTGGAGTGGGGGTTGCTGGGAGATCACCAGATGAAACGAGATTAGTGACTGCTGTGGACACTGTAGCCTGATATTCCATAATGGGGTCATGGTCGAGGGGGCGATAGGAGGAGGTATCTGTGAGCTGACACTCACCTTCTGCAATATAGAGGTCAGTCTACCAGATAACAAAAGCACCATCCTCATCAGCAGGCTTAATCACAAAGTCAAGATTGGATCTGAGAGCATGGAGTGCAGTAAGTTCGTGAGGAGATAGGTTGGAATTGGTAAGGAGGGGACACAATTTGAGGCGACCAATGTCACATCGACAGTTCTGAGCGAGCAGGTCGAATGCAGGTAAACAGCCAGCCAGCAAGAGGGGTCCAGGTGGAGGGAAAGTGTTGAAGGTGGGCATAAGGGTCTGTAGGACAGGGAGAGGACTCTTGTCCAAAGAAATGGGCACAGAGGTGAGAGTGACAGAAGAAGAGTTTGACGTCATGTTGTGCCCGAAATTCATTAAGATGGGGATGCAGAGGGATAAAACTGAGGTCTTTTCAGAGAGCGGAAGGTCAGGAGGGATAGTGAATACAAGACAGGAGGTTGGGTTGGGGAGGGGATGAAGTCAGAGGGAAGGTTCCAGAGGGCCATGGGTATCTCTGAGTTGTTGCATCTTTCTGTTTCTTGATGCCTGAATGGAAAAGAAAAAGCTTCTTGTTAGTGCATCAAATGAGCCGGAGAATGAAGTGGAATTGTGGAATGGTGCAGCCCTGAGCCAGTGTGAGCCAGTGCTGTTGGAAAGGGAAAGGTTGAGAGTGTGCATGTGATGCTGCATGCCACTGAGTGCGGATCTCAGGAGGCGGCGAGAGCAGCTGTCTGAGGAACGTTGAACATCAGGGAGATATCTGTGATCCTGGGTGGATTCAAAACATAAGGGACGAAACTTCAGTTGGAATCCACGTGGGGTGAGTCTGAGCTGGAGGCAGTCACTGAGGAATGTGATATGGCTGTAGAAATGAAATTACATAGCAAATACCTTATCAAACACCAGGACAGTGAAATTAATGATGATGAACAAGAAAAAAGATTGGAATGGAAATTTTGTTGGAGAGAGGAGCAGAATTCTTCAAGTTGGGCAGGGCCTGGAAGAGATGTGGCAGTGAGTTAAACAACTAACACTTTTTAAGCATATATTT
>JAHRHZ010000061.1:30700494-30710786 GCA_024137785.1 Ginglymostoma cirratum
CTGTGTTCATCCAGCTCTACACCTTGTTATTTCAGATTCTCCAGCATCTGCAGTTCCTACTATCCCATATCAGACCCTTTCCTACCAAAGATTGGCCATGTGGATCTTCTCTGTAATGCTGTTTCCATGGCTTGTGTTTCTCCCCGTCATCTTGGAGATTCACAGTGCTGTCTGATCAGAGCACTGAATATTTATAGGGTGAAATTTCCCAATTGATAGTCACTGACCTGAAAGTGTAATTAAACATGTTTTGTTTATTACTGCTTTACAGTGATTTGACAAGTGTGTAATTTATTACAACCCTCAATCTCTTCTAACTGTTTACCTTTCATGCCCTTAATACGCCTTAAGCCTTTCAGCTCTCTCTAAGATAGCCTGGTTGTTCCTGCAAGTGGTCTAAGTGTCTTGTGTTCAGGACTGTGCCAACACTCTCCAATATTTAATTGAATGATCAGTTACAATAGCAGCTGTTAATGATGAACTGCAACTCAAAAAAATGGCCAGATGTATCCTGTGTAAAGTTCTGAAGGCCTTACCAGAAATGAAATGTTAATTCAGTGTCTCTTTCCACAGATGCCGCTAGACCTGCTGAGTTTCACCAGAATTCTCTGTGTTTGTTTCCCATTTAAAGCCACCTTTGTTCTCATAACTGCAACAACTTGAATTTCTATAGTACATTAAGCATAATAAATGTCCCTAGGTGCCTACTGGATACCTATAAAACAAAACTTGACATTGAACCAATATTAGGGCTGATGACAAAAACCTAGTCAAAGAGTTGGGTTTCAAAGAGGACCAAGAGTTTAGGAAAAGAATCACATAGCTCAGGGTAGGCAGCTGGAGGCACAGTGCTGGAAATCAGAATTTCCACATTATTCATGAATCACTGAAAGCTAACATGCAGGTGCAGTAAGCAATTAGAAAGGCAAATAGTAGATTGACCTTTATCACAAGTCAGTGTGAGCAGAGGAGTAAAGAAGTCCTGCTTCAAATAAATACAACCTTGGTGAGACCACATCTGTAATAATGTGTGCAGTTCTGATCCCCTCACCCAATGAAGGATAAACATGGCGAGTTCATCAGCCTGATTCCTGGATGGTGACAGGAAGTTGAGAAGTCAGGGCCTGTATTCTCTTGACTTTGGAAAAATGAAAGGCATTCTGATAGATGCATACAAAATTCTGAAAGTTTTGGACAGAGTCAATGTAGGAAAGATGTTTCCCTCAGCTGGGAGCGGGGTAGGGAGTGCAGCTTACAACCAGAGGGTGCAGACTCAGAATAAGGGGCACAGATTCAGGTTTGAAATGAGGATGAACATTGCTGGTTGTAAATGTTTGGGATTCTCAGAGCTGTAAAAGCTAAGTCCCTGAGTATGTTCAAAACAGATCAGCAGATTTCTAGAAACTAATGATATCAAAGGACATTGGGGGTAAAGCAAGAAATCAGTGTTGAGGTAGACAGTGTTGAGGTGGAAAATGATAGGGTTATGATTAGGGGTTAGGATGAGGGTTAGGGTTAGGGTGAGGGGTTAGGGTGAGGGTTAAGGGTTAGGATTAGGGTTAGGCCAGAATATCAGAGCAGGCTTGAGGGGTTCAGTCAGTCTGATAGAGATTTGTGAATGACATCATTTTAAATTTACAAAAGATAATTTAAATTCAGGAATCAAAAATAATTAGGACTGCGACTGGAAGTTGGGTAGGTTTGCAAGTAGAAGAGGAAATGTTCAGCTTGAAAACAAATCTCAAGATTTCCAAAAACTCTGTATGTGCCGTTGAAACACTGAGACAAAATGTACTTATTGTCTCGTCTCTCCAATATGAACACAACTGTTGCACACTTTCCATCAGTGGATTTTATCCTGTGGCACCTCAATTCTCATATGAATAACTAATGGGAGAAAACAGAGGTTAAAAACCTGAAGAAGGAGAAAACAAGAGGAGATTTCATAAATAAAGAGAAAACGTAAGCACCTGAAGGAGTGAAACCAAAAGGAGAAGAGTATGAGAATATGAGAGTGGAAAACTGATTAATCAGCTGAAGAACATTCATGCTTGGGCACTATCAAATTGACCTGGTCCTTGTTCAAACCCGTCAAAGCACCATTGCCCAAGAAAATCAACTCAGGAAAAGATTTGCCGATTAAAGTACGAGGAGCTGATTATACCCCTTCATACCTGACCAGAACAAGGTGGACCAATAATTAAAAGAGTGCCAGCCGCTGTTTTGGAGACTGAGCAGTGAAAGTTCACTAGACAGCTCTGTGAGGGTGAGAGGATTATCCTCTGAAATTACCCCGAGTAAATTGGCCAAGTAATTTCTTTCTGCGCTGTAAAAATTCTTGTTTCCTTCCTTTTAATTCATTAACATGAAATGGGCATATTCGGGTGGGCCAGCATTTATTGTCCATCCCTAGTTGTCCTTGAAAAGATGGCATTGAGCTGGCTTCTTAACCTGCAGTTCATGTGCTGTAGATAGACCCATATTGCCCTTCAGGAGGGAATTGCAGGAATTTGACCTAGCAACAGTGAAGGAACACAATACATTTCCAAGTGAAGACAGTGAACGGCTTGGAGGTGAGCTTGCAAGTAATGGTATTCCCATGGACCAGCTGCCGTTGTCCTTTACTCCCACAGTGCGGCACTCCCTCAGTAGTGACCCTCCAACAGTGCGGCACTCCCTCAGTACTGACCCTCCGACAGTATGATACTCCCTCAGCCCTGACCCTCTAACAGTGCGGTGCTCCCTTAGCACTAACCCACCGACAGTGCGGCACTCCCTCAGCACTGACCCTCCGACAGTGTGGCACTCCCTCAGCACTGACCCTCTGACAGTGTGGCACACCCTCAGCACTGACCCTCTGACAGTGCGGCACTCCCTCAGCACTGACCCTCTGACAGTGCAGCACTCCCTCAGTACTGACCCTCTGACAGTGCGGCACTCCCTCAGTACTGGCCCTCCGACAGTGCAACACTCCCTCAGCACTGACCCTCTAACAGTGCGGCGCTTCCTTAGCACTGACCCTCTGACAGTGTGGCACTCCCTCAGCACTGACCCTCCGACAGTACGGCACTCCCTCAGTACTGACCCTCTGACAGTGCGGCACTCCCTCAGTACTGACCCTCTGACAGTGCAGCTCTCCCTCAGCACTGACCATCTGACAGTGCAGCTCTCCCTCAGCACTGACCGTCTGACAGTGCAGCTCTCCCTCAGCACTGACCATCTGACAGTGCAGCTCTCCCTCAGCACTGACCATCTGACAGTGCAGCACTCCCTCAGCACTGACCCTCCGACAGTGCAGCACTCCCTCAGCACTGACCATCTGACAGTGCAGCTCTCCCTAGCGCTTTTAATGATCACAGATTTGGAAGATGTTGGAGTTTTGGTGAATTGCTGTGGTGTGGTGTATCAATTGCACACATTCATTCTGTCTATCCCTGTTGACTAGACTGAATGTTCATGCTTGTGGATGTTGTGTGAATCAAGAGCGATGTTTGTCCACGATGGTGTTAACTTGTCGAGTGTTGTTGGAGCTGGAACTTTGCAGGTGAGTGGGGAGTATTCGATCACACTCCTGACCCGTGCCTTATAGATGGCGGTCAGGCTTTGATGATTCTGTAATGCCATCTGAAGGGTAGAACAGCGAGAGGTGATCTCATTAAAAATTACAAGATTCTGAAGGTGGTTGACAGGGTTGGCACTTGGAGATTGTTGCCCCCTGGTTGGGGAATCTAGAATGCAGGAGCACAACCTTAGGATGATCAGAGAGATGAGGAAAATTTTCTGCACTCAGAGAGTCAGTCTTGTTTAGAATTTTCTAAAATTGTGGAGACTGTCATTTGGCAAATTTAATGCTGAGATTGATATATTTTTGATGTGTCAGGGAATGAAGGATAGGGGGAGTGGGCTCCTTTTCTGCTGCGTGTTTTTTGCAGAAAGTGAAGACTATGTAAATAAGTCATTTTGCAGCTCTTTCATGAGCTGCATACGAGGTGTTCGGTGAAAAGATTTATTTCCGTTGTTAACCATCCTGAAATTATTTTTTCCGTCAACCCCCACCCTACAAAAGCCACATTAAGCAATTTAGATTCTTCTGATGCTCTCGACAAACATTACAATTAATACTTAATTTGCATCATGGTGGGTAATGGCAGTGGTGTCAGAAATGAAGAGGATTTTTAACAGAAGGTATTATTTAATAGACATGGGAGCTTTGACAAGTCATTGGATAAAGCAGCATCAAGACCTATTTTAAAACTAAGTACTGTGTCTCCTGCAATTGCTTCCTCAAGTCATTACATTCCTTTATTAACAACATTTAACCCCTGAAGCACTGTAGCATGCAGGAGTTTTCAATAAATATCAATATTGCCAGTGAGCTAAAGAAGACCATCAATCTCTTGGAGACCCTTCTTATTTAAAATCTCAATGTTAGAGACCAAACTGGACATTGATTAACTGTAGAATTAATCAGAAGTCTATCCATGTGATGGAGACATTTCTCCTATTGATCTGTGTGTTAATTGATCATTCCTTCAGTAACTGAGCCACACAAGTTCTGCCAAACCAACATCAATAAGGGCAGCAGCTATTGACATTACTGCATTGGAGGGGATTAAGGGCCAAGGTTTCTATTCCATTTAAATCCTGCATCCTCTTGTGTGGATGTCAAAATCATATAGAATTACAGTGTACCGTACAGTGCACAAAGATATGTAGGAAAGTGAGTTGTGAAGAGGATGTAAATAGCCTACAAAGCGATAGTGACTGGTGAAGTGAATGGACACATGCCTGGCAAATGGAGTACAATGTGGAAAATTGTCCATTTGGCAGAAAAAGAAACATAATTTCTAAATAATGAAACGTTTCAGAGCTCTGAGATGCAGAGGGATCTGGGTGTCCTAATGCATGAATCACAGAAGGTTAGCACACAGGTACAGCAAGTAATCAGGAAAGCTCACAGAATGTATTGGTTTATTGTGAGGGGAATTGAATGCAAGAATAGGGAGGTTATGCTTCAGGTATACAGAGCATTGGTGAGACCCCATCTGGAGCATTGTGTGCAGTACTGGCCACGTACTTACAAAAGATGTTAATGTGTTGGAAGCATTTCAGAGAAGGTTTACTTGACTAATACCTGGAATGAGCAGATTGCCTCATGGGGAAAGGCTAGACAGGCTGGGCATATACCCTGTGGAGTTTGCAGCGGTCAGAGGTGACTTCATTAAAACATATAACATGTGGGGGAGGCGATGGCCTAGTGGTATTATCGCTAGACTGTTGACCCAGATAATGTTCTGGAGACCTAGGTTCGAGTTCCACTGCAGCAGTTGGTGGAACTTGAATTCAATAAATATCTGGACTGAAGAATCTAATGATGACCATGAATCCATTGTTGATTGTTGGAAAAAAACCATCTGGTTCACGAATATCCTTTAAGGAAGGAAACTGCCATCCTTACCTGGTCTGGCCTACATGTGACTCCAGACCCAGAGCAATGTGGTTGACTCTTAAGTGCCCTCTGGGCAGTTAGGGATGGGCAGTAAATGCTGCCTAGCCAACAATGCCCTAATCCTGTTAATGAATCAAAAAAAAGCCCTTCGGGAATTTTACCGTCTGGATGTTTCATGTTGTGGGAGAATCTAAAACTTGAGATCAAGGTTATAAAAATAAAAGGCTGTCCATCAGAAACAAAGATGAGGAAATATTTATTTTTCTCTCAGAGGGTTGTGAGTCTTTGGAATCCCCCTCCCCAAAAGACAGTGAATGTAGAATCTTTAAAAATTTTTAAGGTAGAGGGCGATAGATTCCTGATTCCCAAGCAGATGAAAGATTATTGGGGGATATGCAGCAATGTAGAGTTGAGGTTAAAATCAGATCAGCCATGACCATATTGAATGGCAGAGCAGGCTTAAAGGTTGGACTATCCCACTCTTGGTCTTTGTTTGTACTTTGTGTGTTCATACAGAAACAGACCATTCAGCCCAACTAGTCTGTACCTGTATTTGTACTCTAAATGAGCCTCTTTACCTCATTTTTTTTTCTCTCTTCCCTTTCTCCCTCTACTTGCCTCTTGAAATGTATCTATGTCTTGTGTATGTTCTCACCGATCACTAGGTAAAGAGATTTCTCTTGAATTACCCATTAGATTTCTTAGTGACTAGTTTTTTTTCAATGAATAGGCTCTCCCGTGAATAGAAACATTCACATGATTGGGCGTGGTTAAGAGTTTCCTCCCACAATAATTGCCTCCATGATTCTCTGGACTAGGGTGATATTGGTCTTTCATATAGTGCCGAGGTGAAACATGAATTGGCCAGAGTGAGGGTACAATCAGACAGCAGGTAATTTGGAGGGTTGGGGAAACACTCCTGTCCTCCTAGCCCACAAGCCATGCTGCAAAGACAGCTTTCATGTGAGTTGGGCCCTTCATGCTCCCGTTCTTATGTTGGCTTTCCTGGGGCAGGAATGTAAAAAAACTGTTAACATAAAATAAGCTTTGCAAACTCCCTTAAATGTTTTACTGACTTGCTGCTGTGTGAAAATTCACAGGTTGTTCCTCACCAGTGGGTCTTTCCCTAAACAAGAAGGTGGTTTGTTCACTTTCAGACATTTGTCCTCTGTCACATCTGGGAGTTACAGTTACCCTGACTGTCCTGACTCACTGTCAAAATACAATGGCTACTTGAGCAAGGTAATGGATGTTGACAGGTGCCACTGGGACCATTTTGTTCTTTATTCTTTTATGGGTATCGGTATCACTGTCAAGGCCAGCGCTTGTTACCTATCCATGATAACCCTTGAACTGACTGGCATGCTAGACCATACCAGAGGACTGTCTGTTAAATTTGTATACAATGACTGGTTGGTTTCTCTCTCATGTTAATTTCATTTGATGTAAATTTCTGTGATTTATGCAGACAGGCAGCTTTGGAGTTTTTGTGATCTGTCCTTTTCTGTGAAAGGATCCCATTTTTAGCACAGCACTCGCTCTCTTGTGCTGCATGGCATTCTGACAATGATTCAGTTGAACAGATCTCTCAGTTCAATAGTCAGAGCAAGAGATGCTAGTGACAGATCAGAACATTGCATTTTCCTGCCAAGTGTTCCTCAAAATGAATGCTTCCAAAAGATCATATATGTTTCTATTCTAGAAACACTTGAGCAATGATTGAGCTTATCTCTCCAGCACGACATAAAGACGGAACGTCAGTGGCATCATTAACAATGAAACAGCAGGTGTGACCCTACAGAGTCAGATGCAGGCAGGACTGTAAGAAGTGGTTGCATTGTGTAAGCGGAGCATTGACCTTATTATGGGGCTATATTGAGCCTTTGCTGTAGATACCTGCCCCTAGGTGTTTGAGTTGCTCTAAGGGAGAGAAATCCTCATGTCCTGCTGCAAACCAGCCTGTATGAAAGATATTGACAGCTTGGAATTTTTAACACAAACTGGGATGCATTTTGACTTTGTGCAGTTGTACTAAATAGATGACATAGAGTCATTAGCTAATCATAGAACCCTTCCTGTTTATGCTTTTATCAACCAGAATTTCTAAGGGCTGTAAATTGTTCTCTTCAGTTTTATGTTAGTTTAAAATACTTTATTATATTGTTTGGGACAGTTGATGATTAGACGGGGGAAATGCAGGGAGAATGCTCATGTTGGCACACAGGCTCAGTGTTGGCACTGCTACCTCAAAGCACAAGGGACCCTGGTTCAATTCCAGCCTCCGGTAACTGTCTGTGTGGAGTTTGCACATTCTCCCCATGTCTGCGTGGGTTTCCTCCCACAGTCCAAACATGTGCAGGTTAGATTTACCAGGCTGATTCCGGGGATGGCAGGTCTGAAGAATGAGGAGGGATTGACTAGGCTGGAATTGTTTTTGCTCTAGTTCAGACGAATGACGGGGGATCTCATAGAGATTTATAAAATTCTAACAGGAATTGACAGGGTAGACGCAGGGAGGATGTTCCCGATGGTGGGTGTGCCCAGAGCCAGGGGTCGCAGTATGAGGATTCAGGACAGACAATTTAGGACAGAGATGAGGAGACATTTCTTCACCCAAAGAGTGGTGAGCCTGTGGAATTCATTACCACGGGAGGTAGTTGATGCCAAAACATTGAGGCGACGAGATATAGCACTTGGGCGAATGGGATCAAAGGTTATGGAGAGAAAGCAGGATTAGGTTATTGAGTTGGATGATCAGCCATGATCGTGATGAATTACGGAGCAGGGTCAAAGGGCCGAATGCTCTTACTCCTATCTTCTATGTTTCTATCGCCATGTGAAATTGCCCATAGTGTCCAGGGATGTTTAAGTTAGGTGAGTTGGCCATGGGAAATACAGGGATAGGGTAGGGGTTGGGGGTGAGAGTAGGGAGTGGGTCTGGTTTGGAAGCTTTTCGGACGGTCAGTGCTGACTCGATGGGCTGAATGGCCTGCTTCCACACTGTTGGCATTCTAATTCTAATGATAACCAGGGAGTTTAGAATCAGGGATCATAGTCTAAGGATATGGGAAAAGAGGAGAAAAGAGAACAGATTTTATGAAGGAGAATTTGGTATGTAATTTGGAGAATTATTTTGTCCACATATACCTTCTATGAGCTGTTTACAATAAAATATCCAGCCTGCTGGATTCTGTACACTGCTACATAAGTGGCCTAGAGTTCATGCCTCACACTATCAAAGGCAGAATCTGGGCACCTTACTTTGTCAAACCTGGAGGAAATCTTTTCCGTGGGAGAATATCGCTGGTGTTTCTGCCAGTTCAGTACCTTTCTGAACAGCAGTGCTCCTCAATTTTGTTTAAAGGCTGCAGTTATCCTGTTGCTTCATGTGATTATCCAGTCAAGGGTTTCTGTCTATCCTGCAAGACCATAGCATTTTACACTTCTTCCTTAAAATGGAAACTCATTCTGATGTACTGAATGAACTGTTTCGGTTTGTCCAGTCCACAGGATAACAGTGGATATGAGATTCAATTCTATGTTAACATGAGAGGTGCAGATGCCCATGTCCATTCCTTCAACCAAGAAGTAATTGTAATGCTCAAGTGAGGAGACTATTTGGTACTCATGTTCCTCACTAAAACCAGCAGGGAATGATCGAGCTCTAGATGCTAAGAGATTTGCTCCTGTACTGAAATCCTCGCAGTGACTGATGTCAGCTGTTCTCCAGTTATACATTCCTGTCTTGGTTCCCACATATCATCCTGACTTGGAACACTTTACCTGCTCTTTCAGGGTTGCTAGGTCAGTACCCTGCATCTCCCTCCCTAACAGCACTGTTGCTGTCCCTACAATCCAGCCATTTAAGAAGGCAACTCAACAAGACTTTCTCAAGGGGCAGTTAGGGATGGGCCACATATTCTGATCCTGACAGTGACATTCTCATTCTGTGAAAGAATAAGATAACATTATCATTATAAAACTACTCTTTCCTTTCTGAAAGTTTAAAATAAGTGTATCAACATGATAATACATTATTATACTGTCTCCCAGCCATGAAAAGCAAACCTGCCAAAGGTATGCCACAGATCCTGCTATAATTAACCAAGAAGTCATGTATACTTGGGAGGGGGGTAAAGGCTGAGGAGGATGGGTTTGATGGAAAATGGTTGTTTAAGTTCATCAAAAAAAAGTTAATGACAAATTGACCTGATCATGTCCACATGAAGGAGGATTCACAATAACAGAAAGAGAAATCGCTGTGAATGAGGTTGAAGGTGGGCCTAGAGGACAATGACTGTAAATTGATAAGAATGAAAAGACTTTGTAAGATCAATTCCAGGAAGCTAAGTGCTCATAAATAGTGAAGTAGTTGTATGTTTACATTGGAACAGTAACCACACTTCCAAAATAATACACTGGATGTGACGCTCTTTGCAATTATTAATGGATTCATGCTCTGTACAATTGTAATTGTTTATTTTAAGACAAGACACTCAAACAGAGGCAATCTGCTAGATTTGTGTGTGTGTGTGTGTGTGTCTGTGTGTCTGTCTGTGTGTGTGTGTGTCTGTCTGTCTGTGTGTATATGTCTGTATGTGTCTGTGTGTGTGTCTGTGTGAGTGTGTGTGTGTCTGTCTCTGTGTGTGTGTCTGTCTCTGTGTGTGTGTGTGTACATGTATGTCTGTGTGTGTGTGTGCCTGTATCTGGGTATGTGCATTTGTGTGTGTGTGTGTGTGTGTATACATACATGTCTCTGTATCTGTGCATGTCTGTGCATGTTTGTGCATGTGTATGTGTATGTGTTTGTATGTGTGCCTGTGTATATGTGTGTATGTCTGTG
>JAHRHZ010000061.1:30719488-30731714 GCA_024137785.1 Ginglymostoma cirratum
ACCACCCCAGCTTGTCCCTGCCTCCCTAACCTGTCCTTCCTTCCACCTATCCCCTCCTCCCAGCTCAAGCCCCACCCCTGTCTCCTACCTACTAGCCTCATCCTGCCCCCTTGACCTGTCCGTCCTCCCTGGACTGACCTATCCCCTCCCTACCCCTCCACCTACACTCACCTTTACTGGCTCCGTCCCCACCTCTTTGACATGTCTGCCTCCTCTCCACCTATCCTCTCATCTATCCATCTTCTATCCGCCTCCCCCTCTCTCCCTATTTATTTCAGAACCCCCTTCCCCTCCCCTATTTCTGAAGAAGGGTCTAGGCCCGAAATGTCAGCTTTCCTGCTCCTCTGATGCTGCTTGGCCTGCTGTGTTCATCCAGCTCTACACCTTGTTATGTCAGGTTCTCCAACCTTATTCATTTTACATTCCTCTCAAAATCCAATCGGATTCCTGTCCTGCTTTGGTCGGTGCCCTCAACTACATCAGTGTGGCAATTTTCAGTTTTGTTACCAATATCTTTTAAAGTGAGATCGGCAGATTAGATGTGGCATATTTCAATCTTTCAGGGTTCAGCAGCATTCAATGCTGTTTTGCATGTTGTTTCTGTTTTCACTGCTATGTCCATTGTTAGATAATCACATTGTTTAATTCTCAAGTCAACTGACACAAATAAAGTCACTTACCATTGTCACACTGACTTTCTTTTTGATGAGAGAATCAAGCTTAAAATGGGATAAATGGAGTGACTGGGTGGTATCAAGTGTGGGCTGTAACATGCTGTAAACATGAGCAGAGTTGGGAGACTGTGGGCGATGGACAGATCCTAGGAGAGAATCTGTTAACATAGGAGATGGGTTGATGATTTCATCGCAGTGAGGATGTAAGGAGGAGGATGGAGATATAAATTGGGTTATTTCTCTGTCTCAGGAAGAGTGCAGAGAATGAAAGGCTCTCACGCACTGCAGCAAACAATGACATTTTTTCATTCAAGCCGATAGTTTCTTCTCACAGTTTGCGTAGCTGGAATGAAAGGATTTATGAGATGATTACATACAGATCAAAGATTTGATTCCAATTAGTGATGTAAATCTCATTTATTGGTATCTTTCATTAAATTTGAAATCACATCTTTCAGAACAATGAACATTACAGCGCAGGAACAGGCCCTTCGGCCCTCCAAGATGTTGCCAACACATGATGCCTTTCTAAACTAAAAATCTTTTGCCTCTAAACGGTCCCTGTCGCGTTATTCCCTGCCTATTCATATATCTATCAAGATGCCTCTTAAATATTGCAAGTGTGTCTTCCTGCACCATCTCCTCTGGCAGTGCATTCAAGGCACTTAATACCCTCTGCATAAAAAAACTACCTCTCACATCTCCTTTAAACTTACCCACTTTTACCTTAAACCTATGTCCCCCAGTACTTGACATTACTTTAAATGGACTATCCATTCTACCCGTGCTTCTCATAATTTTGTAAACTTCTCTCAGTCGCCCCTCATCATTCAACGTTCAAGTGAAAACATGATGTGGAGGTGTTGGTGTTGGATTGGGGTGGATAAGGTCAGAAATCACATGATACCAGGTTATAGTCCAACAGGTTTATTTGCAATCACAAGCTTTTGAAGTGCTGTCCCTTTGTCAGGTGAAGTGAGAGAGAAGAGCACACAGACACAGAATTCATAGGCAGAGAGATCAAAGGTAGAGAGATCAAAAGATTATACAAATGGTGTGAGTGGAATGTCCAATAATAAGTCTGTGCAGGGGATCAGAAATCAAAACGCTTTGAGTAAAGAGTCAACAGCTGAATAACAAGCGAAGAGATGACCTAAACCAATTCAATGAGGCAGAGAGATAATTACAAAAAATTAAAAATAAGGTGGTGCTGGAGACAAACCAAATGCTTAGAATAGAATGGTGCGTTCAGGAGTCACATGGCGAGTGTCTAACCAAAGTAATAAATAAACCAAAACTGTACAAACTAATTAAGGTGGAAAGATCATAACAAATTATCCAGATGATGCTGTTAAAACAGGACAGTAAGGAAGATTTTACAGATATAGAACGGTGTGGTGGGGTCACATGTAACGCGACATGAACCCAATATCATAGCTGAGGCCATCTTCATGGGTTCGGAACTTGGTTATCAGTTTCTGCTTGGTGATTCTGTGTTGTTGTGTGTCTCGAAAGCCATCTTGGAGGATGCTTACATGAAGATTGGAAGCTGAAGTGTTCCCTGGCGGGGAGGGAACACTCCTGTCTGGCAATTATTGCATGGTTGCTGGAAAAGCTCAGCAGGTCTGGCAGCATCTGTGAAGGAAAAAACAAAGTTAACATTTCTGAGGAAGAGTCACCGGACCCGAAACATTTACCCTGTTCTTTCCTTCACAGTTGCTGCCAGACCTGCTGAGCTTTTCCAGCAACTTTGTTTTTATTCCTGATTTACAGCATCTGCAGTTCTTTCGGGTTTTAATTGTTGCATGGTGTCCGTTCATCTGTTGTCGTGGTGTCGGCATGGTGTCACCAGTATACCATGCCTCGGGGCATCCTTACCTGCAAAGTATGGGATAGACAATGTTGGCCGAGTCACATGAGTGTCTGCCGTGTACGTGGTGCATGGTGTTCCCACGTGTGATGGTAAAAACAAAGCAAGTTTGTCCAATCTCTCCTCATAGCTAATACTCTCGAAATCAGGCAGCATCCTGGTAAACCATTTCTGTAGCCTCTCCAAAGACTCCACATCCTTAAGGTAATGTGGTGACCAGAACGGTACACAATATTCCAAGTGTGGCCTCACTAAAGTCTGTGTAGCTGCAACATGACTTGCCAATTTTTAAACTCTGTGCCCTGACTGGTAAAGGCTAACATGCCATATGCTGCCTTGACCACCTTATCCATTTGTGTTGCCACTTTCAGGGAACCATGGACCAGAATGCCTAGATCCATCTGTATGTTAATGCTACTAAGGGTTCTGCCATTTACTGTATACTTCACTCTCACATTAGATTTTCCAAAATGCATCATCTCACATTTATCCAGATTAATATCCATCTGCCATTTCTCAGCCCAAGTCTCCAGCCTATCGATATCCTGCTGTAGCCTCTGGCAATTCTCCTCACTGGCATGCACCTGTCCCAATCTTTGTGTTGTCCACAAACTTACTGATCACATCACCTACAATCTCCTCCAAATCATTTATACATATTGCAAAAAACATGGGTCCCAGCACTGATCCCTGCGAAATACCATCGGTCACAGATATCCAGTCTGAAAAGCACCCTTCCACTGTTACTGTCTGTCATCTATAACTAAGCCAGATCTGTATCCATCTTACCAGCTCACCATTGATCCCATGTGATCTCACCTTCTGTATCAGCCTGCCAAGAGAGTTTTTATCTGAAGCTTTGCTGAAGTCCATATGGACAACATCTACCACGCTGCCCTCATCAATCATCAGTGTCACTTCCTCAAAAAACTCAGTGAAATTTGTGAGACATGACCTTCCCCACACAAAGCCACGCTGCCTATCACTAATAAGTCTGTAACTTATCCAAATGTGAGTAAACCCATTCCCTAAGAATCTTCTCAATAATTGCCCTACCACGGATGTAATGCTCACTGGCCTGTAATTTCCCAGATTATACCTATTGCACTCCTTAAATAAAGGAACAACATTGGCTCTCCTCCAGTCTTCTGGGGCCTCTCCTGTGACAAAAGAGGATACAAAGATTTCATACAAGGCCGCAGCAATTTGCTCACCTGCATCCCTGAGCATTCTGGGATAGATCCCATCTGGTCCTGGGGACTTGTCTGCCTTAATGCTTTTCAAAATACCCAAAGTCTCCTCCATTTTTATATTCACATGCCCAAGAATATCAAAATACTCCTCCCATCCAACAATGTCTTCTGTTTTGTGAATGCTGATGCAAAGTATTCATTAAGGACCTCACACACTTCCTCTAGCTCCATGAATAAATTCCCTCCTTTGTACTTGAGTGAACCTATCCTTTCCCTAGCTACCCTCTTGCTCCTTATTTATATATAAAATGCCTTGGGATTTTCTTTAATCCTATTTGTCAAAGACATTTCATGGCATCTTTTCGCCCTCCTATTCCTTGCTTCAGTTCTTTCCTGCTATCTTTGTATTCTTCAAGAGCTCTGCCTGTCTTCCTTTTCCTAAACCTCCATTTTTTGCCTCCATTTTTTTGATTACAACTTCTTTTGTCATCCAAAGTTCCCAAATCTTGCCATCCTTATCCTTCACTTTTGGAGGCACATGCTCGTCCTGAACTCTAAGCAACTGGCCTTTAAAAGATTCCCACATGCCTGATGTGGATTTACCCTTAAATAGCTGTCTCCCCAATCTACATTTCCCAGTTCCTGCCTAATATTGTGGTCGTTAGCCTTCCCCCAATTTAATACTTTCACCCGAGGACTACTTTTGTTCTTTTCCATGAATAACTTAAAACTTACAGAATTATGGTCACTGTTCCCAAAATGCTTCCCCACTAAAACTTCAATCTCCTGGCCAGGCTCATTCCCCAGTACCGGGTCTATATGGTCCCTTCCCTAGTTGACGTAACAGTGTGTGTGTGTGTGTGTGTGTGTGTGTGTGTGTGTGTGAGTGAGAGAGACAGAGAGAAAGAAAAAAACTATTTGCTTGACCCAAGCCCTCACTTAATATTCAACCTCAACTAGCCTCCCACCCACCTCCAATGCCACTGCACTTTACCAGAAGTACACCCACATCACCTCACAATCCTATAACCACATTCACAGCAGCACCAATATAGGAACACCATCGTTAGGGTGGAAAACACTGCGTTGGCATCAGCTGGAATATTGTGTACTGTTGCCCATGTATCAAGGGTTTGAAAGCAATGGAGAGAGTGCAGGAGAGATTAATGATCACATTTCCGGAGATGAGTTATTTCAGTTTCTTGGATAGACTGGAGAAGTTGGAGCTGGTCATCTTGGGAAAGAGAGGTTGAGGAAATTTGATTGAAGTATTCGTAATCATGAGGGATCTGGAGAGAGGCAATTTGGAGAAACTGTTTCCATTAGTGGGAGGATCAGGAACCAGAGGGCGCAGATTGAAGCTAATCAGCAAAAAAAGCATTGAAGAACAACTTTCTCACTCAGCGAGTGGTTATGATCTGGCATGCACTGCGTGAGAGTGTCAAGGGGAAGATTCAATCAATGGCTTTCAAAAGAGAAAGTTGTGACCTGAAAATGAATAGCTTGCAGGTCAATGGGACAAAGGTGAGGAATGCATTGGGTGTTTCCTTCTTCCCCAGATGGAAATTGAGAAGCTCCCTCATTTTCTCAGCCATCAGCTTCTCAGGCTCACTGTCAGCTTGCTTCAATATAGAACACTCTCACCATTGTTCAGGACCAGCAGCTCAAGCCAAACATATAACAGGCTCACACTTGGGTGATCTGTTGCTGCTCCTGTTGAAGGGTGAGCAAGGAGCTTTCCTGATATACTGCCATCAAAAGTAAGCATCTCTAATCAAATTTATTGCACGTGAGATCATTCTGTGCGCAAAATAGCAACAGCATTTTCCAGTAGTCGTTGCTTTGAAGTTGAAATCTCTTGATGATTAAGATGGCTGTTCATTCACCAGTTTATCACATACTTTCAAAGAAAAACTCCCAGCTTCACCCAGGATACACTGAGGATGAGCATGGGATGAATAAAAACTTCCTCGAGAAATCATGCAATAGTCTACATTTGCAACCATTGATTCTACTCAACCTGCTTCTTGTCTTCCCTTTCCTATTTTATATTCTCTATAGCCCGGGTCTCCCAGCTGGAGTTCAAACATAATTACACCCCACCCCCTCCTCTCCTGTTCTGAATAATTTATATTCTTTTAGATACTGTTCCCATTGATCAGAATTATTCCACCATGCCTCTGTGACACTAATGATGCTCAATCTTTCAGCCAGTGCAAGACCTTTCAGGTCACATGTCTTATTTGTCAGCTGTCTTACATTAATGCAATCACAAGTCCAATACTTTCTCCCTTTTATCTTTACTTTACTAGCATTTTGACTTTGTTTTGGCCCCACCAATTGTAAATAAAACCTGCAACACTTGGGTTTATGTCTTTACTCACACTGTATGATTTCTCTCAATGTGTATTCTCTCCCTTACCACAGTCAATCGTAGTTTAAACCTAGTTTAAACATTCCCACCATTCTACATGTCCTACCTCTGAACACTTTTTAACCTTCGGGTCTGTGTAAATTTACCTTATATATAAGGTGTCCTCTTTTGAGGAACCAACCCTGACTTCCCGCCTACACTAAAACCATAGACCTTGTCGGATATCATTCCTTCCTGACAGTATGACAGTTATGAATATTCTAAGAGATAAATTGACTAAAATTTATAAATTCATCAGTTGTGGGCTCTAAAAATAAGCTTTCAGGTTTCTGCTCCATAGGGACCAAGGTTTATTGAAATATCTTCCTCGAATTAAATGTAATACATTCAACTTTTGTCCCTTTATTCTGAAATATTCATAACTTCTGAAAAGCTACTAGGAACATAAGCAATACCATCAGGTGTAGGCCATTCAGCCCATCAGACTAGTTCTATCATTCAACTTGTTCTTGTTGATCTTCTACCTCAATGTTAATGTCCCACATTTGTCCCTTGATATCTTTAATGTTTGAAGTCTGTCAGTCTCTGCCATGACCCTACTCAATGATTGGATTTCCACATTGAATTCCAAAGAGTCACCTCTTTCTAAGTAAAGAAATTCTTTCTCATCTCAGTTGTAAGTGACTTGCCCCTTACCCTGAGACTGGGTCCTCTAGTCTTAAATTCTAAGTCAAGGAGAAACATCTATGCTGTTGCGCCTGTAAGAGTTTTGTAATTTTCAATAAGATCATGTCTCACTCTTCAAAACTCAAAAGAATATAGACTCAGTCTATTAATCGTGGTCAATCTGGTGAACATTAATTGCGCTCCCTCCCTCTAAGACGAGTATATCCTTGCTTAGGAAGGCTCTTGTGGTGCAGTGGTAGTTTTCCTAAATCAGAGCCAGAAGATTCATATTCAGGTGCAATCTGGTATAAATGGAGGGGCAGATGATGAAGACATACATGAGCATGAAAAGCAGAAAGAACCAGTGGGAGAGAGAGTGAGTTGAGGAAGATGTAAGATGAGAAATAAGTGTAGGGGAGAAAAAAGAGAGGGAGGTGGTGAATGAGGATGGTGTGGAAAAAATGGAGAAGATGGACTGAATGAGGTGTTGAAATGGAGTATTTTTTCCCCCTTGTTTGTTAGTACTCATCCTAAAGACATCATTTTAAACTGAAGAAGCCATTTTCTCAGGCTTGACAATGAGATCATCAGAAGATGGGCATTTGTTAATCAAATAAGCACTGAGGTCATGCTGGGTAGAATATCAATAGCTCTAAACAGCGTTTCTAAGACGTGTGATGTTTTCAGTCTTTGGTATTATTCTTATTAATATTTTAATTAACATTTGGATTGATTTTTAAGAACAAAACTAATGGCAAAAACCTCTCTCCCCTGGGCCATGCTGTCAAAAAGAATGATGTTCCAGTGTATTCAGCTAACCATTAATGAGATGTGTAGTTTTTACAGAATATATTTGCTACTGATTCACTTACGGAAATAGAGTAATAGAGATGTCAGATTAGGTGATAATAGATAGGAAAAGAAGTGAAATTAACCAACAGAGAAAGGAGAGCATGAGAAAGAAAATGAAGTGAGTAAGAAGAAGACAGGTCAAACAGAAATCAGCTTTTAAGATCAAAACTCACATTTAATGTCTTGAATGTGAAACTAGGATCAGGATAGATGAGGAAAATGACACTGAGCCATCAGAGGAGAGTTTAAGAGCAGTAATGAAAAGGCTTGACTGAAGAGATTGGTTTTGAGTGTGTTTTGAAAGCTGAAGAAAGGCGGGAAAGCAGAAAGGGAGGTTCACTTGAGGGGCTGTTTTAAGCTGATGGAAAGGGAAATGAAATGATGGAAGAGTTTGTAAAATGGAGCCAAGCAAGACCAGAGGCTGTTTTCAAGAGCATAATGTATATTCTAAGCTTCATTGATGGGAAACAGGAAACCAGTGTTAGTCAGTGTGGACTGGGTATTTTAGGGAAACAGAATACTGTATTAAATGAAAAAAAAAGAACTGCGGATAAAAACCGAAAGAACTGCAGATGCTGTAAATCAGGAACAAAAACAGAAGTTGCTGGAAAAGCTCAGCAGGTCTGGCAGCATCTGTGAAGAAAAAGATCAGAGTTAACGTTTTAGGTCTGGTGACCCTTCCTCAGAACTGTTTGGGTCACTGGAGCTGAAATATTAACTCTGTGATGGACCGGAGCAGGGGTCAAAGCAAACATATAGGTCTTGCGTAGTCAGATTACATACAACAAGTATTTTGGGAATTGGAATAGAGCAAGTGGCAAAGAGCTGTGGAGATAACAGCACAGCATTTTAACATTCATTTGAAGCTGATCCCAGCCAATGCCTGCTACTGTCCAGGTAAGTGCCTGAGTGGCACGTAATTTGTGGTTTTCTTGCAAACCGGTGGCGAGGAGCCTGTGCCAGCTACAGAGTTGGTAAATGAAACCCCAGTGCCCTCCATTAAACCAGCCCAGGCTTGGTGCAAGGCCACACAGCAAATGCACAAGCAACATCATTGATGACTTTGGCCATAAATATTTTAGTAGTGTGAAGCCAGACTGGAAAGACTCGAACAAGGAATACTGAGAAGGCACAGAACAGGACAATGATGGTGCATGCGTAGAGATTAGAGGGAAAAGGGAAAAGGGACGGAACAGTATTGGGAGAACATTTATACAAGGGGAAGGAATAGGCCATTTGGCCCTTCAAGCCTGCTACACCATTCAATATGATTGTAGCTGATCCTGTGTCTCAACACCATATTCCTACTTTCTCTCCATAACACCGATGCCTCTAAAATCTACAGCATTTATCAATCTCTTTCATCCTCCCCATGGATTGGTTGTGGTGGGGTTTAATGATAAATGGGAGGCCTGCACAATGCCCCCACCATACAGCAGAGTGGCCTGAGTTATGATGGATGTTTACAGAGCTAGTGAGGAATCACTAAAGGGAAGTCAGCTTTATGAAACAATGAGTTTTGAGAGAGCATGCAGGAATTCAGGAGAAAATACAGAGTTCCTAAAATTGGGGGTTGGTATGAAATCATGTTTTGTTTGATACCATTCATATAAAGCAGCTTGAGGCATTTTATCTGATTAAAGATACCACATAAATACTTTTACTGAAGTCAGGAACAGTAGAATAGGAACTGCCACTCGTATAGAATGGAATGAGGGTGAAGAGAATTGGGATTCACTAGTCCTGAGATTCATCACTGCTTTTATCCCACAAATTATTGCCTGATTATTGTGGAGAAGGGTTGGTGGTGCAGATGATGAGCTGGCTCAGGACTGATGGACTGTCTTCAAGCTCTATCTTTCGTTTCTTTTTCCTAACTCTTAAACTATTCAAAATGGTGCCGGATTGTGGCGACAGTGGACCAGCTTTTCACTGTATTTTAGTGTTTTTCTCACTGCAAAATACACATGACAATAAAATCATTCATTCAATTGACAGCAGGTCATTCATTCACCATTACAGGACAGAATCTGGGTGGTATGATGCAATGTGAGATGAGGCCGATAGCTTTTTTCAAGGATCGTTATGAGTCTCCTTATTTTCATTCCTCTGGTTTTCATTATTATTACGTTGAATTTACAGCACAGATACAGGCCATTCTGTCCAACTGGACAGTTCCAGTGTTTATACAAGCCACCTCCCACTCACCCTATCAATATATCTCTTCATTCCCTTTTCCCTCACCTACTGACCTCATTTCCTCACAAATGCAAGGTTTTCACACACCTCAAGGTAGCAAGTTCTAGGAGGCAGTCGCAGTGTTGCTACACTTGCACTCCAGAATGCCAGACTTTTGTTCATGGTAGCTGATGAAATTTGAATTCAGTTAAAGTCTAGACTAGTGGTAGCAATGTGTACCCTCGACATGATACAGTGCAGCAACTCAACAACATTCCTCCAAACTCACAAACACTTCCATCTAGAAGGACGAGGGCAGCAGATACATGGTAACACCACCGTCTGCAAGCTCCCCTCCAAGCCACTCACCATCCTGACTTGGAAATACGGGTGGAATTTTCCTATTCCCAAAGGTGCCAAGAAGGGGAAAGAATTGGACAAGTTGGCCCCAGAAAGAAACCCAGTGCTGTCCTGCCACGTCAGAAATTAACGGCTGGATGAAATGGTCCCTGGGTGACTTTCTTGGCTTGTCAGTAATTAATGGCCTGCGATGATCAGTTAATGGCCACTTAAGGGCCTTAGCTCACCACTGCCCAATCAGCTGTCTGTCTGGCAGCTAAGAAAGGTGACTAGATTCCCAACTGGTAAATCATGGCAACCTGCCTCCTGTGTTGGTGAGACTTCTTCAAATTGCCAGCAATCTGTGAGCAGTCAGAGGCATTAATGATGGTCAAGCAGTTTGGCCTCTGAACGCATTGCTCTTGCCTTCAACCCCTGTCAAGCCTCCACACCCCTTTGACTGCCACCCCATGAGAAGAAGAAAAAAATCTTCCTTCTCAATGGTAGACGTCAGGGGATGAGAGGTCCTATTGGAGGAGCTTCGTTGAGATGCTGCACTGTACAGGGCATACCTTTTTTTATCCATTAACGGGATGTGGGCGTTCCTGGCCAGACCAACATTTATTGCCCATCCCTAATTGCCCAGAGGGCAGTTAAGAGTCAACCACATTGCTGTGGGTCTGGAGTCACATGTTGGCCAGACCAGGTAAGGATGGCAATTTCCTTCCCTAAAGGATATTTTGAACTATTGCAACAACTAACCCAGACTGGATTCCCCAAAGAGTAGGCTTGAACCGATAGAGCTTAATACCAGATGCTGGCAGCTTTCTAGTGACCCAGGTCACCAGTGTCAAGGCCTGTAACAGGATGACGTACTTGCTCTTGCTTACCTCCCAGCTGTTAGTGAGCTGATTTGCAGATAGTTCAGTGTGTTACTTGCTACCGAACATGACAACACCTCACCTTCAAAAGAAAATATTTTAGTGCAATTTGCATCATTGAATCAAGTGTTTGTAAGGTGTAAGCTTTTTACCCCTGGAAGAGAATGCTGTTCTAAATGCTGGAAGACTGATCACGTGTTAAACAGTCACTATCTGGCTGCTCCTTTGTGACCTCTAGCAGGACAGGCATTGAAACATGGTGAGAACGGGTTACCATTCACATCGCCCTTCGATACCTGCTCATTTATAATATCTATTGTCCACGCACCTGATCAGGAACACTTGATGAAATACTTTCTGTTTTACAAGTCCTCACTACTTCTGATTATATGAGAAACACTGAACAACATTCTGACTTTTAACTTGCTGCCACCCAGAAAATTATTGAAGTAAAAATTTGTGAATGAGTGACTGCAGTTTAACCTGCAGATATAAAACACTCAGTGAGACTGTGGGATGACTAAATATTCCATTTAGCTTCAAATAAATCAAGATATACAATTGTATAACACCTTTCTCAGCCTCAGGGTGGCCCAAAGCAATGTACAGCCAATGAAACACCTTTTGAAATTTAATCAAGGAACTCTGGCAGCCAGTTTGTACAAACAAGTCCAACCAGCAATGCAATCAATGGTCACATTCACTATTGAAGCTGACTTGTCCAGTATTACCATCAGCTGGGATCATAACCTATGTTTTAGTGATGATAAAAAAGGGTTAAATGATAGCCGAAACTCCCCAGCCCTTCTTCAA
Organism: Ginglymostoma cirratum; assembly: GCA_024137785.1. Classification (NCBI taxonomy): domain Eukaryota; kingdom Metazoa; phylum Chordata; class Chondrichthyes; order Orectolobiformes; family Ginglymostomatidae; genus Ginglymostoma; species Ginglymostoma cirratum. The sequence goes on from JAHRHZ010000061.1 coordinate 30,731,329, forward strand.
ATATAGACCATAAGATTTTGACAGCCACCACAGATTAACACTTCATCTGAAACTGTACTGTACAGTACTCCCCATTACTGTGCAGTACTCCCCATGACTGTGTAGTATTCCCCATTACTGCCCAGTATAGCCCCCATTATTGCCCTGTATTCCCCCATTACTGTACAGGACTCTCCATTACAGTGCAGTACTCCCCCATTACTGTGCAGTACTTCCCCTATGACTGCCCAGTATTTCCCAATGACAATGCAGTACTCCCCATTAGTGTGTAGTACTTCCCCATTACCACCCAGTGTTCCCCCGTTACTGTACAGTACTCCTCATTGCTGTACAGTATTCCCCATTACTGTGCAGTATTCCCCAATTACTGTGCAGTATTCCCCATT
>JAHRHZ010000061.1:30741421-30768274 GCA_024137785.1 Ginglymostoma cirratum
TGACCTGTCCGTCCTCCCTGGACTGACCTATCTCCTCCCTACCCCCCTACCTACACTCACCTCTACTGGCTCCATCCCCGCCTCTTCGACTTGTCTGCCTCCTCTCCACCTATCCTCTCCTCTATCCATCCTCTATCCACCTCCCCCTCTCTCCCTATTTATTTCAGAACCCTTTTCCCCTCCCCCATTTCTGATGAAGGGTTTAGGCCCGAAACGTCAAGTTTTCCTGCTCCTATGATGCTGCTTGGCCTACTGTGTTCATCCAGCCCCATGCTTGTTATCTCGGATTCTCCAGCATCTGCAGTACCTTTTATCTCTGATATCAATGTGAGTTGTTGCTTTATAACAGAGCCTAACACTGTGAAGATTAATTGGTTCAGATTTGGCTGGAAACAACTGAGTAAGAAGGAGGGGTTGTGTTAACACGGTTAAAGATACATGTAGAAGTTTGCTCAAGAGTTATGGCTGATTTAGAATTGACTTTATCTACTTTGCAACCGTTGTCACTTCATTCAGGTGTGAAGTTTTAACCAGTCAAAGTTCCACAGTGAATGTGGTGAGGCAGTGCCACCTATTGGTTTGCTAGCATGTGACACCTATGATCATATGACAATAATCTCAGAATTGATAGGTTCTGAGCAAGTGATTTGGCACTGCCCAAGAAAGTGTATAAGCAAATTCACTTTTAGTATTTTTCTGATGAAGGGTTTAGGCCCGAAACGTCAAGTTTTCCTGCTCCTATGATGCTGCTTGACCTGCTGTGTTCATCCAGCCCCATGCTTGTTATCTCGGATTCTCCAGCATCTGCAGTACCTTTTATCTCTTTTAGTAACTCGAGTCATCCATGTTGATATCAGTCACTGTGGAAATGGTCAAAACTATTATTAAGCATGTTACAACAGGGCACTTGGATAAGTTCAATATAATCAGGGAAAGCCAACATAGTTTTGTCAAAGGGAAATGGTTATGGAGTTCTTTGGAGAAGTAACTTCTGCTGTAAATAATGGGGATCCAGTGGATGTGGGGGAGGTGATGGCCTAGCAGTATTATCACTGGACTGTTAATCCAGATACCCAGACAATGTTCTGGGGGCCTGGGCTCAAATCCCACCACAGCATATAGTGGAGTTTGAATTTAATAAGTATCTAGAATAAGAATTGACTATGAATTGATTGTCGGAAAATCTCCTCTTGTTCACTAATGTCGTTTAGGGAAGGAAACTGCCATCCTTACCTTGTCTGGCCTACATGTGACTCCAGACCCACAGCAACGTGGTTGACTCTAAACTGCCCTCTGGGCAATTAGGGATGGGTAATAAATGCTGCCTAGCCAGCGACACCCTCATCCTATGAATGTATAAAGAAAAAAAATTCTAATTAGACTATATATATATATATAGAGAGAGACTTTTTTATGAATATATATATTTTTGAAATTTAAAAAAAGTATTCCATTGAGATTTCCAGAAGGTATTTGACAAGGTGCAACATCAAAGTCTATTGTGGAAAATATTGTTGGGGTAAGATATTGATGTGGAATGAAGGTTGTCTGGCCGATGGGAAACAGAGAGTTTGAATAAGTGGGTCTTTTTCAGGCAGGCAGGATGTCACAAGTGCTGTTCGACAGGGGTCAGTGCTGGGCCTTCAACTCTTTACAATTTATAGAAATGATCAGATAAAGGGATCAAAGGTATGGAGCTTAATTTGCTGAAGACATAAAGATAGGGAGGGAAGTGAGTTGTGAAGAAGATATAAGGGACCTACAAAGGGATATAAAGAGGTGAAGTGAATGGGCAAAGATCCAGAAAATGGGGTACGGTGTGGGCAAGTGTGAAATTAGAGTCATAGAGCCATGGAGTTGGAAAAACAGCACGGAAACAGATCCTTTGGTCCAACTCATCCATGCCAACCAGATATCCAAAATTAATCTCGTCCCATTTGACCCATATCCCTCTAAATGCTTCCTATTCATATATTCATCCAGATGTCTTTTAAATGTTGTAATTGTACCAGCCTCCACCACCTCCTCTGGCAGTTCATTCCATACATGCACCACCCTCTGTGTGAAAATGTCGCTTCTTAGGTCCCTTTCGAATCTTTCCCCGCTCACCTTAAACCTACGCCCTCTAGCTTTGGACGCCCCCACACTGGGGAAAAGACCTTGGCTGTTCAACCTATCCATGTCCCTCATGATTTTATAAACTCCATAAGGTCACCCCTCAGCCTCCAACGCTCGAGGGAAAATAGCCCCAGCCTATTCAGCCTTTCCGTATATCTCAAGCCCTCCAACCCAGACAACATCCTTGTAAGTCTTTTCTAAACCCTTTCAAGTTTCATAGCATTCTTCCTATAGCAGAGAGATCAGAATTGCATGCAGTATTCCAAAAATGGCCTAACCAATGTCTTGTACAGCTGCAACAAGACCTCCCAACTCCTATACTCAATGCACTGACCAATAAAGGTAAGCGTATCAAATGCCTTCTTCACTGTCCTATCTACCTGCGACTCCACTTTCAAGGAACTATGACTTTGCACTCCAAGGGCTCTTTGTGCAGCAACACTCCCAGGACCTTACCATTAAGTGTATTGATCCTGCAGCACCTCACATTTATCCAAATTAAACTCCATTTGCCTCAGCCCATCGGCCCACCTGATTAATGTCCTTTTGTACTCTGAGGTAACCTTCTTCGCTGTCCATTACACCTCTAATCTTGGTGTCATTTGGAAACTTACTGACAATACCTCCTATATTCATATCCAAATCATTGTCCAGTTTTGGAGATAGTAAGGATCACAGATCCTGGAAGCTAGAGTCAATGAATGTGGAGCTGTAAAAGCACAGCAGGTCAGACAGTATCCGAGGAGAAGGGAAGTCAACATTTTACGCTGAAACCCTCTGTCAAGAAACATTGACTTCCCTCCTCCTTGATGCTATTTGACTTGCTGTGCTTTTCCAGCTTCACACTTATTGTCTGTTTTTGTCCATAGTCCAAAATTGTGCATTTTTCCAGGAAGAAAATAAAAAAGAAGCACATGGTCAAACTGGTGGCAGGTTGCAAAGCTCTGAGATGCAGAGGGATCTGGGTGTCCTAGTGCATACATCACAGAAAGTTAGTGTGCAGGTACAGCAAGTAATCAGGAAAGCTAATAGAATGTTATGGTTTATTGCGAGTGAAATTGAATACAAGAACTGGGAGGTAATGCTACAGTTAAACAGGGCATTGGTGAGACTGCATCTGCAGTACTGTTTACAATACTGATCACCGAACTTGCGGAAGGATATTAATGTGTTCAAAGCATTTCATAGAAGGTTTACTTGACTGATACCTGGAATGAGCAGATTGCCTCATGGGGAAAGGCTAGGCAGCTTGTACCTTCTGGAGTTTGGACCATAAGGTATAGGAGCAGAATTAGGTCAGTCATTCCATTTAGTCTGCTCCACCTTTTGATTGTGGCTGATATTTTTCTCAACCCTATTCTCCTGCCTTCTCCCCCTATCCCTTGTTCCCCTTACTATTCAAGAACCTCTCTATCTCTGTCTTAAATCCATTCAATGGCATGTCCTCCACAGCCCTCAGTGGCAATGAGTTCCACAGATTCACCCCCCTCTGGCTGAAGAAATTCTTCCTCATCTCCTTTCTAAAGGGTCCTCCCTTCACTCTGAGTCTGTGCCTTTTGGTCCTAGTCTCTCCTGCAAGTGGAAACATCTTCTCCATGTCCACTCTATCCAGGCCTGGCAGTAATCTGGAAGTTTCAATCAGATCTCCCCTCCCCCACATCGAGTAAAGACCCAGAGTCCACAACCACTCCTCATATGACAAGCCCTTCATGCCCAGGATCATTCTTGTAAGCCTCCTCTGGACCCCCTCCAAGGCCAGCACATCCTTCCTTCGATATGGGGCCCAAAACTGCTCAGTCTGAGCAGTGCAGTCTGACCAGAGCATTATACAGCCTCAGCAATATATCTCTGTTCTTGTTTTCTAGCCCTCTTGAGATGAATGCTAACATTGCATTTGCCTTCCTAACTGCCAACTGAACCTGTATGTTACCCTTACGAGAATCTGAAGTAGGACTCCCAAGTCCCTTTGTGCTTCAGATTTCCAAAGCTTTTCCCCTTTTTGAAAACAGTCCATACTTTTATTCTTCTTACTAAAGTGCATGACCTGACACTTTCCCAAGTTGTAATCCATCTGCCACTTCTTTGCCCACTCTCCTAACCTGTCCAAATCCTTCTGCAGCCTCCCCACCTCCTCAATACTACCTGTCCTTCCACCTATCTTTGTGTCCTTTCCATCCTAGCAACAATGCCCTCAGTTCCATCATCCTGATCTTTAATGTAAACTGTGGTCCCAACACTGACCCTTGCAGATCTCCACCAGTCATCAGCTGCCATCCTGGAAAAGACCCCTTTATCCCCACTCTCTGCCTTCTGCCAGACAGCCAATCCTCTATCCAAAGTTCTGAGGATGGGTCACCAGACCCGAAACGTTAACTCTGTTTTCTCCTTCACTGATGCTACCAGACCTGCTGAGCTTTTCCAGCAACTTCTGTTTTCAATACTTTATCCATCCCACTACCTTCCCCTAACACCATGGGCCCTTATTTTATTTCGCAGCCTCCTGTGCAGCACCTTTTCAAAGGCCTTCTAGAAATCCAAATAGATCACATCCACTGGCTCTCATTTGTCAAACTTGTTCATCCTCAACGAATTCTAACACATTTGTCAGGCACGACCTCCCCTTGATGCCTCTCTCTTATGATTTAAATATTTAAAAAGAAATGCTCTTGCAATCTTCTTATATATTACCAGCTAGCTTACTCTCGTATTCCATCTAATCCCCCCTTATTGCTTTTCTCCATTGTCTTCTGCTGGTTTTGAAATGCTTCCAAATGCTCTGGCTTCCCACTAATCTTCACAACATTGTATGCTTTTTCTTTTGCTTTTATGCTGTCCCTGACTTCTCTTGTCAGCCATAGTTGCCTTGTCCTTCCCTTGGTATCCTCCCTCATGACTTTACTCAAGTTGTAACACATTTACACCTGATTCCAGCTTCTCCCTCTCAAACTGCAGAGTAAATTCCGTCATATTATGGTCACTGTCCCATAGGCGTTCCTTCACCTCCAGCTCCCTAATCAGGTCTGTCTCATTACACATCACCAAATCCAGAATTGCCTGTTCCTAATGATTTCTACCAGAATCTCCTCCAAAAGACCGTCTCATAGACATTTCACAAATTCCTTTTCTTGATATCCAGTACCAATCTGATCTTGCCCAGGCCACTGGTATATTGAAGGTCCCCCAGGAGTATTGTAATATGACTTTCTTACATGCCTTTTCTATCTCCTGATTTATTTTCCCCACATCCTGACTACTGCTGGGAGGCCTGTACACAACTCCTAGCAGGGTCTTTTATCCTTTGTGCTTCCTCAATTCTACCCACACAGATTCTACGCCTTCTGACCCTACATCACTCCTTACTGTCGGCTTAATTTCATTTCTTATTAACAAGGCAACCCCATCCCTTTGCCCATCGGCCTGTCCTTTCGATAGGAGGTGTATCCTTGGATATTTAGTTCCCAGCCCTGATCCCCTTGCAGCTACATCTCTGTGATCCCCACAACATCGTACCTGCCAATTTCAATCTGCGCGACCAGCTTACCTTGTTTCCTATACTGCCTGCATTTAGGTACAAAACCCTCAGTCCTGCATTGACTGCCCCCATTCTCCTAATTGTCCCCTTATCTGCTGTGCCTGAAGTTAGATTCCTGACTCATTCCATACTCTCAGTCCTGTTACTTGTTCTGGAAACTTTAATAATCTCTCCTGAGCCCTCACCATCTTTAACTTTTTCCACAATTTTCCATGCAACGGAGCCCATTCCCCACTATTTAGTTTAAAGACCTATCCACAGCCCTTGTTATGTGATTGGCCAGGACTCTGGTCCCAGCATAATTCAGGTGGATCCTGTCCCATTAGAATGCCTCCTTCCTTCCGCAATACTGGCGCCAATGTCCCATGAGGTTAGGAGAATCAGAGTTTACTTGATTGAAATATATACAAGATCCTGAGGGGAATGACCTTGTTGAAAGGATGTTTCCTCTTGTGGGAGAATCTATAACTAGGAATCAAAGTTTAAAAGATCGGGGGGATCCCATTTAAAACAGATATGAGGAAACATTTTGTCCCTAAGAGGATTGAGAGTCTTTGAAACTCCCTTTCTCAAATGGCCTCCAATCATGCAACCAGCCTTCCACCCCCATACTGTCCACAGGTAGACAGATTCTTCATGGTCAAGCAGCTGAAAGATTATCGGGGATATGCAGCAAAGTAGAGTTGAGGTTAAAATCAGATCAGCCGTGATATTAGATAAGGGTCCAGACCCGAAACATCAGCTTTCCCGCTCCTCTGATGCTGCCTGGCCTGCTGTGTTCATCCAGCTCTAAACCTTGCTATCTCAGATTCTCCAGCTTCGGCAGTTCCTACTATCTCTGAAACAATTTTAACCCCACTGCGAAGCCTCTTCTAAGGATGCCGTGATATTATTATTTCTTGTTCATATGTTGAGAACTCCCTGGAATTATTCACAGATCCCAACAGCTACCTGACTCTGTAAGATCATATAACTTGCTTTTACTTAGAGGTAGATACAGGGGAGATGTCCGAGGTAGGTTCTTTACTCAGAGAGTGGTAGGGGCGTGGAATGCATTGCCGGAGAGGGTAGTGGAGTCGGCCTCAGTAGGGGCATTTAAGTGGCTATTAGATAGGCATATGGTTGATAGTGTAAGGTAGGGGTGGAGGTTAGATAGATCTTAGGTTTAGGGTAAAAGTTCGGCACAACGTCGTGGGCTGAAGGGTCTGTACTGTGCTGTACTGTTCTATGTTCTATGTTCTACTTTTTATCAATGTTGCTGTAATCACTGGTGTCCAAAATGTCCAGTAGCTACACTTGCAGTGAAATAGACACTAAAATAGATGCAAGAGGGATTCAAACAGTTTACAGAGAGATTTTGATAGGTTAAGTAAGCAGGCACAATGTTGGGAGATGGAGCAGAATGTGGGAGAATGTGAAGCTGTTCATTTTGAAAGGCAGAACAGAAGAACAGAGCTTTAGAAGAATGAGAGGTGATTCCATTGAAACACATAGGATTCTTAACAGGCTTGGCAAGGTAAATGCTGAGAAGATGTTCCCCTCCTCCCACCCTCATGGGAGAGTCTAGGACCAGAGGGCATAGCCTCAGAATAAAAGGACGCCAGTTTCTGACTGAGGTGGGGAGGAATTTCCTCTCTCAGAGGTTGTGAGTCTTTGGAACTCCTTGCCACAAAAAGCTTGGTGGGATCAGAGTCTTTGTGTATAATATACCTGTGTATAACGTGTCTATCTTAAGTGTGCAGACGACACTAAGATTGGTGGAGTAGTGGAGGGGACTGTTGGAGAATGCAGGAGAATATAGATAGATTGGAGAGTTGGGCGGAGAAATGGCAGATGGAGTTCAATCCAGGTAAATGTGAGGTGATACATTTTGGAAGATCCAATTCAAGAGTGAACTATACAAATGGAAAAGCCCTGGGGAAAATTGATGCACAGAGAGATCTGGGTGTTCAGGTCCATTGTACCCTGAAGGTGGCAACGCAGGTCGATAGATTAGTCAAGAGGCATATGGCATGCTTTCATTCATCAGACAGGGCATTGAGTACAAGAGTTGGCAGGTCATGTTACAGTTGTATAGGACATTGGTTCGACCACATTTGGAATATTGCAAACCGTTCTGGTCGCCACATTACCAAAAGGATGTGGATGCTTTGGAGAGGGTGCAGAGGAGGTTCACCAGGATGTTGCCTGGTACGGAGGGCGCTAGCTATGAAGAGAGGTTGAGTAAATTCGAATTATTTACATTAGAAAAACGGAGGTTGAGGAGGGACCTGATTGAGGTCTACAAAATTATGAGAAGTATAGACAGGGTGGATAGCAAGAAGCTTTTTCCTAGAGTGGGGGATTCAATTCCTCAGGGTCACGACTTCAAGGTGAGAGGGGACAAGTTTAAGGGAGATATGCGTGGAAAGTTCTACGCACAGGGTGGTGGGTGCCTGGAACGCGTTGCCAGCGGAGGTGGTAGAGGCGGGCACGATAGCCTCATTTAAGATGTATCTAGACAGATACATGAATGGGCAGGGAGCAGAGGGATACAGATCCTTGGAAAATGGGCGACAGGTTTAGATAGAGGATCTGGATAGGCGCAGGCATTTTCTTTGTTCTTTGTGCAGCCCATGACATGGCAAATTGGTACATAAACTAAAATCTCATGGGATTCGGGGTGGGCTGGCTAGATGGATATAAAACTGGCTTGGTAATAGAAGACAGAGGGTAATGTTGGAAGTGTGTTTCTCAGAATGGAGACCAGTCACTAGTGGCGTTCCACAGGGATCAGTCTTAGGTCCTCTGTTGTTTGTAGTGTATATAAATGATCTGGAGGAAGATGTGGGTGGCCTTATTGGCAAGTTTGCAGGTGACATGAAGATTGGTGGAATTGCTGACAGTGCCGATGACTGTGAAAGGATACAACAGGATATAGATAGATTGGTGACTTGGGTGTGGAAATAGCAGATGGAGTTTCATCCAGACAAATGCGAGGTGATGCATTTTGGAGGATCAAATTTAGATGTGAATTACACTGTCAATGGCGGAACCCTTAGGAACACTAACGACCAGACGGATCTGGGTGTGCGGGTCCACAGTTCCCTAAAAGTGGCAACACAGGTGGCCAAAGTGATTAAGATGGCATACGGCATGCTTGCCTTCATCAGCCAGGGCATGGAGTACAAGAGTTGGCAAAACATGTTGCAGCTATATAAAGGTGTGGAGCTGGAGGAATAGAGCCTTGAAGGGTCCCAACCTGAAACGTCAGCTTTCCTGCTCCTCTGATGCTGCCTGGCCTGCTGTGTTCCTCCAGCTCCACACTTTGTTATCTCTGACTCCCGCTTCTGCAGTTCTTGCTATCGCAGCCAAATAAAACCCCTGTTAGGCCGCATTTGGAGTATTGTGTGCAGTTTTGGTCACCACATTATCAGAAGGATGTGGAAGTTTTGGAGAGAGTACAGGGAAGGTTCACCAGGATGTTGCCCAGTCTCGAGGGCATTAGCTATGAGGACAGGTTAAAAATACTAGGATTGTTTTCACTGGAAAGACAGCGGCTGAGAGGAGACCTGATAGAGGTCTACAAAATTATGAGAGGCATTGATAGGGTGGATTGTCAGAGGCTTTTTCCCAGGATTGAAGTTTCAATTGCAAGGGGGCACAGGTTCAAAGTGAGAGAGGGCAAGTTTAAGAGAGATGTGCGAACAAAGTTTTTCACACAGAGAGTGTTAGGAGCCTGGAATGCACTGCCAGAGGTGGTGGTGGAAGCAGGCACGTTGGCGACATTTAAGAGGCACTTGGATGGTTACATGAATAGAGAGGGAATAGAAGGATACGGATCGAATAAGGGCAGGTTTGTTTTTTAGATTCATCAGGGCATGATGATCAGCACAGGCTGGGAGGACCGAAGGGCCTGTTCTTGTGCTGTTCTTCTGTTTTGTTCTTTTTGTTCTTCATTCTGAGAATATGCCCTCTGGTCCTAGACTTTCCCACATGGGGAAACATTCTTTCTACATCTACTCTGTCAAGTCCTCTATGAATCTTGTATCTTTCACTGAAGTTACCTCTCATTATTCTCAATTCCAATGAGTGTGAGATAGGTGAGCAGTAGGTGGACGTGTGTGATAGAAATTGGTGCAGGAATTACTCCTGGGAAACACCTTCCCTCATTCACTCATGATGCCAAACAATCCCAAACAGGAACACGCTATGTTCCCATGCATTCCTTAGAAGCAGATGTCTGTTTGCACTAAGTGCAGTGAGGATTTTACCAGTATCTTAGAGAGCTAGGGACAGAAACCAAAGAATCATCAGGCCCTTCCCATCACAAACCCATTGATGTCCAAGCCAGAGGCATCTCATACACACTGATATTCTCCATTCACCAATATTTGAAGCACAAATTAAATGGTAGCAACTCTAAATTTTTTTCAATGATTCATCAAATTGCAATAAAAAGCAACATTGGTTGTAAATTAGTTTTTAATCTTCATTCTGATCTCTTCAGTCTAACGGAACTAAAAAGTGAAAAGCTCGTAAAAATATACATCACAAAAGTGTTTATTGTCTTATGGAGTTTTAAATCACAAAATAATTAAGATGAAATGATTAAAGGAATTCAAATGGGACCATGGAATTCACATTAAACAGATTTCAATCTCACTTCATCTGGAAGGCAAGAAGGAAATCCATAAACTAAGGGAAAATCCTTGAGTTTAAGCCTCTCTAATTTATGACCAGAAAATACTTCACTGCTAATGGATTCCTGGTTACACTGAGGAAATTGAGGGGTTTCTAAACACAACAATAGACATAAACGCCTGTTGCTTGCAATGTTCCATCACTGATGTCACTGATCAATCTCAATTACACATTGGCAATCGTCTAGTCAAACAGTGCCATCCGATCTGATGTTGGCCTCTTGCTCAGGGTTGGTGCACTGCACACACTGCATTATCTTGTCAACATCATCCACTTGGAATGAACATGTTAGCTAAAACATATTCACGGAACCTTCGCACTACATGATAATACCAGATCTCAGAGCACAGTATCATAGAATAGCACACAACAAATTATTGTTGTTGCCCCTGTCCTGGGAGTGTTTGATAGGGGACAATGTAGAGGGAGTTTTACTCTGTCTAACCCCGTGCTGTCCTGTCCTCAGAGTGTTTGATGGGGACAGTGTAGACAAAGCTTTACTCTATATCTAACCCCGTACTGTCCCTGACCTGGGAGTGTTTGATGGGGGACAGTGTAGAGGGAGCTTTACTCTGTATCTAACCCCATGCTGCCCCTGTAAAGGAAGTGTTTGATAGGGGACAGTGTAGAGGGAGCTTTACCCTGTGTCTAATCCCTGTGCCGTCCCTGTCCTGGGAGTGTTTGTTGGGCGAAGTGTAGTGGGAGCTTTACTCTGTATCTAACCCTGTGCTGTCCCTGTCCTCAGAGCGTTTGATGGAGACATTATTGACAGAGTTTGACTTTCAGGTTAAAAGAATAGTGGAAGCTTTATTTTAAGTTTAAGAGGGGAGAGAGAACTTTACTGTGTGTGTAACCCTGTACTGTACTTGTCCTGGGAGTGTTTTTTGGAGGCATATTTAAAGGAGAGCTACCTGTACATTTTTCTTAATTTTGTTTCTGTTAAAAGGTGACCAGTGATGCCACGGCTTTGATTTTCAACATGCTGAAATCTGCATTAAAAATCTCTAATGATCTCAATGTACAGATTCCCAAGGCCCCAGCTCCAAGGAATAGGCTTTTGTCAGAATGTGCTGCACATGATTGGTCTGTTCCATTGTGTTACTACTGAATGTGCCATCACTGCTGCCCAGCGATTGGTGGATTGCAGTCAGACCATTATTTCATTATCTGTAATGGTGCTCACAGGATCAGCTACCTGCAGCACACAGGGCATCGTTGTGTTTTCCACCGTGAAGAATTGAAAACACTCAATAACTCAGCTACCTGCAAGCTGTGTGACTATGCTGGATTCATTGTGGGTGGGCATACAGCCTGCTGTTTTGTAGTAAGCTTTGTGCAACGCTGGGTTTGCTTCACCCACTGAAAAGTAGATGGGATTGTGATTCAACCTGGGTCCATACAAATTCATTACATATTTTGTGTTGGTTCCTTTCACAGGAATTGTAACAAAAGACTAATGGCCTGAGATTTGTAAACTGTGAAACTTCCATGTAGTTTTTATTATTCTAAGCTTGAATCGTTTGTCCTGTGTGTGTGTGTTTGCGTGTGTGTGTTTGTGTGTGTGTGTGTGTGTGTGTGTTGACCCACAATGTCCTTAGGGACGGAATTCCAGGATTTTGACCCAGACAGGGCCTTCCAAATCCAAAATAAGTCTCTTTTTATCACCCTATATTTTAAAAGGAGCCAAATTAACCGAGCTTTCTTCAAATAAGATAAAAATGAGTTTGTCAGTTTCTAGACATCAGAAATGAATAAAAAAATGTGACACACAATCAAAGAGATTGTGAATCAAATTTATATTTTTTCATGGGATGAGGGCGTTGCTGGCTAGGCAGCATTTATTGCCCATCCCTAATTGCCCAGAGGGCAGTTAAGAGTCAACCACATTGCTTTGGGTCTGGAGTCGCATGAAGGCCAGACCAGGTAAGGATGGCAGTTTCCTTCCCTAAAGGACATCAGTGAACCAGATGGGATTTTCTGACAATCGATTCATAGTCATCATTAGATTCTCAATTCCAGATATTTATTGAATTCAAATTCCACCATCTGCCGTGGCGGGATTCAAACCCGGGTCCCCCAAACATCATCTGGGTCTCTGGGCTAACAATCCTGTAATAACACCACTGGGCCATCATCTCCCCTGCAAGTAAAATGATAAGCATTCAAAAATGTCTGCATCGTGCTCTGGGTTCCATGGAGAATCACAGAAGAATCCATGAAGGTAAAATGTTGCAGCCATTAAGCTGGATGACATTGGTAATGTCGACATTGCTGAAGCAGATGATTTCAAAATTCCAGTCTCTGCAAAGTAACGTTTTGTCCTGTTTTTCTGTTTTGACAGTGACTTTAGTGGCTGGCCTAGCATCTAGCATTTAAACTGAAACGCAGCATTTCTTTACCTGCAGTGTAGGGGTGTTTAATGGCTGTCCTCACCCAGCGATCTTCATAGCATAATAGTCTACACTAGCATATTGGTCCAATAATACAGGGATTTTTACCCTCTGTTCTTGTTTAATCCCGAGAGGGTAAACCACAAACATGATTTTTAATTCATGGCCAAAATCTCAGATATAACCCACAGGAGATGTACATCCTGCTCAGAAGGGTAATCAATTTTTGGCTTCCATCTCTTCCTTTTAAGTCTCTCAATTTGAAACTTCCCTAATACTCTGCAGGTGTGACATTTCATGGGTTGACACAGGACTCTTAACTTTCAATGAATTCCACTCTCAGGATTCACATTGTCAACCTTTCTTGGTTTGTAACTCTTTGTAAATTAACACCAATCCTGTTTAAAAGTTCAATATGTTCACAAGCAATTTGATCCATCATCATAATAGTTTTCTTAGGATTTCTTCATTCAGCACATTGTGGAGCCAGTCAGACAGCAGACGATAGTGCACCTGCTATTGTGCAATGAAATAGGATTAACTAGTGACTTAATAACAAAAAAACACAAGCGGCAACGATCATAACATGATTGAATTCACATTCATTTTCAGGAAGAGAAGTCTGGATCCAAGAATACAATTTTAAACTTAAATAAGGGTAATGATAAGGGAATGAAGACAGAGTTAGTTAGAGTGAACTGGCAAATTTAGCTAAGGGATAGGTTAATCAAGAGGCAGTGGGAGAAAATTAGGGAGAAGTATGAAAAGCATGGAAAGATAATTTAAGTTAAAGGTATACAGGAGCAGAGAGACTGTGTGTATATATACACAAGTCCTTAAAGATGACAAGGCAGGTTAATAAAGGCCTCAAAATCATGAGGGTATGGACAAAATCGACAGGGTGAAAGGGTGGGCAATGACCTAATGGTATTAGTGGTCTGTTAATCCTGAGACCCAGGCAATGTTCTGGGGAACCTGGCTCAAATCCTCAAATCCATGGCAGATGGTGGAATTTGAATTCAATAAAAAACATCTGGAATTAAGAGTCTAATGATAACCCTGAAACTATTGTTGATTGTTGGTGGAAAATCCCATCGAGTTCACTAATTCCCTTTAAGGAAGGAAATCTGCCATCCTTGCATTGTCTGACCTAAATGTGACTCTCGACCTGCAGACTCTTAATTTCCCCCTAGTCAATTAGTGATAGGCAACTAGCCAATGGCAGTTAAAAGAAAGGGAGTAGATGCAAGTTTAAAGGAATTTGCCAGTGAAGCAAATGAAAGGTGAGGATAAAAATGTTTAAGGTATGGAATGCACTGCCTGGAAGCGTTGTGGAGCAGAGTCAACTGAAGCATTTAAGAGGGCATTAGAGGAGTATTTAAATATAAATAATATGCAAGGATATGAAGAAAAGGCAAAAGAATGGCCCTAAGTCCTGATGCTCATCCAGAAAGCCAGTGTGGGCTGAATGGTCTCCTTATGAAATATAACAGCTCTGTGATTGTGTGATTTTCTGGATGGCAAGATGTACTGGCAGCAATATGACAGCGATCAGGGCTCAAGCCTCACCCTTTTACAATGTAAAGCAAGGGATGAAGGTACAGTTGAGAGATTTGTTAATAACACAAAGATCAGGGAAAACCGAGTTGCAAAGTCAAGATAAAGAAGCTACAGAGAGCTAAGAAATGGAGTATAAGTAGGAAAATGTGAAATAGCCAATTTTCACAGGTGAATGAAAAAGTGTCTTGTCAAGATGATAAGAGATTGCAGAACTCTGGGATGTGTGTGGCTCTGGAACATAAGGTAATTAAGAAAGCCAATGGAATGTTCTTGTTCATTGCAAAGGAATTTGAATACAAAAGTAGAGAGGTTATCCTTTGGACATACAGGCCAGTGGTAAGACCACATCTGGGGGACTGTGTTAGAAGGTTCAGAGGTTTGCTAGACTGACAACCAGAACGAGGGGCTGTTTTGTGAGGAAAAGGTTGGACAGTCTACGTTTTCATCCGCAGGAGTTTGTATTGAACCATCGAAACGTCTGAGCAGCCTTGACATGCTGGATGTGGAGAGGATGTTTCCCATGTGGGAAGATCCGAAACTGGTAACTGTTTAACGATAAGGTGTTATTCATTTCAGACAGAAATGAGATCTCATTTTCTTCCAGTAGGTTATGACTATTTTTGGAAATCTCTTCTGAAAGAGAGGTTGTAGTGGAGGCCTTGAGTATTTTTGAGGCAGAAGTGGATAGATCCTTGATAAGAAAGTGGATATAGGTCTCAACTGGGTAATGCCATAAAAAATCAACTATCCAAATCTGCTGATGACACAAAATTATGCAGCATTGTAGATAGTACTGACAATAGCATAAAGTTACAACAGGATATTGATAGATTAGGTGAATGGGCAAAGTTGTGGCAGATGGATTGTAATGTAAGCAAGTGTGAGATTATCCATTTCAGACAATGAAAGAATAGATAAGGATTTTTTTTCAGAAGACACAAAGTTTAATGCAGTGAATGTCCAACAAGATTTTCGGGGTTCAGATGCAGAGTTCTTTAAAATGCTATGAAAACGTGCCGAAAAATGTTGTAAAGGCTAATTGACTGTTGGCCTTCATATCTAAAGGGCTGGAGTATAGCGATGTAGACATTATGCTGCAATTATACAAAAGCCTAGTTAGACCCCCTCCCTGCCCCTTTGGAGAACTGTGAACAGATCTGGGCATCATGCCTTAGGAGAGATAAAAGGTACTGCAGATGCTGGAGAATCCGAGATAACAAGCATGGGGCTGGATGAACACAGCAGGCCAAGCAGCATCATAGGAGCAGGAAAACTTGACGTTTCGGGCCTAAACCCTTCATCAGAAATGCCTTAGGAAGGATGTTTTGACCCTGGAGGGAGTTCATTGCAGGTTTACAAAGATGATACAGGGAGATCAGGGTTAAATTATGAGGAGAAATTAGACAAATTAGGCCTTTATTCTCTAGAATTTAGAAGGTTAAGCAGTGATCTAATTAAGGGCTTCAGCATATTAACAGGGAGGAACAGGGTAGATAAAAATAAACTATTTCCACTGGTTGAAGTTTCTAGAACCAGGCCATAGTCTAACAATTAGAGCCAGGCCATTCAGGGAGAGATGCTAAAATGCATTTCTCTACACAAAGAATAGTGAAAGTTTGGAACTCTTCCTCAAACAGAGGTCGATGCTAAATGAATTGTTAAGTTTAAAATCTGAGATAAACCTTTTTTTTTGAAACAAAAGGGATATGTGCCTAAGGCAAGAATTGGAGTTAGGCCACAGGTCAGCCATGATCTTGTTGAATGATGGAGAAGGTTTGAGGGGCTGAATGGCCTACTCCTGTTCCCAAGTTCCTATCAGAGGTAAGTGGGAAAATGGAGTACTTAGATCAGCAACGATTTCTCTGAATGGCGGAGCAGGCTCAGTTGGCTAAGTGGTCTGTTCCTAACTCCAATTGTTCAAGTGTACTCGGAAAACCAAACACACCTATCTGACAAAAGTGTCCTTGAAACAGATTGACAGCCTATGCTAATAGAAAGAGTGATTTAAATTGTAGTCAATGGTTTAGTTTCTGCAACTTCTCCCTTCAGCCAAAGCTCATGGGATTTCCACCTTTCACCTTCCTTATGACTATGAAAGCTTTGCTGCTTGTTAGAGTGATACCCACCTAAAAAAGGTGTGAGGGGAAGACAGTGAGGGATTACTGACTGGACAGACCTTGCTTCAGTGGCAGTGGATTTGACAGAATCACTGAATATTATTTTAGAAACACAGTAAATGTGAACAAAATGGAATGAATACAGCGCTACTGAATTCATCCATTCAAAACCGAGGATACACGGACTATTAACCTGCTCCCCTGACATAAGAGAAACCATTACCCAGTGTCGTTATGTCTTAGTAATCGAAAATGAACAGTCATTATTGAAGTACTCACAGTTAGATGAGAATAGGACTTGTACAAATGTATGTGTGACACAAACAGATTAAATGGACAAAGTAAATGATTTGATTAAAAATTTTCAAATGTAATCAAAGGGTCAGAAATTCATCTGCATTTTCAAATTAACATTTGTTTGATGTTGTGATAATTAAACTTCACACAAATCGTGACAGGAAAGATAGACTTATATTCCTAAAGAGTTGTTCAGGATGTTCTAACGCATCTTACTGCTACTGAACTGCATTTACTTAAAGTATGATCACTATTGCAATGTACAAGTATGGCAATCAATTGCACACAGTAAGATCCCATGGACAGCAATTGGATGATGACCAAATAATTTGTGCTGACTGTGTTATTTTAGGAATAAACGTTGGCCAAAAAAAACTTGGGAGAACTTCCCTTATCACCTTCAAAGTGTTCTATGAAATCATTTACAACTAAGTGAAGAGCCAGGTGCGTCTTTAACATCTCATTGAAAACAATGCATCTTCTACAGTGCAGTGCTCCCTCAGCATGGCACAGCAGTATCAACCTGCTTTAAAAGCTCCAATTTGGGATGGATGGAGACTTGGGTGAAAGTGCCAGCCAGTGAGTTATGGCAGACAGTCAGCTATTATCACTCCTGTTAGTGGCATCCTTCAAGACAGAGAACTCTGACAGGGTGAAGCTTCAAAAGAATGCCACCTTTACTTTGTGCGTCCTGCTCTGGAGTACACCAAGGAAATGACAGATTGAGGAGAAGGTGGGGAAGGCATCATATCATGTGAGGTGGTGTGAGCGTAGAAAAGTGCAGCACAGGAACTGGCCCATGTTGTGCCAAACATGAAGCCAAATTAAACTAATCCCTTCTGCCTGCCCTTGGTCCATATCTTTCCATTCTTTGCATAGTCATGTTTTATTTCTTTTATTCAAACATGGACATCAGTGTCACTGCTGGCCAGCATTTATTGCTCATTCCTATTTGCTCAGAGGGCAGTTGAGAGTCAACCACATTGCTTTGGGTCTGGAGTTATATGTAGGCCAAACCAGGTAAGGATTGCAGTTTCCTTCCCTAAAGAACATTAGTGAACCAGACGGGTTTTTTCCTCACAATTGACAAATGTTTCATGGTAATCAATAGATTCATAATTCAGGATTATTATTGAATGCAAATTCTACCATCAACTGTGGTGCAATTCAAACCCCGGTCCCCAGAACATTGGCTGAGTTTCTGGATTAATAGTCTAGCAATAATACTACTAGGCCATCGCCTCCCTGCTTATCTAAAAGTTCCTTAAATGCCCCTATTGTATCTGTCTCCACCAGCTCCTTTGGCAACGTGTTGCAGACTCCCACCACTCTTTGTGTGAAATATGTGCCCCTCACATCTCCTTTGAACTTTCCCCCTCTAACCTTAAATGCATGCCCCCTAATATTAGACATTTCAATGCTTGGAAAAGAATTCTAACAGTCAACTCTATCTATGTATCTCATAATTTTAATGATTTCTGTCAAGTCTCCCCTCAGCCTCTGCCACTCCAGGGAAGACAACCTGAGTTTTTCTAGCCTCTCCTTATAGCTCACATCCTCTAACCCAGGCAGCATCCTAGTAAACCTCTTCTGCACCCTCTCCAAAGCCTCCACATTCTTCCTGTAATGTGGTGACCAGAACTGAACGCAATATTCTAAGTGTGGCCTAACCAAAGTCTAATAAAGCTGCAACATGACTCCCTGACTCAATTCCCTGACCAATAAAGGCAAGCATGCCATACACTTTTTTTGTTTTACCAGCCTATCTACTTGCACGGCCACTTTCAGGGAGCTTTGGGCTTTCTCCACCAGGATTATGAATCTGGGGAATTCCCTGCCCAATGAAGCAGTTGAGGCTACCTCATTGAATGTTTTTAAGTCAAAGATATATTTTTGAACAGTGAAGGAATTAAGAGTTATAGTGAGCAGGCAGGTAAATGGAGCTGAGTCCACAAATAGATCAGCCATGATCTTATTAAATGGTGGACCAGGTTCGAGGGGCCAGATGGCCTACTCCTGCTCCTATTTCTTATGTTCTTATGTTCTCCACCCATCTCTCCAACTGGTCTATATCCCACTGTATCCTTTGACAACCTTCTACACTATCCACAACTCCACTGATCTTTATGTCATCTGCAAATTTACTTATTCACCCAGCTATGTTTTCCTCCAAGTCATTTGTATATATATCACAAACAGCAGAGGTCCCAGTACGGATCCCTGCGGAACATCACTAGTCATGGACCTTCAGCCAGAAAAACACACTTCCACCGCTACCCTCTGCCTTCTATGGGCAAGCCTATTCTGAATCCATGTGACCAAGACACCGTAGATCCCATGCATCTTAATCATCTGGATGAGCCTACCATGAGGAACCTTGTTGAAAGCCCTATTAAAATCCATGTAGACAACATGCACTGCTCTACCCTCATCGATCATCTTCGTCACCTCCTTGAAAAATTCAATCATGTTAGTAAGACATGACTTGCCCTGCGCAAAGCCATGCTGACTATCCCTAATTAGGCCATGATTTTCCAAATGCGCGTATATCCTATCCCTAAGAATTCTCTCCAATAGCTTCCAACCACAGATGTGAGACTCACCAGTCTCTAGTTTCCTGGATTATCCCTATTCCCCTCCTTGAACAGAGGAACAATATTAGCTACTCACCAGTCCCCTGGGATCTCTCCAGTGGCTAGTGAGGATACAAAGATCTTGGTCAAGGCTGCAGCAATCTCCTCTCTTGCCTCCCTCAATAACCTGGGGTAGATACCATCACGCCCTGGGGGTTTACCATCTTAATGCTCTTCAAGAGACCCAACACCACTTCTTTCTTGATTTCAAAATGCCGTAGCATATCAGCATGCTCCACACTAATCTCCCTATTCTTTATATCCTTTTCCTGGCTGAATACCAACTCAAATCATTCATTTAGGATCTTGCCCACATCTTTTGCCTCCAGACACAAGTTCCCTCCTTGTGTGGGAGTGCTCAGGGAGAAGATCAGCGATGTCCTTTTGGTGGTGAGGAGGGTGGATGGGGAAGGAAATACTCCACTTCTTGGCCCACAAGACAATTTGGAAAAACATTTCCTCCTCCTGTGTTGCCAATCTTCCCAGCTGTGGAAAACCAGCCAGGCAGCATTAAAGCTGAAAGTGGGATGAAATGGCAAACAAAAAAAGCCTTGTTAATTTTTTTTAAAAAATTGTCATTTAGTCCCTACACTGTCTTTCCCGTTGTGCCTCACTAGGTAAGTTCCTGGCAGCTGGGTCCAGTTTTGTGATTTAACAACCCACCCGTTTTGGGAAATAAAGTTGTAGTTACCTGCAGTGGCCCTGATCCAGTGCAAGGAGAGCATGTGTCATTGCTGTGTTTGTACCTGCCTTTGGGAACCTAATACGTCTCTCAGATTGACAGATAATATTCTGGCAGATAAATCCAATCAGTGTTTGCTGCTTTATTTTTGCTGCTTCTTCTCCTGGCATTACAATGCAGGAATGTCATGTACGGATTCATTCATAAACACATCCATCTGGGGACTGTTACATTCCCGATCTCAGAGCAAGTCAGGATAACTGGTGCTTGGAACTAGGTTAATGTTTCTTGCGCTATTCAGGTATTGTGAATAATGCTGCCTGTTTAAGCAGAACAATAGAAATGCAGTGTCTCTATTCACCCAAAGCTCACCCCTGTCTTTAACCCCATTGTGGTGTTGCTCTTACATTCATCATCTTATCTGAGGCTAGTTAGCACCACGCACACTGCACCATCAGGATGGACAATGTTGATTTGGGTCAGATATTTCCAACAGAGCATATACAATTTATGATTCATTAGCTGCGTTTTGGGTGGATGTGCTGCAGTCATGAAAGAAAGATAGAAATGAAAACTTTCATTATATCGAACATAGAACACGGAACACTACAGCACAGTACAGACCCTTCGGCCCCCTATGTTGTGCTGACCTATTATCCTACTCTAAGATCAAAATAACCTGCATACCCTACATTTTTTTCTTTTCCCATGGTGTATGACACCAAGGGTCTTCTGCTCATTGCCATTCTGCAGGCCTCAAACCCTTGGCAGAGATTTGGGACAAATGGGTCATTGTCAGGGTGGACATCTGTAACCAGTGGGATTAGTACTGGGGCCTGTTGCAGCTACTTACAACTTCTGAATGAATGGACTGAAAGTATTTTAGCCAAATCTGCTAGCAATACAAAGATGGGTAGTCAAACAAGTTGTGAGGAGGACACAAGGATTCTGCAAAGGGATATAGACAAGTTAAGGAAGTGGGCAAAAAATTGGGAAATTGGAATACAATGAGGGAAAAAGTGAAATTGTTGGCTTTGGCTGGAAGAGTATAAAAAAAGCAGCATTTTATTTAAATGGAGAGAGTTTGAAAAATATAGCAGTGTGAAGGGATCTGGGTGCCCTGGTATACGAATCACATAAAATTAGTTTGCAGGTGCAGCAAGTGATCCGGAAGGTACATGGATGGCATTTATTTATTGCAAGGGGAATATAAAGGTAGGGTATAAAAATTGTTACCACTAGGTCATTGAATATGTTTGAGAGTCAGACAGATTTTTGATCTACAAGGATGTCAAATATAATGGGGAGGGTAGCAGGAAAATGTGTTAAGGCCAAAATTAGATCAGCCATGATTAAATGGCGGAACAGGCTTGATGGGCTGAATGGTCTTCTCTTGCTCCTATTTCTTGCGACACTATGATTAATGGCGACTGCGCTTATAGTCGCTCAGTATGTGAAAGCCCCAGCAGCCTGAGGAACAGAAATCCCTGCTGTTCCTTTACTGAGGGGTCTCATTGGCAGTGCAGGAATTCCTTTTGCTGAGATGTTGATATCACATGTCAAACTGATTGTGACTCTGCCAGATGTTGTACATCTCAATTCAGGAGACAGTGAGCCTTCACTGTATTACTGTCAGAGGACTCTTACAAACCTCCAGCACAGAAACCGAACACAGAAATTGCCAGAAAACTCAGGGTGTGGCAGCATCTGTGGAGAGAAAGCGCAGTTAATGTTTTGGGTCCAGTGAGGGAACTGATTGTAGCTGGGAAAATGTTAGTGTATGTGCTGAAGATGAGGAGTGGGGAGAAGTAGACAATAGATGGAGATGGAGCCCAGATAGACAGAAAAACGTAGTTGGACAGAAGTGGGTAAAGGTCAGCCTGGGATCAGTGATAATAAAGTGTAGAGCTGGATGAACACAGCAGGCCAAGCAGCATCACAGGAGCAGGAAAGCTTGACGTTTCGGGCCTAGACCCTTCATCAGAAATGGGGGAGAGGAAGAGAGTTCTGATATAAATAGGGAGAGAGGGGGAGGCGGATAGAGGATGGATAAAGGAGAAGATAGGTGGATGAGAGAGTTGCAGTGGGAGAGAGATCCCCAGAAGTTGGTCCGGAGGGAGGAGGGTAACTTCTTCAGGATAGGCATCCTTAGTATCTCTGATACAATTTTAACTCCACTGCAAAGCCTCTTCTAAGGATGCCTATCCTGAAGAAGTTACCCTCCTCCCTCCAGACCAACTTCAGGGGATCTCTCTCCCACTGCAACTCTCTCACCCACCTATCTTCTCCTTTATCCATCCTCTATCCGCCTCCCCCTCTCTCCCTATTTATTTCAGAACTCTCTTCCCCTCCCCAATTTCTGATGAAGGGTCTAGGCCCGAAACGTCAAGATTTCCTGCTCCTGTGATGCTGCTTGGCCTGCTGTGTTCATCCAACCCAAGCCTTGTTATCTCGGATTCTCCAGCATCTGCAGTTCCTATTATCTCTGAGCTTGGGATCAGTAGCTGCTCATGGGGCCCATTAATGGCTAACAGCGGGTTGTGTGTGGTAGCAGGACATGGGATGACAAGGCCTCGTGTGTGGGGGTTGGGCTAATGACATGGGAGAAGCTGCGCATGCCCTAAAATTATAGCAATCAATACTGAGTCCCAAAAACTGCCAGGCTCCCAAATGGAAAATGAGATGCTGTTCTTCCAGCTTGTGCTGAGCTTTGCTGGAGCACTGCAGCAAACCTGAGACAGAGATGTTGGCCAGGGAAAAAGGTGGTGTGTTGAACTGGCAGGCAACGGGAAGCTCAGGGTCTTTTTAACGAACAGAACGTAGGGGTTCTGCAAAGTGGTCACCCAGTCTACGCTTTGTTCCCCCAATGTGAGTAGCGATTGCAGTGGACTAGATCGAATGAAGTTCAGGTAATCACCCCTTCACCTGGGAGGTGTGTCTGAGGCCTTGGATAGTGAGGAAGGAGGAAGTGAATGGACAGGTGTTACACTCTGTACGATTCCAGGGGTAAGTGCCTTGGGACTGTGGGGGGATGTTGGGAATCAAAGAGGAGCGGACCAGGTGTCCCGGAGGGAACAGTCCTTGTGGAAGGCTGACAAGGGAGGGGAGGATAATATGTGTCTGGTGGTGGGATCCTGCTGGAAGTGGTAGAAATGGTGGCTAATGATCGTCTGGATGTGGATGCTGGTGGGATGGTATGTAAGGACAAGGGGGACCCTGTCGCTGTTGTGGGAGGGAAGAGAGGGGGTGAGGGCGGAAGTGCGGGAGATGGATCGGACCTGGTTGACAACCCTGTCAACTATGGAGCTGGGGAATCCTTGGGTGAAGAAGAAGGTGGACATTGCAGATGCTCCCTTGTCGAAGGTGGCATCATCAGAACAGATGCAAGAGAGATGGAGGAACTTAGAGAATGGGATGGAATCTTTACAAGAAGTAGGGTGTGAGGATGTGTAGTCCAGGTAGCTGTGGGAGTCAGTGGGTTTATAGTGGATATTAGTGGCCAGTCTATCCCCAGAAATGGAAACAGAGATATTGAGGAAGTGAAAGGAGGAGTCAGAGATAGACCAGGTGAAAGTGAGAGCAGGGTGGAAATTGGAAGCAAAATCGATGAACTTTTCCAATTCCAGATGAGAGAGGGAAGCAGGACCAATGATCTCATTGATGTATCGGAGAAATAGTTGTGGGTGGGGGCTGGAATGGGACTGGAACAAGGAATGTCCCACGTATCCCACAAAGAGACAGGCATAACCAGTACCCATGGCAACCCCCTGACCTGAAAAAAGTGGGAGGAGCTAAAGGGGAAGTTGTTGAGGGTGAGGATGAGCTTGGCCAAGCGGAGGAGGGTGGTGCTGAGTGGGGATGGTTCAGGCCTTTTCTTCAGGAAGAAGCAGAGAGCCCTAAGACCATCCTGTTAAGGGATTTGCGCATCCATGGTAAACAGGAGACAGCTGGAGCCCGGAAACTGGAAATTCTGAAACTAATGTAAAGCATCAGAGGAATCGCGGATGGAAGTGGGAAGGGACTGGATAAGGGGATAAAACACTCGAGTTGAGGTGGGAAGAACTGAGTTCTTTGGGGCAGGAGCAGGTAGAAACAATGAGTACGTCTAGGCTGTCCTGTTTGTGGATTTTGGGAAGGAGGTAGAAACAGGCTGTGTGGGGTTGAGGGGAGCATGAACTGGAGGCAGTTCAGGGGTGGGGTGGCACGAGATGACCAGTTAAAGTAAGATTAGTGATTGCTGTGGATGGTGCTGGTGTTCAGGGCTGGAATCATGGTCCAGGGGGAGATGGAAGGAGATGTCCAGGGGATGTGGAGGTCAGTACGCCAGACAACAACAGCGCCTCACTTCCCGGCAGGTTTAAGCACAAAGTTAGGTTTAGATTTGTGAGAATGGAGTCAGTTCAGAGGGAGATAGGTTGGAATGGGTAAGGTGGGGCAGAGAAATTAAGGCGACCAATGTCACATCAGCAGTTCATTTTGTGTAGCACAGAGCCCGTGTCCTCTGGGTTATATGACAGAAATTAAGAAGGATCTGGAGATTGTAGGATGATGCACCCTTACCCTTGATGTGCATTTGTAGTGGAGAGGAGGAAGCTGAGTCCACAAATTAGCAAAACTATTCCTGATAAAAGATCTTGTTCCAGTCACTTGCCTCCCCATCGCCACCATCCACCCAAACATCACTACTTCATTCTCACTGGGATAATGGGACCCCTCAGACTTCTCAGACTTTGAGGTTTTCAACCTGTGTCTGAAGTCACCACTCAGTCAGTCCTCTGAGTTCACCATTCACCGCAATTCTCCCTTAACTTTTCCTGCCTGTAAAATCTCCTACCATATTCATAGCCTCCCTTGTCTGGTGATCTTATATCATCAAACTCATCACATTATGACAGCCAAAGACAAGGCTATGTCTGATCATTCCCATGTATCTCTCATCATTGCCATGTATCTCTCACTACTCATTTTCCACCTCCTTCTGTGAGTGCCAGTGGAAGAAAATAAATGTGACCAAGGTCCTCAAAATCTTTCAAGCCACCAATCGTCTCGTTTTTAACTCTGCTCACCACAAAAGTACTTCATCTGTCCATCATAGTGTGACTTCCATCTCTGATGCAGTTACTGTCAATAAAACCATTGCTCTCTGTCACTGAAATCACTCTCCTTGATATGCCCTCCACCTCAACAACCTCAGGCCCAAGAGATGCAAGTTTGAAATTTTATAGTGTATGACAAATTGGCCATTCAACACCACCTTGGTTGGTTCAGGTAAAGTGCTAGCAGTATCCACACTCTTCTCCCAAGACAGCACACCACAGCAGAATTACAGGGAAAGCAGGAGTTCTCACCTCCAATAGTAAGGGTGGGAGGAGGAGCATAGTGGTGATGTTATGAGGATACATAATCTGGGACCTCAGACTGAAACTCTGGGCACAAAGATTCAAATAAAAACTGAAAGTACTGCGGATGATGTAAAACAGGTTCAAATCCTTTTTTTTATTCATTCTCAGGATGAGGGCAGCACTATCTTGGTCAGCAGTGACTGCCCATCCTTAATGCCCAGAGGGCAGTTGAATGCCAACCACATTGCTGGTTTGTCTGGAGTCACATGTAGACCAGACCAGATAAGGATGGCAGATTTCCCTCCCTAGCGATGGGTTTCTTGGACAATTGTCCATGTTTCATGATCATCATTTGACTCCAAATTCCAGATATTTATTGAATTATCAGCTACAGTAGAATCTGACCATGTAACTGTCGATGTCGTAAAAACCCACCTGGTTCACTAAGATCGTTCAGGGAATGAAATCTGCCATCTTTACCTGGTCTGGCTTCCATGTCACTCCAGACCCACAATAATGTTAACTGCTCTCTGGGCAGTTAGGAATGGGCAATAAATGCTGACTTAACCAGCCATTCCCATGTCCTATGGAAAAAAAGAGTAAAATGCTCATAAGATTCCTTAATCACGACGTAAAGCACAGAAAGCTATAACACAGGTCCCAGTGTTCCAAACTGCATGGCCAGGGTGATATATGTGTTGGATTATAGTGGGATCTATTGCATACAGGGATTGTGAGAGAACCCACTCACTGAACAAGAACACACAAAACTGAGTTTCTGTTAAGCCTCACTGAATAGGATTAAAGGAGAATGTTGTGCAGGTTACGAATATGTTGAGAGGTCTGAGTGATCCATAAGTACACAGTCAGGTTAGCTGAACTGTGATCTCTCAAATCAAAAATCTGCTTTGTATTCAGATCCTGGTGATAATATTTACTGAAAATATGAGACAATCTGTTATTTCATATGGATTTCAGAGTGTGAGCACAATAATGCTGTTAGACCCCTTGCTTACTCAGTATGAATAAAATAATCATTCACAGCTTTGCCATCACTACAAATAGGATCACAGCATCCCTAGTATTTGATTTTCGAAAGTGTTCATTTCCAATGGTGCTATTTGTAGGGTTGAATCTTTCCACAGCAGGATCTGGGCCAGCAATTGACAGCAATGGTTTCTATAGGCAACAACTGAATTCCTGGAGTCCAAGAAACAGAAAACAGTTACAGCATCAAAGCAGAATATTCACTCCATTGCAACACTGCAGCTGTCCACAAGACAACTCTCGCTAGTCCCTCTTCTACTTGCCCTTTTCTCATGGTTCTGTGACTTGCTGGTTTTTGAGTGCTCAACAAACTCCCTTTGGAAAATCCAGATTAAACTTCGCTCCCTCCACACTCTCCGATAGTACCGTCCAGACCCTAACCCCTCGAGTGAACCTGCCTCCCCTCACACTCTCAGACAGTACATCCCAGACCCTAACCCCTCGAGTGAACC
>JAHRHZ010000061.1:30768284-30780631 GCA_024137785.1 Ginglymostoma cirratum
CTCGAGTGAACCTGCATCCCCCCACACTCTCAGACAGTACATTTCAGACCCTAACTCCTTGAGTGAACCTGCCTGCCCCACACTCTCAAACAGTACACTCCAGACGGTAACCATTCACTGTTTAAAAGTGTTTTCTCTGATGCTACCATAGTTTTTGGCGGTTCAGGTCATCAAGAATCATACCTGGTTTAGTCTGCCTGTACTCCACAGGATTTTGAACACCTTCAATAAAATTTCTGTCAACCTTCTGCAAAAACCATTGCCCAAATTTTGCAATCTGTCTACACAACTCTCAATTCCTTGTCCCTCCATTTTCAGGAATCATTTTTGTACTGTTTTTCGAGATTTCTCCTCCTTCCTCATGTGTGATATTCTAAAGTAGACACAGATTTCCAGATGAGGCTTTATAAAGCTTTATAAAGTTCCTTCCTGCCCTGTATCTTTCACTGTCTTAAATGAAAGCAGAACGTGGTTGAAAAGTGAACGGACCTGGCAGTAACTGTGCAAGGGTATTTTCTGTGGGACTCTCAAGAATTTCCAACATTTTCCATTTTAGTTCAGATCTTCAGCATCTGCAAAGTTATATTTTTGCTTCCTTTTCTTTCTGTTTCTTCAAACACCCTCCATTCCCACTTCCCCCCCTCCAACCCCCCAGCCTACCAGCACACGGAGAGAGGCTGTATGTGGGGTAGGGAAGTCTGGGCCACTGTTCATCTCTTGGAAAGAATTCAAACTCCCTTCCCCTATAGTTTGCAGGAGCTCGCTTCCCCATCATTGGTAACAGTTTCAGTCACACCCTTCCACCGGCCTGTCATCCATCTCATACTCACTGATAACTAGAAGAATGAGAGGTGACCTTACTCCAACACACACAATTCTTACAAAATGTGACAGGGCCATGCAGAAGCATTGTTTACCCTTGTGGGTGAGCCACAGACCAGAGGGAATAACCTCAGAGTAAGGGGTCACCCTTTTCAGACAGAGATGTGGAGGGATTTCTTCTCTCAGATGGAAGTGAACCTGTGGAATTCATTACCACAGAAAGCTGTTGAATCACTGAGGTTGACAGATTTTTAATCAGGGAGGAATCAAGGGTTGTGGCGCAAAGCAAGCAAAGTGGACTTAAGGATTATCAGATCAGCAGTGATCTCACTGAATAGCGGAGCAAGTTCAATGGGCTGAATGGCCTCCTTCTGTTCGTATGTCCTAAGGTCTAAACTCCATTGGCAGAAAAGGACTCTAATGGTGCAGGGAGTAAGTAGGAATGGGGGAACGGAGTTGGATGATCAGCTGTGATCATATTGAATGGGCAGAGTGGTCTCAAAGGGCTGAATGGCCTACACAATCCTGTTTGTTGTTTCTAAAACAATTCAGAACAGGCCATCTGGCTGAAAATGGAGTCAAAGCAGTTGTGATGATCTTGCCTGACTTGGGCTGGTAACTGTGATTGCACACCTGGGCAGGTGCCCATGCAAACCTCCCCTACAGAAAGAAGAGAGAAGCTGCAGGATTTAACCCAACACCAGCTGGCTGAACAGGACACTGCAGCCTGGAGATGACATTGTGGGCTACACTGAGCTGAGAAAGAGCTGATGAAGTGCTGGGAGCATCAATAGCAACCAAGGTGGTAAGATGTTAGATGATGGACAATACATCTTGGAGATGAGTGATCCCATCAGGAGAGCCTGCCTGCAACCACTCAGCATTCTGACTGCGCCCTCAAGGCTGGATGGTCGATTTAGTTGTAAGGCATTGCACTGCAGGAGAACAGGTGAAATGTGACAACAGAATATTCATTCAGGACCATGTGCTCGTTCGGTTATTGATATGCAATCAGGTTTCATTATTGACGTCTGTAACCCTACAGGAGATTTGCCTTTTTGCCTTGTGGCATAACTCAAACCAGAATCAGTAAAAGAACTGATGAAGAGCAACTTGCTTTTCAGTACTCGATCAATAGGGAGCTCAGGCACATCTTCAAAGGGTTGCCTGAACATTTTGTGTCAGATTTTACTGGTCCCTCTGGGGCAATTATTTCGGCATCAGGGCTCAAAAAGTGATTTTGGAAAGGGGCATGAAATGAGAAAGTGACTCCTTCTCTGAATGAAAAATTGTGTGTTGCCATGTAAGATGAGGCAGACCTATCTTAGGGGAGATTGAAAGGCATTTCAGAATTAATAAAACAAGAACTGTGACAGAGATCCATTGATGTAGCATTTGTTTAATGTATGGCAGCACTTACAGCAGCTTTGTTTTCAATTAATCTAGAAACTACTAAACAGGTCAACATATTAGTGAGAGAGAAAAACATAGCATTCTACCTGAGACCTATTACTAACCCTTCAATGACAGCACTTCATGTCAGTTATATTTTGTAGCAAGATGCTTAATTGTCCAACAGAGGTTAGAAATAGAATAAAGCACGCTCTGCACCATTTTTTAGAAAATATTTATTGACTTGTGGGACATCAGTGTTGCTGGCTGGCCAACATTTCTTGCCCATCCCTAGTTGTCCCTTGAGAAGGTGGGCATGAGCTGCCTTCTTGAACCGCTGCAGTCCATGTGCTCTGGGTTGACCCACAATACCATTAGGGAGGGAATTCCTGGATTTTGTGAAGCGACAGTGAAGGAACATCAATATATTTTCAAATCAGGATGGTGAGTGGCTGGGAGGCGGTGCTGTTCCCATGTATCCCCATCCAGCAATCCCAGGAACGGTACACCACAGGGTTAGATACAGCGTAAAGCTTCATCTACGCTGTGCCCATCAAAGACTTGCATGATCCTGCCCCAGCAAAAGAGCGAGCTCCTGTTGCAACAAATCTTTGAAGAATTCACATTGGATTCCAGATCCTAAAATCCCTATAGTGCAGAAGGGGGCCATTCAACCCACTGAGTCTGCACTGACAGTCCAAAAAAGCATGCCACCTAGCAGTTCGTTTTTAAACCATTACTTAACCTGTACATATTTGGACTGTGGGAGGAAACCAGGGCGCCCAGAGGAAACAGTGAGAATGTATAAACTCCACACAGATAGTTGCCCAAGGGTGGAATCAAACCCAGATCCCTGGTGCTGTGAGGTAGTGGTGCTAACCACTGAGCCACTGCGCTGCCAGATGGTCACTGTTTTTCTCTCCAGTTTATCCAGCAGTTTCTGTTGCAGCAAAGTGGATATGTTGTCCATTGAAGCAATTTGTTTTGGAAAGCAGCAGAATTGTCTGGCATTTGTACAGGTGTTGTACATTCCAAACTAAATAGCAGTTTATAATTTATTGCATTCTATGTTGATGTATGTAGGTAATAGATAATGAGGTCCTGCAATCTGAATGCATACCACTGAGAGATAACAGAGATGCTTCATTTATGTGAAAATAAAACTTTGGATTGTCTGTGCAGGATAATCAACATGAGCTTCCTAAATGTTGTAATTTATTGAGAAGTTAGCTGTCATGGTGTTAGTGATTTTAATTTTGCTTGTTTGAAATGGAGAATTCTACATGAAAACAGCTGCTAATTACTAAGAAAATGAAGCATAGAATGAATAAAGAGCATAATGTTGTCAGAGGCTCTTATATTGTAAAACTGCAGTCATTAGTTAAAGAATTTGCTAGGGCTTAATTCAGGCATCTTGGAACATTTTAGCTGCCACTAGATGCCTTAACTCAATGTTAGGATGATTGTGACCAGAAACATGAAATTTACATTTTCAAACTCTGTCTTTGGGCTATAATCACTTTTCTTAAACAAAGCTCCTTGTTACTATTGAAATGAAGGAGACCAAATACCACAAAATCAGTCACCAATCCCCAAAATACAGCTCCCTGGGACTTTTTTTGTACATGTGAAGATTTAATTAGCTGACAGAAAAAGATCAACGATGGCAAAATTCCTCTTTCAGCTCAGGTTCTCCCTTTGCTCATTAGGATAACAGCTCACCATGCTTTTGGAGAATAAAATGCTAATTTAATACAACAGCAATCGACATTCTCTCTTTTATGAACCCTGTTCAATGCACTCTGCACAAAGATAGAACCAGCAACAGTTTCCCAATGTCTCAAGTAGTCTGTTTCAAAACATCATTAAATGATGGGGAGCATGATTTAAACCTGAGTATGAACCCAAGAGGATATTAGAGCTTTCACCACACCAACTGACATCATTTAAATCAAGTTTAATAATACTTCTGAATGTGTTACTGTCTATATTAACGGATTAAATATTTGGTTGATGTGCACTTCATGACAGCATTTCCCAGTTTGTCAGCTGGTTCACTGGGCAGCACGTTCCCCTCAGAAGCACATTGTTCTGGTTTTGAGAGATCTGAACACATGATCATGGTAGACGATCCCAGGAGGCAGTGCTGAGGATCAGAGAACATCTTTTCGGTGCAATATTAAACTGATGCCTCGGGGCAGTGAAGAAGGTGTTTGGTGCACCTGCCTTTATTGGTCAGTGCATTGAGTATAGGAGTTGGGAGGGTCATATTGGGCTGTACAGGATATTGGTTAGGCCACTTTCGGAATACTGCATTCAATTCTGATCTCCCTGCTATAGCATGTTGTGAAACTTGAAAGGGTTTGGAAAGCCTTCACAATGATGTCGCCAGGGTTGGAGGGTTTGAGCTATAGGGAGGGGCTGAATAGGCTGGGGCTATTTTTCCTGGAGCAACAGAGGCTGAGGCGTGACCTTATAGAGGTTTTTCAGATCATGAGGGGCATGGACTGGGTGTTTTCCCCAGGTTAGGGGTGTCCAAATCTAAAGGGCATAAGTTTAAGGTAAGAGGGGAAAGATTTAGAAGGGAACTAAGGGGCAACTTTTTCACGCAGAGCGTGGTGCGTGCATGGAACAAGCTGCCAGAGGAAGTGGGGGAGGCTGGTACAATTACAACATTTAAAAGACATCTGGATGGGTATATGAACAGGAAGGGTTTAGAGGGATATGGACCAAATGCTGGCAAATGGGACTAGATTAATTTGGGATATCTGGTCAGCATGGATGAATTGGACCGAAGGTTCTGTTTCCATGTTGTACAGCTCCATAACTCTATCTGACTGTCCAGTGGATTTAAAAGATTGCATGGTACTTTATTGAAGATGACCAGATTTCTTGCCTAATAATGAGCAGTAGAACTGTTTTGATCTATTATATCGTTACTGTTTGTTGAAAGTTTGTTGAGTGCAAATTAGCTGCTCTGTTTCCTACAGTCTGAATGTAACTAGCCCAAAAGTGTTTCATTGGCTGCAGAGCACTTTAGGACATCCTAAAGTTATGTAAGGTGCTGTATAAATACTAACCTTTTTTCGCTTTTCGATCATTTCTTTTGTCTACTTATCAAGACCCTGCCAATGTTCCTGTTTCGCAGTACAATTACACACACCTTGTGTTGAAGATAGTACAGCGACACCATTTACACAGGTGTTTCCAGTGTCAATGTGAACACAGGAAGGCGTAGAGATTGTTCAAAAGATAACTTAAATCATGAGACACAACATTTAATAATCTTGCAGTTTGCATGACACATAAGCCAAAGATGTGCAGGCTAGGTGGATCGCCCATGCTAAATTGCCCGTAGTGTTCAGGGATGTGTAGATTAGGTGGGTTATAGGGGGATAGGTCTGGGTGGGATGCTGTGAGGGTCAGTGTGGACTTGTTGGGCCGAAGGGCCTGTTTCCACACTGTAGGGATTCTATGATAAGCAATCTTGTAACACAGAGGGTAAATCCAGGGGGTTAAAGAGGTGAAGCAGATGTTGAATTGGTAAACTTAGGAACATGGGTGAGGACCAGTTGTCTGCTAATGATATTGCAAAGGTGTCATATGTGTGGAAGGAGAAAGAACCAAGGATTGTAGGTAACCAGGACAGAATTAGAGTTTGCAATCTCATCATTGTTAAGGGTTGTAGGGTGCGGAAGCTCCAGGTAAAAGACTGAAATATATTTGATAGGTTTGGGAGGATTTACGTGTAAAATAAAGGTACCTGGGAGTAAATTACAGACTGGAATCTAATCCAAGAAATTTTGGGGTTGATATATAGAATAAAAGATATCCAGGAGTGAATTACAGACTGGAGTGTAATTGAGGGGTTCAGGTGGGTTTATATACAGAATAACAGATACCTGGGAGTGAGTTACAGACTGGAATCTAATCGAAGGAATCGTGTGGGTTTATATATAGAATAAAAGATACCTGGGAGTGAGTTACAGACTGGAATCTAATCGAGGGGTTCGGGGTGGTTTATGTATAGAACAGCAGTTACCCAGGAATGAGTTACAGATTGGAATCTAATTGAGGGGTTTGGGTCATTTATATACAGAATTTTGGATATTACGGAGACAATCAAGGAGCAAATCTATTCAAGGGTTGCGAGAAGTTCATTCCCAGTAAAAGTTACTCAGTTGTGTGTTCTGTGGGTTGATTTCAGTGTTAACACATCTTGGGAGAGATATTGAGAGGAGCGTGTACAGGACATGGGGAACACAGCAAGTTGATAGCAGTATTTGTCAATGAGGTATGATTGGAGGTTGATGTTTGTCCTGTGTGCTCCTAACAAAGGGATGTGAATGATATGCTAGAAATACCTGCTGAACAGTTTGATGGAGGAGAAATCCACCACCATGGCTGTGACATGAGGCTAGCAGTTGATTAATGTGATACCTGCGGACAAAATCCCTGCCGCAAAGAGATCTTTAATTCAGTTTTACTTTTTTGAAATCAAATAATTTTTAACACGAAGAATGGACCACCAATAAAATGTCATTTCTCCTCAAACCTGGATGAAAGTGATTGAAATAAAAGCATGTCAGAGGCCGAATGGAAAAATAGAAACATTTCTATCTTCAGTTGTGGGACTCCTTGCTTATATTGCCCAACAATGTGATCTGTTATCTTTACAAGATGCTGAGGTAAAGCTGTCACTTTTAATTTCCTCCTGACTACTTTCTGCTGCTTTTAGCCACCCAGGCCGTGTTCAGGCAGTACAGAAGTGCTGAAAGACTACATCGGGAAGGAGGCAGATGAAAGGAAACTGGTTATTATAAGCAACTTATTGCTTTTTTATTATTATTGTTTAATTTTATCTCCTGGTGTTTGCAGAGCTGTTAGCTGGGATTTCACAGTTGATTTGAAGTTGATCTGAATCACTGTTTGCTGGGGTCAGACAAATTACCCTTTCAGTTTCCCACAGAGAGACACAAACCATAGGAATGGACAGGAAGAAAATTGCAGGGTTATGGCATTGAAAGAATAGGCTGTTGTTGCCACATTGGGAAAATTTTGAACTGATTAGTTTCCAGGGGATAGGTATCCTATTGTTATATTTTAAACAACATGGTATTTACTTAACAGCCTTAAAGTGAAAACATACCAAAAAGTTGTATTCTCATATAAACTGGAACAGTGAGCCACATCAGAAAATATTAGAACAAGTGACTGAAAGCTCAATCAAAGGTTTAGGGAAGGAATTCCAGAACTCAGGGCCCTGGCAACTGAAAGGATGGCTGACACTTGGAATCAGGACTGCTGGAGAAATCAGAATTGGAGGAGCTGAGATCCTCAGAAGATTGTAGGGCTGAAGAAAACAAGAATAAAAATTTTGAAATTGAAGTGTTATTGAAAAAGGAGTTGATGTAGGTCAGCGAACACAGGGGTGATGGCTGAAGGGGATTTGCTGTGCCTTAGGGGCCATCAATCAGCACAATGTACAGTATGAAATGAAAGTTTGTATTCCCTTTGACAGCCATTACCTGCCTGGATGAACATTAGCCCTTTGTAGAATCTGGGATGTTACATAATGGAAGGTAACAGCTGTCTGTATAACTCAATCTAATGATGACAAAGCAAACAAAACAATGAGTGTGCAATAAAGGGATTGGTTTGCAGTTTAGCGATTTTCATAACAATACTTTGTTTTCGTGGCTGGAAGTACATTGTTCCCAAATGGAGTCTTTAGCAATTTGTTCTGAGCTGCACCATTTCTGAGCCCTCTCAGAGCTCTTCATCGAAATCTCAGTTACCCATATGCTACCTCACACTGAACGCTGTTCACCCATTACTTCCTGGGCTTGCTGGCCCACACCGACTTCAACCAGTAATACTTTGCTTTAAACTTTCTCAGCCTTGTTTTTGTTGTCATCATCTCTGTAACCTCTTCCAGCATCACAACCCTCCAACATATCTGCACTTCTCCAATTCTGGCCTCTTATATTCCCAGATCTTCATCACACTGTCATTAGCAATGTTACTGTCTGCTGATCTGAGGAGGGGTCACTGGACCCAAAACATTAACTCTGCTTTCACTCCTCAGATGCTGCCAGAGTTTTTCCAATAATTTCTGTTTTTGTTTCTGATTCCCAGCATCCACAGTTCTTTGGTTTTCTCGCTGCCTGCTGTTTGTTCCCTCAGCTCAGTAATTCTGTGACAGGAACTGTCTGGCTTTACAACTCTCTTTGAACAAGCTTTTGTTCCCCTGCCCGAAAATCTTCCCAATTGAAGCTTAATAACACTTTGGGATATTTTACAACGTTAACCATGCGAATTACATGGTTGCATGTCCTCATGGTGCTTGGCTAGCTGTGTAACTTTTGTCCTACCCTTTAGTTAGGTAGTCCCGTATTTATTGCCCTCCTTAGAACTTGCTGGGCCATAAAAAGGCATATCAGCCAGGCACTTTGTGAACCAGACAGGATTGACAACAATTAAGTTGTCATGGTCACTACTGCGAAAGCAAACCTTTGTTTTTCAGTCCCAGACTCTAATGAATTAAACTCAGCCCCCATCATCTGCTATGGTGGGATTTGAAAACACAGCCCCCAGAAATTGCTCCAGAATCTGGTTTACTTATCCAATGATGTTACCACTGTGCTGCCCCACTGCATGGTGGGCAAGGGCAACAAACTAAACTCATAGGAACACAGGGACAGGAATAGGCCATTCAGCCCCTCAATGCTATTCTGCCACTCAGTGAGATCATGGCTGATCTTTGGACAAGCTCCTATTACCTGGCTTTGGCCATATCCCTTAATACTTTTGCTTGACAAACATTCATCAATCCCAAATTTAATATTAACAAACTAACTCACAGATTGACAGTAATTTTAGTGTCCTTAGGATACTCTGAAGTGTTCTCCATCAATAAAGTAATTTTTAAAGGTGTTGGCAGTTTTGTATTTAGTTGAAGCATGGCAGCCAATAGGTGTACAGCAACCTCCCAGAATGAGATGATGTCCAGCTCAGCTGTATCAGATGTTGATTTGGGGAGGATCATGCTTCTCTTCAGTTATTGTGGATAAACCACTTCCATTCACCATGGAGGATGGACATTGACTCAGTCTGACATTTGATGAAAGGCAGTGCTAAGCTCCATCAGAAATTCAGTGGGAGAGTCGGTATGGTTCATGTGCTCATGTTCTGGAATGAGCCCTGGGCCACAGTCAATGGACCCACTCCCTTCTATTTCCTGTACACAGCCAGTTTTGTGCAGTAAATTGTCCCTTTAAGATTCTCAAGTGACTGTGAATAAGTGCCTCTTAGAGGGAATGTTGCACGTGTGAGGGTAGTTTGTGGTGTGATCCCATTGGCTCCACAGCTGTGTAGCTGGAGAAGGGAAATTGTGGTTGATTCTTAGCCAAGGGACCTGACACTGAACTACAGCTGATTAAGGAGAGGATAGGAATTTTAAGATTGCAATTAAAGGTTTAACCTCCAAGCTTCTACTGTCCCAAGTGTCAACGAAATGATTGTGTTGGAGTGATGTCAGGCAATTTGTTCGTGTTGTTCAAGTAGGTAAACCTTTGTTAAACAAAGCATCTCAATTAATCTGCAATTGTCCAAACCCCTACTTAGAAAAAGTAGTAAGTAGGAATAGGAGCAGGCCACATATAAATGATTTAGATGTGAACATAACGGATAAGGTTAGTAAGTTTTTACATGACACCAAAATTACAGTGCAGTGGACAGTCAGGGAGATTACCCCAAAGTACAACAGGACCTCGATCAGATGGGCTGAGGAGTGGCAGATGGAGTTTAATTTAGATAAATGTGAGGTGCTGCATTTTGGAAAGGCAAGTCAGGGCAGGAATTATACACTAATGGTAAGGTCCTAGGGAGTGTTAAAATAAAAACGGAAAGAACTGTGGATGCTATAAGTCAGGAACAAAAACAGAAGTTGCTGGAAAAGCTCAGCAGGTCTGGCAGCATCTGTGAAGAAAAAATCAGAGTTAACGTTTCGGGTCCAGTGACCCTTCCTCAGAACTGGGAGTGTTGCTGCACAAAGAGACCTTGGCATGCGGGTTCATAGCTCCTTGAAAGTGGAATCCCAGGTAGATAGGATAGTGAGGAAGGTGTGTGATACACTTATTTGGTCAGTGCATTGAGTTTAGGAGTTGGGAGGTCATGTTGCAGCTGTACAGGACATTGGTTAGAGATAAAAGGTACTGCAGATGCTGGAGAATCCGAGATAACAAGGCGTGGGGCTGGATGAACACAGCAGGCCAAGCAGCATCATAGGAGCAGGAAAACTTGACGTTTCGGGCCTAGACCCTTCATCAGAAAAATGATGGACATTGGTTAGGCCACTTTTGGAATACTGCGGGCAATTCTGGTCTCCCAGTTATAAAAAGGATATTGTGAAACTTGAAAGAGTTCAGAAAAGATTTACAAGGATGCTGCCAGGGTTGGAGGGTTTGAGTTATAGGGAGAGGCTGAATAAGCTGGGGTTATTTTCCCTGGAGCATCAGAGAATGAGGGGTGACCTTATAGAGGTTTATAAAATCGTGAGGTGCATGGATAGAGTGAACAGCCAAGGTCCTTTCCCTGGTGTGTGGGAGTCCAAAATTAGACGGCATAGGTTTAAGGTGAGAGGGGAAAAATTTAAAAGGGACCTAAGGGGCAACTTATTCACACAGAGGGTGGTGCATGTATGGAATGAGCTGCTAGAGGATGTGGTGGAGGCTGGTACAATTACAACATTTAAAAGGCATCCGGATGGGTATATGAATAGGAAGGGTTTGGAGGGATATGATCTAAATGCTGGCAAATGGGACTAGATTAATTTAGGATATCTGGTTGGCATGGACAAGTTGGACCGAAGTGTCTGTTTCTATGTTGTACAGTTCTGTGACTCTCCCTGTGAGTCTATTTGACCCTTTGAGGCTGCTCAGCCATTCAATATGATCATGGCTGATCCTCTATCTCAATGTGAAATTCCCACTTTCTCTCCATATACCCTTTGGTGCCTTTCAAAACTGAAACATTATCTAACTCTTTCTTGAATAAATTCAGGGACTTGGCCTTTGCCAAGTGGTCAACCTTTGGATTTCTCTACCATCCTCTGTGTGAAATATTTTTCCTTATCTCAGTCCTAAACGGCCTACCCCTGTATCCAGGGACTGTGCCCCCTTGTTCTAGAGTCCCCACTCAGGGGAGACATCCTCCCTGCACTTAATCTGTCCAATCCTGTTAGAATTTTACATGTTTCTAAATGGTAGTGAATACTGGCCCAGTGAAACCAACCTTTCCTGATAGGATAGTCCTGCCATCCCCAGTATTAGCTGAGTGAATCCCCGCAGCACTCCGTCATGAGCAAGCACAGTTTCTTTTCATTGGGTATTTGTGGTTTATGGTGATGCCCCTACCTCTAGGCCAATGGGCCTGTGTTCAAGTTCCATCTATCCCAGAGGTGTGCAGTCACATCCCCAAACAGGATGATTAAAAATATATGATAACAAGGTGTGGGGCTGGATGAACACAGCAGGCCAAGCAGCATCATAGGAGCAGGAAAACTTGACGTTTTGGGCCTAGACCCTTCATCAGAAATGGGGGAGGGGAAGAGGGTTCTGAAATAAATGGGGAGAGAGGGGGAGGTGGATAGAAGATGGATAGAGGAGAGGATAGGTGGAGAGGAGGCAGACAAGTCGAAGAGGCGGGGATGGAGCCAGTAAAGGTGAGTGTAGGTGGGGGTGTAGGGAGGAGATAGGTCAGTCCAGGGAGGACTGACAGGTCAAGGGGGCGGGATGATGTTAGTAGATAGGAGATGGGAGTGGGGCTTGAGATGGGAGGAGGGGATAGGTGAGAGGAAAAACAGGTTAGGGAGGCAGGGACGAGCTGGGCTGGTTTTGGGATGCGGTTGGGGGAGGGGAGATTTTGAAGCTTGGGAAATCCACATTGATACCATTGGGCTGCAGGGTTCCCAGGCTGAATATGATTTGCTGTTCCTGCAGCCTTCGGGTGGCATCACTGTGGCATTGCAGGAGGCCCAGGATGGACATGTCGTCTGAGGAATGGGAGGGGGAGTTGAAATGGTTCGCGACTGGGAGGTGCAAATGTTTGTTGAGAACTGAGCGCAGGTGTTC
>JAHRHZ010000061.1:30800998-30811866 GCA_024137785.1 Ginglymostoma cirratum
GACCCTACCCACTCGAGTGAACCTGCCTCCCCCACACTCTCAGACAGTACATTCCAGACCCTAACCACTTGCTCACATGAAGAAGGCTTTCTTCATAACACCATTGTTTATTTTTGTCAATTACCTTAAATTGTGTTGTCTGGTACTTGATTGTTCCACCAGGGGGTACAGTTTCTCCCTACCTACTCTGTCCACTCCTGACTTTGAAAACCTTGATCAAATTGTGTTAAATTGAACAATTTATTTATTGTCGTTTAATGCAAGAATAAGACAAGAACTGAGACATGTGACCATTAGGAAAGACCACACAACCTTTGGTCCTTCTGTCTGGCAAAGAGCGTCATAGAGTCATAGAACATAGAAAAAGACCCTCAGTCCAACCAGTCCATGTTGACTGTAATCCCAAACTAAACCAGTCCCACCTGCCTGTGCTTGACCCATATGCCTCCAAACATTTCTTATATTTATCTACAAGTCTTTTAAATGATGTAACTACACCTGCATCCACCACTTCCTCTGGAAGTTTTCCATACACAAACTACTCTCTATAAAAAGATTGCCCCTCATGTCTTTTTCAAGTCTCTCTCCTCTCACCTTAAAAATATGTCCCCTCATCTTCAAATCCCCCACCCTAGGGAAAAGACACCTGCCTTTCACCTTATATATACCCCTCATGTTTTATAAACCTCTATAAAGTCACCCTATAACCTCCTATGCCCCAGTAAAAATAAGTCCCAGACTATCCAGCCTCTCCTTATATCAAACCCTCCATTCCCAGCAACATCCTCGTAAATCTTTTCTGCACCATCTCCAGCTCAATAATATCCCTGGTATAACAGGGAGGTCTTGTGGCAGGGGTAGTCAATGTTAACTTGATGGACATTCAGACGATGAATTGGGCTCCAAAGGGTCAATGTTAGAAAGGAATTTCCACCGGTGGGTGAGAACAAAAGTAGAGGTCATAAATATAAGACAGTGAATAAGAAATCTAAAGGAGATCCTCTTTTCCCCAGAGAGTGGGGAGAATGTGGAACACGCCCCTACAGGGCGAGGCTGAGGTGAATTGGAGATTTAACAGGGAGCTCAGTACGAATACGAGGGAGAAAAGCATAGAAGGATACTGCAATGGGGTGAGATGAAATAGATTGTGAGAAGGTTTGTCCTCACTATAAATGCCTGTATAGACCAGATGGACTGAATGGCCTGTTTCTGGGCTATATATTTAATGCAGACTTCTCTACTGGCAGAATTATTAAATTCTATCGCAAATGCATTGTCCAGATAATCATCAAAGTGAGTAATTTCCTTGGTCTTACACTCGTATAAAATGAGACACTTCCAGTTGTCCTGCTGTTATCTGCCTTCCTGTGTTTCTCAATATTGCCCAAGTCAGTCTGCAGTTTTGTTTTTTCTGTTTTGGGCCTGAATCATAGCTTCAGAGATTAATGAAGATCGTGAGATGTTTTCTTCTAGCAATTCCTTATGTTCTTATTTCTCTGTTTTCTCCATCCAAGTGGTGTTTTTATGCCTGTTCTTTGTTAATGCTGCTGATAATTAGAGCCTCCGCCTCTGTCGGTCTCTGCTCACACCAGGAGTTCAAACAACCTGTAGCTTTCGATGCCCCTGGTTTGGTTCAGATCCAGCCTATTCCTTCCCTGTGATCCTGTACAGAATGACCCCTTGCTCCAATTAAACCAGATTTAAATCTCACCCGCCTGCTTCATACAAACAGGTCAGTCTCCAGCAGTTTTTCAGCTCTGTTCCAGATCATTACCTTCTTCCATAGAAACCAACTTGTTTGTTCTCAGAGCCTTAAACATAAAAGAAGCGAAGAAAGGCAAAGACAATCTCTTTGCATGTGGTTCTCCTGACAGCTCCCACCATAGGGCTTAGAGCAGCAAGATCTGGACTGACACCTCAGTGCAGTACCGTGGTCATGCTGCAACGACGGAGATGCCATCTTATGGATGCCATGTTGAATGATTCACCTTCCTGGAGGGGAGTCAGTGGGCAGTGAACATGCCCACAAGGTGCCCGTTTCACAGTGGTGGAGGGCTACGACAGGCTGAGCTGATGGTTACTGGGAATTCTGGCTGTCAGTGGCAGGAAGACCCCCCACCCCCACCAACCTCTGGAAGAGCTGGCTGATCTGAATGGTCCCAGCCCATCACTCCCAGCAACAGCACTGCTCAGTGGTGGGTGCTGCTATCACTACAGGCAGGACCATGCCCGGGACCCAGTGGGCTCCTGAGTGAGCTGAGTCAGAGACATTTTGTCATCTCAGGGAGGGGTGCAATGGCCTGGGGGGTTGGAGGCTGGAATTTGTAGTATAGGTGGGCAAGAAGGAAGGGAGATGCTGTCCTCTTGAGGATACCCAAGATGGGCAATGGGCACCCACCCACCCCCATGTGAAGCTCGTGTCTTGCTCCTTTTTAAACAGTTTTTTTAAAAATGGAACAGTTATTCTCACCTGCCTGCCTGATGTTGTGGGCACTGTAATATTGGTGCCAATTTTGGGGTAAAATAGGCAATTCTTTTTTCCTGAAAAGCAGCAGAGGGCTAGGTAGTGAATTTATTTGAGGCAGAGTTTGTCAGAATTTTGATAGACAAGGGAGTTAATGATTTTGGGGACAGTGTTAGGTGACAGGAAAACGGAGAGCAGGCCATAACCAGACCAGCCATGATCTTATTCAGTGGCAGAAGAAGGCCCAATGGATTACCCATATAGAGTCATAGAGTTAGGAGTCACAGCCTAAGGATTCGGGGTAGACCATTTAGTTCTTCACCCAAGGAGTGGCGAGCCTGTGGAATTCATTACCACAGGAAGTAGTTAATGACAAAACATTCAATCAGCCATGATCATGATGAATGGCAGAGTAGGCTTGAAGGCTGAATGGCCTCTTCCTGCTCCTATCTTCTGTGTTTCTATGTTTTACAGCACGGAAACAGATCCTTCAATCCAACCAGTCCATGCCAACCATAATCCCAAACTAAACTAGTCCCACCTGCTTGCGCTTGGCCCATATCTCTCCAAATCTTTCCTGTTCGTGAATTTATACAGCTTGCCCTTTGAGGATTTTTTCCTTCCGTGGTTCATGATGTTGGCATTAAAGTGGGGAGCAAAGCAAAGCCCAAGGGTTGAGAGGAGTTGAATGGGTGACTAGCACATATATAAAAAGCAAGAGGGTAGCCAGGGGAATGGTTGGCCCAGTCAGGGAAAAAGGAGGGAATCTATGTGTGAAGCCAGAGAGGTAGGTGAGATCCTAAACACATACTTTGTGTCATTATTCACCAAAGAGAAGGAATTGGTGGAGGATGATTTTGTGGAAGGGAGTGTCAAGTTTCTAAGCCAAGTTGCTATTAAAAGGAAGAGCTATTGTGCATCTTAAAAAGCATTAAAGTAGATAAGTCCCTGGGTCTTCATTGGGATCTATCCCAGATTATTGAGGGAGGCAAGAGAACAAATTACTGGAGCATTGACAGACATCTTTGTATCCTCTTTAGCCACAGGTGTGGTCCCAGAGGACTGGAGAATAGCCAATGTTATCCCATTGTTTAAAAAGGATAACACGGATAGTCCAGGAAATTACAGGCCTGTGAGCCTCATGTCAGTGGGAGGGAAATAATTGGAAAAGATTCTCAGGGACAAGATCTATTCGCATTTAGAAGCAAATGGACTTATTAGCGAAAAACAGCATGGTTTTGTGCGGGGAAGGTCATGCCTCACTAACTTGATCAAGTTTTTTGAGGAGGTGATGAAGATGGTTAATGAGGGAAAAGTGATTGATGTTGTCTACATGGACTTCAGTGAAACCTTTGTCAAAGTCCCTCATGGCCGACTGGTATAAAAGGTGAACTAGCGAGATGGTACAGAACTGGCTTAGGCTTAGAGACAGAGGGTAGCAGTGGAAGGATGCTTTGCAAAATGGAGGGCTGTGACTAGTGGTGTTCCACAGGGATCAGCGCTGGGACCTCTGCTGTTTGTGATCTACATAAATAATTTGGATGAAAACATGGGTGATCTACTTAGTTAGTTTGAGGACGATACAAAGATTGGTGGAGTTGTGGAAAGTGAGGAGGATTGTCAGAGGATACAACAGGATGTAGACCAGTTGGAGGCATCGGCAGAAAAATGGCAGATGAGTTTAATTGAGACAAATGTGAGGTGCTGCATTTTGGAAGGTCAAGTACAGGTGGAAATTATACAGTGAATGGCAGAACATTTAGCAGTATTGATATGCAGAGGGATCTGGGTGTGCATGTCCACAGATCACTGAAGGTGGCAGTGCAGACAGATAATGTAGTAAAAAAGGCCTATGGCATGCTTGTCTTCATTGGAAGGGGCACTGAATATAAGGATGGACAAGTTACGCTGCAGCTTTACAGAACTTTAGTTAGGCCATACTTGGACTGTTGCGTACAGTTCTGGTCACCACACTACCAGAAGGACGTGGATGCTTTGGAGAGGGTGCAGAAAAGGTTTACCAGGATGTTGCCTGGTATGGGGGATTTTACCTGTGAAGAAATGTTGGATAGACTGGGTTTGTTCTCACCGGAACGCAGGAGGTCGAGGGGTGACCTGATAGAGGTTTATAAGGTTGTGAATGGCATGGATAGAGTGGAAAGTATGAGGCTTTTTCC
Source organism: Ginglymostoma cirratum (assembly GCA_024137785.1). Lineage (NCBI taxonomy): Eukaryota > Metazoa > Chordata > Chondrichthyes > Orectolobiformes > Ginglymostomatidae > Ginglymostoma > Ginglymostoma cirratum. Next base: position 30,805,640 of record JAHRHZ010000061.1, read on the forward strand.
CAGGTTGGTGGAGTCAATTACTCAGGGACGCAGGTTCAAGGTGCGGGGGGTGGAGTTTAAAAGAGATGTGTGAGGCAAGTTTTTCACACAAATTGTGGGTGAGTGCCTGGAACACGCTGCCAGAGGAGGTGGTAGAAGCAGACACAATAGCAGCATTCAAGAAGCCCCTGGATAAATACATGAAAAGGAAGGGAATACAGAGATACAGATCCCACAAGTGAAGACAGGTTTAGTATGGAAGGGCAAAATGCATCGGCACAGACTTAGAGGGCCGAAGGGCCTGTTCCTGTGCTGTATTGTTCTTTGTTCTAGTACCAAAAGAACCTAAAGGAGAGGGAACGAGTGGGGAAATGAGGTTGGGAAGTTGGAAGGAATGAACTGGGGCATGGGGCAGTGAAGAGACAGTGGTGGCTGTAACCTACACTGTATCACGGAGAGCCCAGGGTCGAGATGGATGTTCCTGAGCAGAGGAAAGTGAGGGCTGTGTGTAGCAAGGAGATGGTATTTGCACCTCCAAAGTGATAAAGTGGCTGGAACCGCAGTAACATCAAGATCATGTTAGCCCCAGGCTCCAGTACAGGCGAGAAGATTGCTCTCATTAAATAACATGATTGCAGTAATGTTTGCAATGAAACCAGTTTTGGGAGTTACGCTGTCAACCTCGAGTTTAATTGCCCACCACTGGATCAGGTCCCTCCTGTCAAACTCACTGCTCTGAATTGGTCAGGTCAATGCTGTCTACAAACTGTGTGTTAGTTACTTATACCCTATCTGTCTGGCTGCACACATTAAACTCCCATTTGCTTTCACTATTGCTACTGTGCATTGTACTGACATTTTCAGTCAGCCATTCACTCAGGACAACTGCCGTGCTTTGGCCATTTGCCATCACTTCATTTTTAGGATTATTCAAGGCTCAAAATTTAATGGCCAATATGCTTCACCACACCCACACGGGTGTGTTTGTCTGCTCCCTCGACGTTCCAACATGAACCACAGACACCATGTCAGTCCCAGTTCATTCCTCCTGACTTTCTGTAAGATCACCAACCACGGAGATAAACATCATCATTACAGAATATCAAACAGCAACAATTCACAAATGGATGACAATGCTCAATATTTGCCACTTGCAGCGATATTCCTGCACTGGTCCCTCCAAAAAATAACGAGAGATGAGCAAGTCTGTGGATAAGTTCTAGTTGGGTTGGTCCAGGGAAGAACGTTGGTCAGATAGAGGGAGACATTTATACTCTGTTGTGAATAGTAACAGGAGATTATGAACAGTCCCCTGATTAAAGTCATCTTGGTTTCTATTTTGTGTCACTGACTGGTCAGCCTTGCACACACTGTCATCACAAGGTCACACAAACCCCTCTGCTACCCACATCCAAATTGGTATCAAATCCTGTTTGGCCATCACCCCCAAACTTATAGAATTACACTAGCTTCCAGTTAAATAACATGTCAACTTTAGAATTCTTCCGTGTTTTCACATTCCTCAATCATTGCCATCTCTGGATCATCCTCAGGCTTCACAATTTACAAAGGCAGCGGCATTCCCCTTGGCCAGGTGAAGGGTGTGGAGGGGGAGAGGGGTATGGGGGGTGGGCAGGGTGTGGGAGGAGTACTGTGTAGGCAGAGCAGCATCACAAGAAATGCAGCTGCTTGAAGATAAGGACCTTTGAACCCCTCTCAGAGCAGCTTGAAATAAGGAATCTATTCCAGAACATGGTGCCTCAGTGGTTAACTCTGCTGCCTTAGAGGCCTGGGTTCAATTCCAGCCTCGGGTAACTGTCTGTGTGGGGTTTGTACCCTCTCCCTGTGTCTGTATGTGTTTCCTCCGGGTGCCCTGGTTTCCTCCCACAATCCAAAGATGTGCAGGCTAGGTGGATAATATTCAGGGATGGGTGGATTAGCCATGGGAAATGCAGGGTTATGGAGATAGGGAGGAATGCTCTTTGGACAGTTGGTACAGACTTGAGGGGCCGAATGGCTTCTGTCCATGCTGAAGGAGTCTATGATTCTAATAATGAAATTGCAGGCCAGACCTTGCTTCTTGTCCCTTCAGCCAGGCTGGTACCTCTCTGCTGGGGGAAGGTTAGACACACAACCGTCTCTCTCTCTTTCAGAGTTGAATGATTCCATTAAAACTGCCTTGCATTTACAAAGTCAATTTTTTCTGAGCTCTGATAGAGTCAGATATTGTTGTGTGCATGTATTCCTTTTTATTCAATGTCTGTCATTTGCTTCCCATTGTGATTATAATTCAGTGAGAGTTTCCTGCCTGGAAATCCCATTGCATTCTCGGAAATAAATTACCGAGCAAAGATACTTAACAAGAAGCAGTCTCTGCAAGAACTGTATAGAAGGTATATTGCTAATTAGATTTCAAAGCTTCAAAAATGAAACCGTTGGAGTTCTTATCTCTTCATTTATTTTAAGAGAATGATTATTAACTATTCTCAGTACTGAGCATAAGACAGATGCAATGCTCCAATGACTGAAAATGCTTTGGTTAGAGAATTGCAAAGACTCCCAAGCCTTGAATGGAAGAAATTTCTCTCTCCTTATCTGAATCCTAAACGATCAGCCCGTTAATTCTGAGATTGTGCCCCATGTTTTAAACTTCCCAACCAACAAACAGTTTCTCAGCATCCACTCCATCAAGCCCTTTCAGAACCTTGGCTATATCAATAAGACTGTATCTCATTTATCCTGTCTCCACAAATAAAGCTTCAGTTTTCACAGCCTCTCATTAGAGGGCTATCCCCTCATTGCAGGAAGTGTACATTCATTGGACTACCTCCAATGCAAGTCTATCCATTCCTAAATGTGGACACTGAGGGCGTATCCAGTCTTCCAAATGTGATTTTGTCAAAGCTCCATACGATTGTACCAAGACTTCTTTATTGCTGTCATTAAATGCTAACTTCCTCATTTCTTGCTGTACCTTGTGCTGACTTTCTATGTTCCTCATATGACCACAACCCCAACTCTCTGTCTTTAAAAAATTCCACTTCTTTATTCTTATAAGCCAGGTGAATAAACTCACCCAGCTCCACATTATATTCCCTCTGCCATCATGCTGCTGCCCACTCACTGAGTCTTTCTGTAATTGTAGCCTCTGTGTCCTCTCTGCAGCTTATCTATACTCCTAACTTTATATTATCAGCAAACTTGGAGGCATGGTGGCTCAGTGGTCAGAACTGCTGCCTCACAGTTCCAGGGACCCAGGTTTGATTCCAGTCTTGGGCAACTGTCTGTGTGGAGTTTGCACATTCTTCCTGTGTCTGCGTGGGTTTCCTCCGGGTGCTCCGGTGTCCTCCCACAGTCCAAAGATGGCCATGCTAAACTGCCCATAGTGTCCAGGAATGTGTAAGTTAGGTGGGTGACAAGGGGATGGGTCTGGGTGGGATGCTCTGAGGGTCAGTGTGGACTTGTTGGGCTGAAGGGCCTGTTTCCACACTGTAGGGATTCTATGGTCTACAGCAACTTACATACATGACTCTGCCAACTTGAAAATGCCCTGTTTATATAAACTCTCTTCCTGTTTGTTAACCAACCCTCCAATTATGCTCATGTGTTACCCCCAACACTGTGAGTGCTCACTTGCCTATTGACCTTTGTCTGGAACAACTGATTCCAAACATACTGCATCTATTGGTTTCCTTTTATCTACCATCATGATAAACATCTTAAAAAGTGTGCTACAAATCTGTTTGACAGGATCTCCTGTCACATAAAACCATGGTAGACTTCTAACTCTATAATACTTTGTGAAGTGCATTGTTAAGACTCCTTTAATAATAAATTCCATTATTTTCCCAACAACCTGATGTTAAACTCTAAGGAACTTTGGAAAATCGTAGCAAACCCATCCACCAACTCTCCAGCTGTCTCATTTAGAACTGAGAAAGTAGGCTATCAGGCCGTGGGGACTTGATAGATTTTAGTCCCTAAGTTTCCCCAGTATTTTTACTCTGTTGGTATTAATTATTTTAATTCCTTCACTCTTTCGTGCCTTGGTTACTATATATTTCTGATGTGCAACTTGTGTCTTCTACTGCAGTGAATTAAAAAAATGTCAATGAGAATGCTTTTCTCAATAAAGTGTAGTCTGTAATCTAGAGATTTACGTCATAGACCTTTTAATTTTTCTCCTATGTGCATGGGAAATTGTGGATTTCATTCATTCATGGGATGTGGGCATCACTGACTGGGGCCAGGATTTATTGCCCGTCCCTACTTGCAGTTGAGAAGGTGGGGGAGAGCTGCCTTCTGAACTACTGCAGTCCATGTGCTGTAGATAGACCCACAAAGCAACAAGCATGAGCTTCAGGATTCTGACCGAGTGACAGTGGAGGAACGGTGATATATTTCCAAGTAAGGACAGTGAGTGGCTTGGAGGGGAACTTGCAGGGGATTGTGTTCCCATGTATCTGCTGCACCTGTCCTTCTAGATGGAAGTGGTCATGGGTTTGGAAGGTGCTAACTGAGGATCTTCAGTGAGTTTCTGCAGTGCCTCTTGTAGACAGTACACACCGCTGCTACTGAGCGTTGGCGGTGGAGGGAGTGAATGCTTGTGGGTGTGATGCCAATCAAGCGGCTGCTGCGTCTTAGAGGATATTGTAGTTGCTGAGTGCTGTTGGAGCTGCACATGTCCACGATAGTTAGTGAGATAGCATCGTATGTGAATCTGATCCTGGGATTACCTTTGGCAAAGTACACCCGTGATTGGGAAAAGGCATACTGATGTGTAAAAAAAAATTCAGAAACTCTGTATTTTCAAAGTTGACAAGAAACTGTCCAAAACAAAAAACAGCAGCTAAAAACAAAACACCACGAGGGTATTTAAGAGGGCCCAGCTCTACAAAACTGTAGTCAGATTTGTGCTGAGTGACTGATTTCTCAAACAATAGTTTTCACAATGTGTACACATTGACAAATACCTCCAGTTGCTTATTGATTGGAATTGATCCTTGGATTAAGGTTTTTCAAGAAGTGGCCAAGACATGCAGATTGCCACTCTGTTCCTCCTTTATTGTGGAATTAATGAGCCTGGTATTTCTGACAAGGTGTGGAGGTGCCGGTGTTGGACTGGGGTGGACAAAGCCAGAAGTGACACGACACCAGGTTACGGTCCAACAGGTTTATTTGAAATCACAAGCTTTTAGAGCACAGCCCTTTGTCAGGCTCCTTCATCAATGTGTAACCATACTTCCATTCTAACAGGCCTCGTGTAGCGCAGAACCATCAGGGAAATTAAACCTTATGCCCCCTTTTCAGAGCCGTCACTGACCTTACTCTGAAAAGTAAAGTTCTAGAATCATACATAGCTACACAGAAAGTGCTGGAGAAACTCAGCAGGTCTGGCAGCATCTATTGAGAGAGAGAAACAGAGTTAACATTTCAAGTCCAATGGACCCTAATCCTTCTTTCAAACTGGACTCAAAACATTAACTCTGGCAACATCCTAGTAAATCTTTTCTGAACCTTCTCCAGTTTAAGAATATCGTTCCTATAACAGAGTGACCAGAACAGCACACAGTGCTCCAGAAGAGGCCTCACCAATGTCTTGTACAACCTCAACATGACATCCCAACTCCTGTACTCAGAGGGAGGGTAACTGCCCAGTGGAACTTTCATGTTCCTGGGACGATCCTTCAGAGTTTCCACGTGTAACCCCATTGACACTGCAGTAATCATCATCTAACCCTGGGAAATTTCTGGGCCAAGACTTGTAAGTATTTGAGGAAGATGTTTATTGATGTAGATATTAACTGCAAGTGAAATGTTTGTTTAGATAAGTCTGTCAGCACTTGAGTAAACTATCTGTTTTTATAAGGAATTTGTTCCTGCAATTACACTGCATTGGATGTTGATTTTGTATCAAAGAGAGGCTGTTTCTTTTCACTGGTGATGGAACTATTAGACTGACAACTTCCCTTTCTGTCCTGATACTTCCTGATTAATGCTTATGATGGAGAGAAATGGGCAAAGGGCTGGAGGGTGTGAGACACTGTTAAAGGGAATGGGGATGATTGAGCATTTATGGGTAGGACAGGGTTAGTACAGAGGATATGCGGGAATGTAGAGTGAGTGAGATGGACACTTGGTTACTGTGGGGATTTGAAACTCGATGGGGTAGCTGTAGAGGGGTGGATGAGTGGGTATCGATGGGGTAGCTGTAGAGGGGTGGATGAGTGGGTATCGATGGGGTAGCT
>JAHRHZ010000061.1:30811966-30829154 GCA_024137785.1 Ginglymostoma cirratum
GGATGAGTGGGTATCGATGGGGTAGCTGTAGAGGAGTGGATGAGTGGGTATTGATGGGGTAGCTATAGAGGGGTGGATGAGTGGGTATCGATGGGGTATACTGAGTGGGGAGATAAGAACAGGAGGGCAGCTTTCTGTGATCTTTTTAATGTTGTATCTAGTGCTGGAGTCTGAAGGCAAGGTTTAGATTTAGATTTATTTATTAGTCCCATGTACTAAGTATAGGAATATATAAGTACAGCGAAGAGTGGACAAAGTTGCCATTCACTCGCACCCACTTGGTTACAAAAGCCAAAATTAAAAGCTTTAACAGAGCCAAAAGGTAAGCAAGAGAAAAAGAAACATCCAAATCTCAGAGTCCCAAGTCCCATCTCCACCATGGTGCAGGTGCCGCTCCAATTGCTAGGGACGCCCAGGAGGCTGCTGCCAACACCATCATGCGAAAGGCCTGCTCTCACCGCCATCGCCTCACCGTCTCCCCTCTCACCGCCACTGCCTCAGCATCCCCGCTCTCACCGTCACTACCTCACCGTCCCCGGTCTTACCGCCATCGCCTCACCGGTCCCGCTGTCACCATCACTGCCTCACTGGCCCCACTCTCACCATCACTGCCTCACTGGCCCCGCTCTCACCGCCATCGCCTCACCGTCCCCGCTCTCACCGCCATCGCCTCACCGTCTCCCCTCTCACCGCCATTGCCTCAGCATCCCCGCTCTCACCGTCACTACCTCATCGGTCCCGCTCTCACCGCCACCACCTCACCGTCCCCGCTCTCACCGTCACTACCTCATCGGTCCCGCTCTCACTGCCATCGCCTCACCGTCCCCACTCTCACTGCCATCGCCTCACCGTCCCCGCTCTCACCGCCATCGCCTCACCGTCTCCCCTCTCACCGCCATTGCCTCAGTGTCCCTGCTCTCACCGTCACTGCCTCACCGGTCCCGCTCTCACCACCATCGCCTCACCGTCCCCACTCTCACCGCCATCGCCTCACCGTCTCCGCTCTCACCGCCACTGCCTCACCGGCCCCCACTCACTGCCATCGCCTCAACAGCCCCGCGCTCACCGTAACTGCCTCACCGGCCCCATTCTCACTGTCACTGCCTCACCGGCCCCGCTCCCAATGCCACCATCTCATCGGCCCTGCTCTCACCGTCACTGCCTCCTCACCAGGTCGTTCTCACCGCTGACATCAGTCCGACCCACACTCAATCCGCCATCGCGGTAGGATACGGCGCGTGCGCTCAGCTCCCGCCACCCAGTTCCCGGCCATAACCCAACTCCTTCCTGAATCCTTAGGTAGGTAGTTCTAAGGGCTGGGGTTGGGGGCACGGGGGAATTGAATTACTGCAGAGAGGAGAGAGAAAAAGACGAGAAAAAGGAAGGAAAAGAAAAGGGAACTGGCGAGCAGAGTGGATCTCCAAATGTAGTGACTTGCCAGATATGATTTCATCTCATCGCATCCCAAACGGCCAGGCACCCCCTTGTCCCCTTCCCAGTTCACCCGGCCCAATTCCCAATCTATCCCCAACCCCAGGCCTAAAACCCAAAGTGTGGGTGACCATTTGTAAAGTTCCGCTTGACAGAGTTGGAATTTCTCCTGATTCCACAGTCTGTCCCCAGAAATGCCATCTGCCATTTCCTCAATCCCTGTGATCATTTCTAAGGGACAGTCATTTACTTTCGGCACAATCATTTTTTATATTTCTCTCACGCGCCATTTCTTTCCCTTTTGATAAACATCTTTGTTGGTTTCCAAACCACACCCAAACCTCAGACTTGACCTGCAGGTCTGGCAGAATGTTCTGAGGAAGGGTCACTCAATCCGACACGTTAACTCTGATTTCTGCCCACAGATGCTGCCAGACCTAACCAAGCTTTCCCAGCAATTTTTGTTTTAGCTTCTGATTTACAGTATCCACAGTTCTTTTGGCTGTTACTCAGACTTGACCTGTTCTTGTCACCATGGATAGCCGTATCTCTTAAATCTAACCTATTTGAACTTTCTTGCTGAGATTTCGTCTTTTGATGGAACCTTCATAGAACGTTTTGAATTATTTTGTTAAATGTTTCCAACTGTTTGGATATGGCCATTTTTTTAGTCTGTGTCACCAGTCAATCTCATACGGATGTAATTGGCATTGTTTCAGTTTAAGATTCTTGTTTGTGATTTGAGTTTGTCACTTTCAAACTGAACATGAATTCTCGGTATCATCATCATTTCCCAGTGGATCTGTTGCTGTGACGTTACTAATTAACCCTGCATCATTACACAATACTGGATCTGAAATAGCTTTATCCCTAGTCAATTCCACAAAGTATTGCTCCAGGAAACTGTCATGGAAACATTCTACAAACTCATCTTCTCAACCGCTCGTTCCAATTTGATTACCTCTGACTATATACAGATTAGAGTCCCTTACAATTATTCCATTGCCTTTGTTATAAGCTCCAATTATTTAGTTTTGATGTTCTGTTTTATATTGGGAAGCATACAAACTTCTCCCAATAATATTTTCTGACTATTGCTATCTCTACGTTTCTCCAGACTTCATGATCCGCTGAGGTCAGATCTTTTCTCACTCATGTCTTTATGTTGTCATTCAAAATCAGGACTTCCCCTCCTTCTTGCCTATTCCATCTGTCTCTCTGAAATATTTTGTATCCTGCAATACTTTTTCTCTACACCTTGCCCCAATCACCTTGTAACCATATCTCTGTAACAGCTATTAAATCCTAAACCAATTGTCTCTGTTTATGCCCTGTGCTCATCTATCTGATTGCAGATTTGACTGGCATTCAAATAAAAAATCTTCAGTTTTATCTTTTAATCATGTTCCTTGTATTGACCTTATTCTAAGATGCACAGTTTCAGAGGGACCTTGGTGAGCATGTCCATGGATCCTTGTAGGCAGCGGGGCAGGTTGATAAGGTGTTTAAGAAAGCATATGGAATTCTTGGCTTTATTAGTCAAGGCAAAGATCACAAGACTAAGTGGCTATGATGGAGCTGTATATAATGTTAGACTACAACTGTCGTACTGTGTGCAGTTTTGGTCGCCACGCTACGGGGATGATGTAATTGCAGGGGACAGGGCGCAGAGATGATTCACCAGGACGTTGCCTGGGCTGGAGCAATTCGGCTAGGAAGGGTGATTAGATAGACTTGGGTTGTTTCCATTCGAGGAGAGAAGGCTGAGGGGGACCTGATTGAGGTGTACTACGTTTTGAGGGTATAGGCTAGATATGGAGAAACTTTTCCCCTTAGTAGAGGGGTCAATAACTGGGGTAAAAGGTATAACATAAGGAGCAGGAGGTTTAGAAGGATTTGAGGAAGAACAACACTTCACTCAGAGTGTTGTAGGTACGTGGAACTAACTGTCTGAAAGGATGGTATGGTTTGAAACTCTCAACATGTTGACTAACTATTTTGATAAGCATTTGCACGCAAGCTATGGGGCAGGTGCTGGAAAATGAGATTAGAATAGTTGGATGTTTGATGACCAATATGGACATGTTTTTTTGTCGTAACCCATGTTGTTCAGACCCCATGAGCTACTGAAATCTATATTTTTAATGTCAGTTGTGAACATCAATGCCGACACCTCCTCAACACTTTCCACTTTCAGAACCCTGAAGAGCTCCCCGTTTGTTATCCTCCCAACTCGTGATATAACCAATCCCTTTACTCTCCCTGTGACCTTATCAGCCCAGTATGTATTAACTGACCAACATCCTCTAGAAATGAAGGTAAATTACTCCCAGTGCATTGCTTTATTTACTCTTACTGTGAATTTTTGAAAAAAATCAATGAACTTGGTCAAGTAAAGATTTCCCTTTTGAAATTCAAACTGTTTATGATTAGACTTTTAGCTTCTCGGTGTATTTGATCTTTTTCTTTATTAAGGATGCCATTAATCTTGCTAACAGGTGATGTTTAGCTGAGTGCTGTGGTGTTCCCAGTGTATTGATCCAAGTAAAAGCTGTGAATGGTCTAAATCCCAAGAAAGATAAGACCAATGTTCGAAAGGTAGAAAGGAACTAAGAGAAGCTAAGGGAAAATAAACTTGCAAATATCCAAGGAAGGAAGTTTAAATGGTCATAAGGAAAAAAAAGACAATGAGATCAGTTTTATGAAAAAGAAAGAATTGAGAATGATATCAGGATGGTAGGGGGTGCTGGTGGAATTGATGGACATTGGAAGGGAGGTGAGGGGATTTGAAAATTTGGGTGAGAAAGTGGATAGGTGGGATTGATGGATACGGGGAGAAGGGCAGGAGGTTAAATTGAGGGATTTGATGGTAATTGGGGATGAGAGTGGGCTAGTTCGAATTTAGTGATAACATTGGGTGGTGCTGGGTTGGGTGGGTGTTGAATCACATTGCTATGAGGGGATTAATTGTTATTAACTAATCAGAGAGGTTAAGACTTGCTGCATCTAAAGCTCTTGTTCAGTCTGAATAATTTTATTTTGTTATGTTCATTAGCATAGGGTGAATTAAAGAGACTGGACTCTCTGAGAGGTGATTCATTCAACAAAACTGCACGTAGCAGTCCTACTCACAATCATAATGAATGAGAATCCTGGAGAATTCCCACTCTGAGGGACAGATCTCAGCACTGGGATTCTGAAAATCTCTCCAAAGATTAGTTTCAGCTGTGATAATGATCAGCCACAGATTCATCAATGAAACGCTGGTAAAATAATCTCAAACACAAAGAAGTGCTGAGACTGCAGGTTCCAGTCTGGGCAAAGCTTCAGAAAGCTTCCCAGTGACACTGATCCTTCCTTTAGCTGGTAAATCTCGGATGAATTTTTAATACCTTCTGGCAATGTCAGGCTCAGTGCCATCTCAGGTTTCTTCAAACAAACAGCACAGGCTGTGTTCCTACTATACACATGGGAATGAGGTACAACATATAGGACTCCAGAACAACACATTCAATTGCCAGGAATTACACCTATAACTTTCCATCAGACTACAGCAAGAGGCAGATAACATTCAATTATTCAAACTACCCTGAGCTCAGACATGGTATAAATTGTGGCAGCCATTTCCCCATGTTTTAATGGAGAATGGATTTATGAGGATGAGATATGGCTAATGTGTCGAGCAGCCATACGGGACAGAATTTTTGCCCAATGTGGTGATAAGCAAATGTGTCAATTCACATTGCTATGCCAGTTCCCTGCCACCAACCAGCCCTAAGCCACCTGCCCAGAGGCAGCATCAAGGGCTGAAGGGCCCTCTCCTGTTTTTGGGCTGTTACGTACGTGAGGTGAGTCAAAGGCCAATGAACAGATGCCAACTGGGATTTCCCAGTCAGCCTGCACCCCTGTCAGGAGATTGGAATCACACCAAGTGGAGGCAGCCCTCCCACTGACACTGCGTGGATTATGAGGATTTCCAGCTCTCCAGGAAAAATGTGGCACTGTCTTCCCATAGCTGGCCATACAGAAGTACAACTTCTTCACTATGGTATCCAGGCAACTGTGGCCATTTCTGAGCTTACATTTGACAAATCTGCAGTGAGGACACCTCAAGATGGAGACACCTTCTCTCTCTCTCTTTCTCTCTCTCTGTCACTCCACCTTTGTCCTTGGTTACAACAGCCTGCTGTTTCTTCCACACGGCCTCAGCAGCCAATCCCTTCTTTAACTGGAAACCAAAAGAACTGCAGATGCTAGAAATCTGAAACAGAACAGAAATTGCTGGAAAAACTCAGCAGGTCTGGAGCATCTGTAGAGAGAAACCAGTTAATGTTTCAGGTCCAGTGACCCTTCTTCAGAACTTCTTTTCCTGGATAAAGAGCAGGTTCCCTGGCCAGCACTTGGCCAGTTTTGGGGGAAATCATTGCCCAGTGACTGTGCCTGACATAGCTAGGATCCCTGTTTGACTCTGAGGTCGGGGTCCCCATCCAGAGTGCCTTGTGCCATTGCAGTAGGTCCTTTAGTGAGAGCGATGATGATGATAGAGGAGGATAGAGTTGGTAGAAGTTATTGAGGGAGAGGTTGAAATTACTCTCTGTACCATCTGTCCATTCTCCCGATTTAGTGCAAGGTCACTCCCCGAGTGTAAAGCCAGCTGGAGGAGAAGAGACCACTTCAGCAAAGGCAGGTTTAGTGAGAGCTCAATCTGATTTCACACACTCACAGAGAGTTTGTCCAAAAGCTTGCAGTTTGGGGACGTCCTGCAGAATACACTGGCCACTCTCTTTCTTCCCAGCCACTCATTTCTGTTCTCCCAGATTTTCCATTTCCAGATTCTTTCCATTTCTGTATTCCTTCACCATACTTTGGAGCACAGAAGGAGGCCATTCAGCCTTGCTATTCCCTGCCTTCCTGATCTCTGCTAACTGATTTCCAGTCTATCACTGAAAGCAGGGCCAATAGGGATTGCAGCAGAGGCCTCTGTATCCAGCGATTGGTTAGACTATGAAACCTGCCACAAGACGGAATAAGGAGCAGAGGCAGACTTCAGGGCACGCATGTTGGAGACGTTCAGTTAGTATCCTGACAGTGTGAAATGATAAACGACAGGGAGGGGCAGAGGGAGGGATGGAGGGAGGGTGGTGTGATGTATTTGGATGATGGGCCATGGGAGGAGCAGAAGTGAGCTGACAAGTGGCAAGTGACATTCACACCACACAAATGCCAGGCTATGACCATCACCAATAAGAGATAATCTAACCACCGTCCCTTGACATTCAACGGTATTACCATCACTGAATCCCCAACTATCAACATCCTGGGGGTTACCATTGACCAGAGATTCAACTGGACTCACCACATAAACACAGCCGCTACAAGAGCAGGTCAGAGGCTGGGAATACTGCGGCAAGTAACTCACCTCGTGACTCCTCAAAACCTGTCCCACCATCTACAAGGCACAAGTCAGGAGTGTGATGGAATGCTCCCCATTTACCTGAATGAGTGCAGCCCCAACAACATGCAAGAAGCCTGACACCATCCAGGACAAAGCAGCCGCTCGATAGGCACCACATCCACAAACATTCACTCCCTCCACCACCGACGCTCAGTAGCAGCAGTGTGTACTATCTACAAGATGCACTGCAGAAATTCACCAAAGATCCTCAGACAGCACCTTCCAAATCCACGACCACTTCCATCCAGAAGGACAAGGGAAGCAGATACATGAGAATATCACCCCCTCCAACTTCCCCTCCAAGTCACTCACCATCCTGACTTGGAAATATATCACCGCTCCTTCACTGTCGCTGAGTCAAGATTCTGGAATTCCCTCCCTAATGGCATTGTGGGTCAACCCACAGCAGGGGGACTGCAGCGGTTCAAGAAGGCAGCTCACCACCACCTTCTCAAGGGCAACTAGGGATGGGCAAGAAATGCTGGCCAGCCAGTGACACCCACATCCCACAAATGAATCAAAAAAAAGGACCAGCACAGATCCTGCTCCTATGACGCTGCTTGACCTGCTGTGTTCATCCAGCCCCATGCTTGTTATCTCGGATTCTCCAGCATCTGCAGTACCTTTTGTCTCTCACCAGCACAGATCAGGCAGGCAGAATGGCCTGCTGTGCTCCAAGTACTGTTTAGTTCTCTGTAACATCCTTCGGTGACTGCATCCAATGCCTAAACAAGGCTGGCAATTTTTCAGTTGTAGCTGTAAAAACAATATCTGACTAATTTTGTTTCCATGCTTCTCGATTTTCCCCACTGTGGGGGCATGAGAGAAATGTAGGTTTTTCCTGTGGTCACTCTGCAGGTGTATGATAGCCAAACCATACACTTCTAACTGATACAGTGCGGTTTCTGTCAGCTGCAGTAGCAGGTTGTCTTTGGGAGTGCTGCAGCCCAAAAGGAGAGTTAGTGTGTGGCTGGCGTTAGCAATAAGTGTGTAAGTGTCTCAAATGAATGCAGTGAAGGTCGACCCAAGAAAGAAGTTGGAGAAGGGGCTGAACAAAATCATGTGACAATGTGATTAGATGTGTCGAAATTGGACAACCATTGCTCTTCCTGTTCCTTGCTGATTGAGAATCATTTCACATCAATTAACAACACAAATTTTGTACTGCATAAGTCAGGCCTCATAACATTGGGGAAAAAGATATTAAAGTCTTAATAGTATGAGTCCCAAACTTGCATTCCTTACTTCAAATCATTGCACTCTGTGCTGTTTTAATATCCTCACCTACTTCTAAACAGTTCATATGAAAATAACAAATCTGTCTGGAATCAGTTATCTAGATTTTGTTGCAGAATAGAATGCCCGTTCCTTTCCCTGCAGCATTTTCCTGCTAACACTGAATTTCTGATGGAAAGAGAAGATTGCAAATAAAAATGCTAATACTGTAATCGGTGTTATACAGCAGTAGATTCATGCTTTCAATAAAATTGTTCAATTTTGGCAGCACCGTACATGCCTGTAGGGTCAAACATTATTAACACTGTTTTACAACATTGTTTAGTGAGAGTATACAGAACAGAAGAGCTTGCATTCCCATGGTGCTGTAAATTCTGTCAAAAAAAGAAGAAACATAATGGGTTCACAATATATATGAGATCAGAATTTCTCCTGAGATTGATTGCTTCATGTCCACATCAGAATACTCATGCTTATGTGCATGTTCCCTGCCTGACTTCCACTAGAATTTTCTATTTGACAATTTTCAAACAACAGCACATTCATGTTTGAGGATCTAACATGTGCAATTCTTCGGCGACTCATCAGGTCAGATTCTAGGAGATTGTTTCAGCCTTTGTGAGAGAGTCTAGAACTCAGGATCACAGTCTCAGGATAGGATATGGGGGGAGACCAGTTTAAACTGAGATGAGGAGACTTTTTTGAACTTGCATGTTTGTGAACCTTTGGAGTTCTCTTTCTCCACCCAAACAGCTCAGGTGGGCAACGCAGGACATGGGCGTCGCTGGCTGCCCATCCCTAGCTGTCCTTGAGGAGGTGGGGGTGAGCTGCCTTCTTGAACCACTGCAGTCCATGTGCTATGGGTTGACACACAACGTCCTCAGGGTGGGAATTCCAGGATTTTGACCCGGCGACAGTGAGTGAACAGCGATATATTTACAAGTTAGGCTGGTGAGTGTCTTGAAGGGGAATTTGGAGGAGGTGGCGTTCCCATGTATCTGCTGTCTTTATCCTTCTAAATGGAAGTAGTTGTAGGTTTAGAAAGTGCTGTCGGAAGAGACAGCACCTCACCTGTGAATTTCTGCAGTACGTCTATTATATGATACATACTGCTGTCATTGTGTATTGGTAGAGGAGGGGGTGAGTATTGAAGGTTGGGGTAGAGAATAGTCTTATTGAATAGTGGAGCAGACCTGATGGGTCAAGCTCCTGCTTCAGTTCCTTATCTCATTATCTCCTCCAATTGGCATTTGAAAATCCTGGGTTGCACCAGCCGCAGCTCAGGGACGGTTACAATCTAAGTCAGGACATTGTTCAAATCCCATTCGAGAGACTTGAGCATATCACTGAAAGTCCGCTGCCGCTGGGTGCTGAGGGAGTACTGTATTGTCTGCGGTGGTGCATATTTGCACGAGAGGTTTAACTAAAGACACTTGGGCCTTATCCCTCAATCCTTTGTTCTGTTAAAATATTCAGACACGATCATGACAATTGCATTAGGTTTGGGAGATGGACCTTCTTCCCTTGAGAATACCTTATGATCTGCCTTGTCATCATTAGCACAGCTCACATCAATATAGTGTCCTCAATGCAGAAAATTGTCCCAAAGATTGTCCTAAAAGCATGACCAATAAAATAGCAAACAAATCAAAGAGCAGAAAATTAGGAAGGTGACTCGGAGGCTTATCAAAGAGATGAGTTTTAAATTGAAAAGGAGGAGCTGGAGGGACAGGGGTAACAAGAGAGGGAGTTCCAGTAAGAGCCAAGTGTCGGAATCTGTGTTACAAAATCAAGGTGGGAGGAAGGGAATGTACGGGAAGCCATTGGGGAGTTCTAAGGGAAAGGGGGTTGCAGCTGGGTGAAGGGAGGGATGAGACTATATGACAGAATCTAAACATGAGGATGAGGATTTTAAATCTGAGCTGATGTGAAACCAGTGAAATGGGGAGTAATGAGTGAGCAGGTCATGGTGAAGGCTAGAGTACGGAAAGCAGAGTCTTAAAGGGCTAAAATTCATGGAGATTGGAGATATAGGAGGCTAGCCAGAAAAAAGCATTGGAATCATTCAGGGTGCTGGTCACAAAGACATGGATGAGGGCTTGTCTTGACAAATTCTATTAAATTGTTTGGGGAGAGAAGAGATATTGGAATCCTTTCCATTACCCTCTTCTCCAAAAAGGTGAGTCCCAGTTAACCATTCTTTATGTTATATTCTCATGCAGGACTAGGGGCCTACTAAACATACCCTATGGTGGCAATCTCAGGGTATCAGGCATCAGCAACTCTGGTAGAGGCAGGAAGTGTATTAACAGGCCATTCAGCCCATCAAGTTAGTACAATATCTGGCTCTATATTACACACACAATCTAATCCCACTCTTCTCAATGTCTAAACTCTTTAAAATCCCTCTTTTCCCAGGAGAGACTAAATCAACTGGGATTGTCTTCCCTGGAATTTGGAGATGTGTGTGTGTGTGGGGAGGAGGGATGTGAGCAAGGGTGGAATGTTGTAGAAACCCACAGGACTCCTACAGGATAAACACAGGAAGGATGTTCCTAATGAGCAAGGAGTCCAGAACAAGAGGTCACAGTTTAGGACATGGGGTAAGCTACTTAGGGCTGAAATTAGGACAAACCTCTTCACCCAGAGAGCAAGGAGCCTCAGCCAGAGAGACTGATTGATGTGAAAATATTGAATGTTTTCACAGAGGAGTTGTCTATAGTTCTTCGGCTAAAGGGCTCAAGGGGAATGGGGAAAGGTGGGAGCAGGGAACTGAGTTGGATATTCAGCCATGATCATATTGAATGACAGAGCAGGATGGAAGGGCAGAATGGCCTGCTACCCCTCCCAGTTTCTATGCTTCTCTGTTTTAAGGAAGTATTCCTTTCTTGATGTTGTGTTAGAAAATTCCAGATGCAAAGACGAAATCAGTGGTCAGGATGTGTACCATGGGAGATAATGAGGGTTACATCAGGAATAACAAAAGCCGTAATGCAGCATCACATTTTTCAATGTATTGCGTTGAGGTGGGTGGCAAGTTTTTAATTTTTGACTTCGACGTTAATGCGGAGAAAGAAAATGGTTGAAAACACAGGGGGCATACCAGGGGTTTGAAACATAACAAATGTTATAGTTGGAAGCCAGTGAACCATCAGTTCGACATCTGTGATGAGGAATATATGCAGGACAGAGCAGCGTGCAGGACAGAGTCAGAGCTTTGTTCAAAAGAGCACAGGGGCCATAAACAGCCCAGCCTGTATCCTGATGGATGCCATTACCTCAACACTGCACAGAAGCTCAGATTAATTGGAGTATGACTGCCCACTGGATATATTCCTCTGAGTTTCTGAAGCCATTTGATATAATTTCTCGTGAGAGTTTATGCAAGGTTTAAACTCGGCAATTAAAGACATCTTAGCCAGCAGAATACAAAACCATCGACACGACAGGAAGCTAATACCTGATGAATAACAATAGCTGTGCTTCGCAATGTGCAAAGTGGTGCTCTGAGGAACTTGCTCCAGATTCCACCCCTCCCCTACATCAGCTGCTCACGCTACACCGAAATGGTTTTGAGAATAGTTGTAATGCTTAAAATGTGATGATGATAGCTATGTGGCCAGCTGACTGATAAGAAAAAAATCAACATTTAAAGAGTCTTAATTAAGGACGAATTCTGTCTGAACCTCATGTATTTCTGTCAGAATTCACTTGGCCACAAGGAAAGATTTTAATATTGATGGGTACAAAGGCATAAATATTACAACAATGGAGAGAAAATGTGATCATAGGGAAGATTCACAAACAAAGGTGGAAAATAAAACAGAGATAAAAGGTACTGCAGATGCTAGAGAATCCGAGATAACAAGCATGGGGCTGGATGAACACAGCAGGTCAAGCAGCATCATAGGAGCAGGAAAGCTTGACATTTCTGATGAAGGGTTTAGGCCCGAAACGTCCAGCTTTCCTGCTCCTATGATGCTGCTTGGCCTGCTGTGTTCATCCAGCCCCACACCTTGTTATCTCGGAAAGTAAAACAGTCTAGATTTAATTGCTGATCATGCAGAGAGATTTGTCTTTTCATTTTTCTTTCTATTATTTGCCACCTGATTGGTCCAATAACTGAAGCACAAGGATTGGTTCAAATAGGCGAGTAACACGTGAGGATTCTTGATTCAGAAGATCAAATTTCAACAGGAACTTCTTTGTTGCTCACAGGATATGGGTGTCACTGGTGAGACTTAATTGCCCTTAAATTGAGTAGGTCATCAGAGCCATCCTAGAGGGCAGTTAAGAGTCAACCACATTGCTGTGGGTCTGGAGTTACATGTAGGCCAGACCAGGTGAGGATGGCAGCTTCCTTCCCTAAAGGGTATCAGTGAACCAGACAGGTTTGTCCCGACAATCAACAGTGGTTTCATGGTCAACATGAGGCCAACTTTTAAATCTGTATTTCAAATAAAAATTTTGCCTGTGACCATGTGGAACACCTATCCAGGGCTGCAGGCAGGAAGAGGTTCAAAACCAGAACAAAACACATCAAACATGCCCCATGCAAACTGATCCCAGAAATGGGGCCAGTAGACACACACAGCGTCATTGTTTACCAGCAATGTCTATCCACTCATCTGATGTTCCCAAGATCTCCCACCGCTGCTTAAAATGACGATAGAGTTTGACAGATTTACTGAATAAGCTGTGAACCTGCTGCTTAGCAGTTTTACACAGTTGCTTTCTTTCAGTATAAGCTAACTTGCCAGATCGAGTGCTTGCCCGAAGGATAAACCCTCAATGGGAGAAGGAAATGACAGGTTTGGCTGCAGGAGTCAGTGATTGAGTCTTCATCGAAAAGGAATTCTAACCTCTCGGGAAGGTACAATTTAAGGCTGTTGTGTTCAGATGCCGTGCGTCTGTTTGCAGATCAAACTGACAGGTCTGAGGAGGCCATTGGCTGCAAGAATGGCAATTTTATTCATATTCCTGCTATGCTTATGCTGCTGGGAGGTTCTGCTGCAAACACGAGGGAACATTTCCAATAGATGTTAAACGTTCAGCAGATAGCTCCATAGGGACCCCTCGCTCCTCAGCTGCAGTTCCATCAAGTGGCCAAAAAGCCTGCACAAAGATTGCCAAGAGTCACCATCACATTGCTCCATCACTGCCCTCTCACACTGCAACCCTCCCCCCGCCCAGACAGCCCCCTCTCTCTCCCTTCACTGTCCCCCCCGACTGACTCTCCCCACTCCTCACATGCCCCGACTCAGTGCTGCTGCAGGAACTGCTGTAATATGAAGCTGGCCTGTTGGACACAGCACGGAGACTGTAATCTGAATGCAGTGGGGAAGTTTTGATGAAGAGTGATCAGGATTGTCCTTGGAATCATTACTCTAATGGCTGTGTCTTGTGAGAAATAAATTTTGCATCTATATTACACCAATCATGGTAAATGGAGAAGCCCTGGGGAAAATTGATGCACAGACAGATCTGGCTGTTCAGGTCCATTGTACCCTGAAGGTGGCAATGCAGATCGATAGAGTGGTCAAGAAGGCATACGGCATGCTTTCAGTCATCGGACAGGGCATTGAGTACAAGAGTTGGCAGGTCATGTTGCAGTTGTATAGGACTTTGGTTCGACAACATTTGGAATATTGCAAACAGTTCTGGTTGCCACATTACCAAAAGGATGTGGATGCTTTGGAGAGGGTGCAGAGGAGGTTCACCAGGATGTTGCCTGGTATGGAGGGCGCTAGCTATGAAGAGAGGTTGAGTAGATTAGGATTATTTACCTTAGAAAGATGGAGGTTGAGGTGGGACCTGATTGAGGTCTACAAAATCATGAGAGGTGTAGACAGGGTGGATAGCAAGAAGCTTTTTCCCAGAGTGGGGGACTCAGTTACTAGGGGTCATGATTTCAAGGTGAGAGGGGACAAGTTTAAGGGAGATATGTGTGGAAAGTTCTTTACGCAGAGGGTGGTGGGTGCCTGGAACGCGTTGCCAGCGGAGGTGGTAGAGGCGGGCACGATAGCGTCATTTAAGAAGTATCTAGACAGATACATGAATGGGCAGGGAGCAATGGGATAGAGAACCTTGGAAAATAGGTGACAGGTTTAGATAGAGGATCTGGATCAGCACAGGCTTGGAGGGCCGAAGGGCCTGTTCCTGTGCTGTAATTTTCTTTGTCACGTTTAGAGCATGTGATTGAACAAAGAACAATGTACCTTACAGCCAATGAAATCTTGTTAAATTATAATCTCAGTTTTAATGGAGAAAATACTGTTCTTATTTACACACAGTAAGATCCCACAAACAAAAATGTGATAATGACTAGATTATCTATTTTATTCATCTTTGTTGAGAAACAAATATTGACCAGGACCAGAGTAAGCAGTCTTAAAATTCTTCCGTTCTTACTTTTTTTCTCAGTTTTTCTCACAGTTTAAGTGATTGTTTAAAAGACAAAAAAGGCTAATTAAGAGTTTGTTAACAGGTTACATGAAGAATGTGCAATTTTCTTCTCCAGGAGTTTGTTACCATTCAGCATGTTGATGAGTTCTCAATGAAACTGGAAAGACGTGTTGTGATCTGCTGAGTGTTCCCTCATTTTGAAAGGCAGTTGAATTGAAACTCCTCAGATACTGAAGCAGTCCGTGTTCAAATGCAACCAGACCCTGCCAATATCCAGGCTTGGGCTGACAAGTGGCAAGTGGCATTCACGTCACACAAATACTGGACAATGACCATCTCCAAGAAGATACGATCTAACTACATTGACGTTCAATGGTGTTACCATCACTAAATCCCCCACTAAGAACATCCTGGGGGTTTTCAATTATCAGAAACTCAGCTTGAGTGTCCGCATGAACACACTGGCTACAAGAGCAGGTCAGAAGCTAGGAATACTGCGGCAACTTACCCCCTGACTCCTCACAGCCTGTCTGCCATCTACAAGGAAGTCGGGAGTGTGATGGAATACTCCCCTCTTGCCTGGATGGGTGCAGCCCCAACAACACTCAAGAAACTTGACACCATCCAGGACAAAGCTGCTCACTTGATTGGCACCACGTCCACAAGCATCCACTCCCTCCACCACCGACTTTCAGTAGCAGCAGTGTGTACTATCTACAAGATGCACTGCAGGAATTCACCAAAGATCCTCAGACAGCACCTTCCAAACCCACGACCACTTCCATCTCGAAGGACAAGGGCAGCAGATATGTAGGAACACCACCACCGCAAGTTCCCCTCTGAGCCGTTCCTTCACTGTCAATGGGTCAAAATCCTGGAATTCCCTCCCTAATAGCATTGTGGGTCAACCCACAGCAGGAGGACTGCAGCAGTTAAAGAAGGCAGCTACCCACCACCTTCTCAAGGGGCAACAAGTACTGGGCAACAATCCCACACAGAATGAATAGAAAAAGCTATTAGTCATAGAGGCCTTCTCTCCAGCTCTGATGATTGGGAAACTGCCACTAATTTGTCATTCTGTTGCTATGAATGCTTTTCTTTTGAACCAGACGGAGTCTTTTGTCCCTGGCCTGTTTTTCTACAGGTCATGGGGGCTTGACTTAACAAACACTGCAGCAAATATATCAGCAGGCAGATTATCTGGTCATTTAGTTTAAGTAACATAGAGTCATAGAAGTCTACAGCAGAGAAAGAGGTCTTTCATTCGTTGAGTCTGCACCAGTTAAAAGTGACCACCACACTACTCTAATCCCACTTTCCAGCACTCGGTCCAGAGCCTTGTATGCCTTGCTTCACTTCAAAGTGATGAGAGTTTCTGCCTCTACCACCCCACCCCCCTTACAGGCAGTGAGTTCCAGATTCGCACCATCCTCTGGGTGAAAACGTTTTGCTTCCTATCCCCTTTAAATCTAAGATTTTTGTACAATCTATGTCCCCTGATCTTTGAACCCTCTTCCTGTCTGTATACCCCTCATAATTTTATACAGCTTTATCCTGTTCCCCTTTAAATGAGGAATCTTTGCAGGGCTGTGGGAAAGAACAACTGAAAATTGAACTAATTGATTTTCTCTATCAAAGAGCCCGCAGAGGCACAGTGGTCTTCTTCTGTGTGATGCACTTCTTTGGTCAGTGCAATAAGTTATTCATGCTGAACGATAAAAGGGAGAAGAATTAACATAGCTCTCAGCAGTCTCTGTCATTAGCCAGAAGCACCAAGGGTTTCCTGACACTGCTACATCCCTCTTACTTTGATAATGGGTCTTAAAAACAAATGTCTTTGTTAATAATGCTAGTAATAAAGTCATATTAAATGCTGCACTCCAGTCGAAAGTCAGATTCATTACATTCCACATTACAATAAATCACACCCTGTATATAGAACAGCGGCCATGCAGGAGAGTGGGATAACTGCAAGAAATTAATTGGAAATCTGTTAGCCTAAATTTCTTTTTCTATTGAGTACATTTAGAAAACTTTTAATTTTTATTTGCTCAATTCTATCACTTTATTGTTTAATCCAACTTTGTTTTGCATCAGGACCTCTCTCCAGAGCTAAACTAACAGGTTGTCACCGCAAAAGGTATCAGCACTATTTCAATGTGACTTCTTCCTTCTCTTTGTCCAGTTGCCTCCCTGACTGTGCATCTATCTCTTGTATCAACAGATGTATGTATTTCATTTTCTCTTTCTATATATAAATGTATATATCCCGATGTAGGCTTTTTTTTATATACACTTTTAACAATTTATTTTTATGTTTGAATTTGTAACATATGGGTTTTCTGGTGTGTTTGAAGGAATCACTGCTTGACTTGTAAGGAATTTTGTAGCCATGGTGATATGGCAAAAAAGGATCAGTACAGCATAGGAACAGGCCCTTCGGCCCACCATTTTGTATTGAAGCAACTTAATAGAGAACTAGTTTTCAGAATGAATAGGCTTGTTTGTACATATGGGAGGTTTACAACCAAACTAGGTCAATAATTATACACCAAGAGACAATACAGTTGGAGCTGGAGGAACACAGCAGGTCAGGCAGCATCAGAGGAGCAAGAAAATTGACGCTTCGGGTCGGGACCCTTCTTCAGAAATCTGAAGAAG
>JAHRHZ010000061.1:30829554-30883819 GCA_024137785.1 Ginglymostoma cirratum
TTGCTATATCCGAGTAAGTGAACACCAAGGTTTTGTTTTAGGAACTTGTGGGCTTTTTTTTAAGCTTAGAAGGAATACTCCTAGCTTGATAAAGAAAACAGGTTTTGTTTTATTTTCAGTTTGGGGCAGATCTTCAGAAGTCTCTGAATAAAGATGAATGTATAAAGCAGTGCTCGTTTGAAAGGGAGAATTATTAAAATAGGTTACTTGAGCATGAGGAGTTTAGTGGTAATCCCAGGCCAGAGTATATAGGCAAAGACTTGACAAGGTTATTTGAAGCAGGGAATGTTTAAACTCAGATTTATGAAAACTCCAGGTAAAAATTATCAGATTTTCTGGATTGGGAGCTGACGTCACAATTGAATCAAACCCATTAAGGTGTTAGAGCAAGAGATTTTCTCTGGTATGAGTACTTATAGGAGTGTTTTTGGAATCTGTGAAGGAATATGTTTGGAGTCATATCCTGTTACCATGTGTTTCAAAATTTTTATGTTTGTTATAAATAAATAGTCTGAATTATTCTATTTAAACTTCATTTCTTTTGCTCAATAAACTTCCATTTTATTGTTAAAATCAAATCTGCAGCATAGCACACTTACGTTTCTATGAAAGACCATCTCATTATCTGCACTTCCAGAATCTAGTCTACTGCATTCGCTGCTCACAATGTGGTCTCCTCTACATTGGGGAAACGAAGCGTAGACTGGATGACTGCTTCGCAGAACATCTACGTTCTGCTCACAAAAAAGACCCTGAACTACCTGTTGCCCGCCACTTTAACGCACCACCCTGCTCCCTGGCCAACATTCTCTTTCTCAGGCTTGCTGCAGTGTTCCAGCGAAGCCCAACATAAGCTGGAGGAACAACACCTCATTTTCCACTTGGGAACCCTGCAGCCCTCCGGATTCAATATCGAGTTCAAAACTTTAGGGCTTGACCTCTCCCATGCCCTTACCTTAACTCCCACAAACCAGGCCTTGTTATCACAGTCGCTATTTTACACCATCCACTGTTAGCCGCTAACAGTCCCCATTAATAGCTATTCACCCTCCTTGCCAGATTGTTATCAAGTCCTTTGTCTGTCCAACTGTTCTCTGTCTTCGGGCTTTATCCCCACCTGCCATTTATTCCTGAACCCCTCCCCCCGCCCTATCTTCAGCATATAAACCAACATTTTCGTAGCTACCATGAGTTCTGAGGAAGGGTCACTCAATCCAAAACATTAATTCTTCTGCACAGATGCTGCCAGACCTACTGAGCTTTTTCAGCAATTTCTGTTTTTGTCTCTCTACCTATATTTCTCTATATTTCTCCCTGATTCTGCGTTTCTCCATATTTTCCTTTCTGCATTCATTACTCTCTGTCTCTACTTCTCTGTGTATCTGTTTCAGTCTAATAATCGCTTTCCATGTCTCATTCACTCTTTTGCTCCTTTCTATGTTCACCTCCCTCACATGCTGGCCACCCCAGCTCAGAATTGCTGCTGTACCAGTTGGTCTTTCAGACTGAAAGATGAGGTTGGAGGTGGTCATGCTTTAGAAGGACAGAGACTTTGAGTGAGGAGAGAAGTTTAACTTCACTAGTCTGAGGCACTTTGAGAAGTCAGGCAGGAGCTGGATGCAGTCTTATTGGCGCAAGTGCTTTGAATAGTTATATGAATGAAAATGAATTATTACAATCACAATATAACCAGACAAATTCATTTTGGCTTCCTGCTTAAGTAGATCAGATCCTTTACAAATCTTATGATATGAGAATTGTTTGATTAAAGCTGAACTGTTCCATTTGTTCTGTTTGCAACCTTCCCTGACATACAGTCACAATTTGGAAAACTCCCATGTGGTTGCTGGATCTTACTGAAATATGACAAGCATTAATAAATAAACAGCTGCGATGTGCACAGGATATTATTGGAGATTAATGACAGCAGAATATCGGTTCTGTTGCTGGTTTCTGAGCTTCCCACAAATCACTCATCCTTCATGGAACTCAGCCAAGTCCCACTGGAGGCAATCACTGTAGAGGGTGGGGGCTTCATCATGTTCTGTTGTAGATATGGAAGTTTTTTTTGTTCACAGTGTCATCTCACTGCAAATCAAGCCAAGGATACAAAGTTCACTCAAAATGTCAGAGCAGGAGTAGGCCATTCGACCCCTTAAACTTGTTCCAACCTTCACCAAGATCATGTCAGATCCAGTTGTGGCCTCAACTCCATTTTCCTGTCTACTTCCTATGACTCTTAATTCCTTTGTTGATCAAAAGTTCAAGAGGAGAGTCAGGAGTTGTAACTTTGGTGTGGATGTACAATGTTTTACAACCCATTCCATTCCTTATCCACCTGCCCTTTATTCATCCAGATCTTTTGCTTCTTCTAAATAAAGACTGATGAGATGACATTCCCACTTGTGTGGAGACCAAAACTAAACACCATCATTATAAGACAGTTAGTGATATGTCCAACCAGGAAACCAGGAAACACTTCAGACAGAACCCCAGACAGAACTACCACTTGAGATGAATAATATCAATATATTTAAAGGCAAACCATACAAATGAGTGAGGGAGAATGGATCGGAAGGATAGATATGAACTTGCAATGCCAAGGAATACAGGCTATGGACCAAGTGCTAGAAAATGGGAATAGAATAGTTAGCTGGTTGTTTTAACTGGTGGAGGCTCAATGGGTGAAGGGCTTTTTTTTCTGTGCAGTAGATCTCTGTGACTTGATGACTGATTTGCCTTTTGCAAATGCGAGGCGGCACTGATATGTTAATAGAATAAGATGAAGTGGGATTAGATGAATCTTGTGTGCAACACAGACACTTTGGCTTGATTGATCCGTTTCTGTGTTGCAATGTTACACATGTTCTGCATAAGCTTCAAGGTGGCATACACAAGCCTGAGCAAACACCCTGGAAAAAACTGCAGTGTGTAAGGATGTGCAGGCTTGGTGGGTTAGCCATGGGAAATGTGGGGTTACGGGGATAGGGTGGGATGCTCTTTTGGGGGTTGGTGCAGACTCAATGGGCTGAATGGCCTCTTTCTGCACAGTAGGGATTCCATAAATAAAAGGTGAGTCAGTGACAGCATGTTATTCAGGAATGGTAGGCATCTACCCTAAGTGATTGCTGTTTCCTATGGGTATATTTGGATGGTGAACATTGATGAGGAAATGCTGGTGGATTTATTCCTTCAGGTTATCACGAGGATATTGAGGGTAAGTAAACTGTGGGTTTACTGCTTCTGCTGTGGAGGAAAGAGGTTAAAACTAGCTGGGTCATTCTTGATTTTTGTGGATGCTGATAACAGCCGGGAAATTGGTGCCTTCCTTCAGTCAGTTGTTGGGAAAGGCATGAGAGGAGAGATCTGGCTCCAATTTGATTGAAGTACAGTCACGAATCCCTGTTGAGTTGAATGTATAATCAAACCACACCAGGGCTGTGTTGAGGATTGGTTCTTGCTGTGTGAGTATCTGATGGCTTGCCATAATCCATCAAAAGTACCTGCCTGTATTTGTAATTCTCCCAAGTCAAGTGGGATAAGAAAAATGAAGATGTGACTAGTCTCAGTGGCCCGACCAGCAGCACCTCAGGCAGCTTGCTGGCAGCGTGCCCTGTGGAGAAATGCACCCACATACATAAGAAACATTCTTTTCTGCCTTTTTCACCTTTGCAAGTTTGCAGTTTCTGTGCTCAAGACTCTCCTGTGAAATGCTCTGTTTTATTTTCCTTTGTTTGGCCTTAGCTGAATGGTTTGCCTTACCTGTTGCTGTCACTCCTCAGGTCTGAGATGATAAAGTTCTGTGTAGCTGAGGTATTCTACATGCGATGATGATGGGGTTTGAGTTATTCGTAATCCATCTTCACTCCAAACTGACCACCTCCCACAACTGACCACCTCCCACAACTGACCACCTTCCGAAACTGACCACCTCCCGCAACTGATCACCTCCTGAAACTGACCACCTCCCGAAACTGAATTGTCTCCCCCTACTAGTAGTTGTCCCCTTACCTGCTGTGCCTGAAGTTAGATTCCTGAGCCTTTCCATACTCTCCGTCCCACCACTTGTTCTGAAAACTTTAATAACCTCTGCTGAGCCCTAGGGCGGTGAATCTGTGGAACTCACTGCTGTAGAAGGACCTGGAAGCCAGGTCATTAAGTGCATTTGAGACAGAAATAGATAAGTTCTTGATTAGTAAGGGGATCAAGGATTACAGGGGGAAGGCGGGAGAATTGGATTGAGAGACATACCAGCCATGGTCGAAAGATGGAGCAGAGTTGATAGGCCGAATGGCCTAATTCTGCTCCAATAACCTATGGTCTTATCATCATTCAGACCCAACAATGCGGTGTCGAGAATTGTATATAATATCCAGCTGAGGTCTAACAAGTCTTGTGCAAGTTCAGCATCACTTTGCTCTTGTACACTGCTCCTATGAATAAAGCCAAGAACGCTGTATGCTTTGTTAACTGCTCATTCCACCCATCCTGCCACCTCCATCTGTGATGCCATCACATCCAATATGTACAACACCCACTTGGCCCACCACAAATGCTCAGCAGCAGCAGTGTGTACACCTAGAGGATGCACTACAGAAACTCACCAGAGCTCCTTAGATAGCAACTTCCAAACCAATGACATCTATCGCTGGGTCAGTTCCAGGATCTCCGTCCCTTAGGGAATTGTGGGTCTACCTATTCCGTAGGGACTGCAGCAGTTCAAGGAGGCAGCTCACCACCACCTTCTTATGGGCAACTGGGGACAGACAATAAATGATGACCCAGTTAGTGATGCCCACATCCTATCAACAATTTTAAAAAGAAAACCTTGGCGTATGATTGACTGGCACAACACAGGGATTGGTCACTCAGGGAATTGAGTTTCCATCAACTCTTTTGAAACATGATCCTGTCTGTGTCAGCTTCCTGCTTTTTCTCCACATCCCTGCAGCTTTTGCTCCTTCTGACCCTGTGAGGCACTGTATTCCAAACCCTAGCTGTTTCATAAAAACAGCATATGCCTGTGAAACTTCTGGTTCTTTTGCCATTTACCTGTGAACAGCATCCTCTAGTTATCAACTCGTGTTCAAAGGAACCGGAGGAGGCCCTTCCACGTGGAGAACAAACTTCACCATTTTAACAAGGTCACGGCTGATGTGTACCTTCTTTTGAATTGTTTATCTAATTCCCTCCTGACCATTCTGATTGAATTTGTTTCCATTTTCCTTGGAGGCACGATGTTCCAGATCACATTAATGCAGAACTTCTTCTCTCCTCTCTGGCTCTTTTCTTAATTATTTTAAACGTATCTTGGCTAGTCACTGTCCCTTCTGTAAGTGGAAACAACTTCTCTATGTTCACACTGTCAGTGCCTCATAATTTAAACTCAATCAATTTGGCCTTAACTTTCTCTGCTTGAAAGGGAACATGCCCAACCTCTCCAGTCTTGACATTCAGTGAAACTCTCCTGCACACGCTCTCCATGTGAAAGTACGGTGCACAGAATTGAACGCTATACCCCTACTCGACCTCAATCAATGCTTTATAACCACTTCACCTAACAGAAAAGCTGCAGAAATTGATCCAATGAGAGAGAGAGCATTTTTGCTTTAGTCAGGTGAAATTACCCCAACGCTAAATCACATCTCATTTGTGGATAGCTGTAGCACTTGGCTTTGGAAAGCTTGAAACTCGATGAAGTCTGTTTGTCCGCAGCAAGGCCCAGCTGGGAGACTGAGAGCATCAATTCAAATAAGACGGGAATAAGACAAACTGAGGGGGAAACAACTGGACAGTTAGCTGTGCCTGGGACTTGGTGAATGCTCAGCTCTGCTTCATTGCATACTGATTGCTAAGTACTGGGGCAGATATCCCACAATTTTCCCAGCCTCCCGGCAGACAGTTCCATTGACGGAATCTCCCACCTGTAGGTTCTCCACATGAACATGGAAAGCTCCCATCGTGTTGCAGGACAGAGCCATTTTTTTGCCTTCAGTATTCATTCTTGTTTCAATCCTCAGTCAAGGCTGGCGCTGAGGCTGTGAGGCAGCAGTTCACCACCGAGGTTTTCTCAAGTTACCCAGCTTCTCTTCACACACACAACAGATTCCTACACAGATACAACACAACTGCCCTTCAAATAGGGCCCTATAAAACTCAACAGGCAGGCTATAACCAGGAATAAATACCATTCAAAAATTCCCTCCAAAGGTAAACTTCTCAGTTAAACAACAAGAAATTGATGTCTTTCAGAGCTCAAACACGTTAATAGAAAACAAAACAAGCCCATGAAGGGGAAGACATGTTGTAAGCATTTGGAGAGATGCACATCAATCACATTCTTCATGACAGAGATAGCTAACAGCAAGGCTTTAGGGGCATTTGAAATGAGAATGAGAATTGTTAAATCAAGTTCATCTTGAATCAGGAGGTACAGCTAGTCAGCAAGTACAGCAGTGATAACGGAATTACTGGCTGTGCCAGCATTAATTGCCGGTCCTTAGTTGTCCTGTGAGAGGTGGTGGTGAGCTGCCTTCTTGAACCACTGCAGTCCTCCTGCTGTGGGTTGACCCTGAGGCAGGGAATTCCAGGATCTTTACCCAGCAACAGTGAAGGAGCGGCGATATATTTCCAAGTCGAAATGCTGATTGATTTGGAAAGGAACTTGAAGGTGGTGATGTTCCCATGTGTCTGATGCCCTTGTCCTTCTAGATGGAAGTGGTCGTGGATTTGGAAGGTGCTGTCCGAGGATCTTTGATGAATTTCTGCAGTGTATCTTGTAGATAGTACACACTGCTGCTACTGAGCATCGGTGGTGGAGGGAGTGGATGCTTGTGGATGTGGTGCCAATCAAGCGGCTGCTTTGTCCTGGATGGTGTCAAGCTTCTTGCATGTTGTTGGGGCTGCACCCATCCAGGCAAGTGGGGAGTATTCCATCACACTCCTGTTGTCAGTGTCCTTAGCCTTTGCAATAGCCAATGGAGTGAATCGAGCAAGGACATGAGCAGCAGGTTTGGAAAGCATCAGATTAGTGAAGGGTAGGAGATTGGAGGCAGGCCAAGGTAGGAGACTCGGATTTCAGAGAAGACAGCCATGCTTGAAAGGTTGATTTGAATGAGTTAGACTGAGTCTGAGGGAGGGAGAAATCAGCTTGAGTCTGTGCTCTGGATCACTGCCCAGCTAATCCTGTTCATGTATGCCTGTAGGTGCTGGGTGAGACTTTCTTTGTCACTGAGTCTAACCTGAGGTAGTCATTGCATCTGCTCACACATTGTCCTTGGTGAGACAGTCTAGCTGCCTCATTAAACAGAATCGGAAGAAGTGGGGAAAGGGGAAATGTACACAAAACTGGGAGAAGAGAACAACCTGGTATCATCGCAGCACTGTCTTATCTGTCCAGCTCTCAGTCTTCAGGGGCCTATCGGCAAAAGATGGTTTGCACCATATAATGGATACAGCTGTCTCATGTTTAATAGGGCTCACTGGCTGTGAAGTGGAACGGCATTGCAAAAAGGACTCTGATGTTTTAGAATGTGGATTTGGAAGGATTCTGAATGATGGGAGCACAGATGGTTGTCAGGTGGAACAGAAAGTAATGGATTAGCATTGTGCAGTGATAATAGAAAGCTCGGCCTGAGTTCAGTCACAGTGAGAGACGGGAAAATATCTGAGCTGGAGTGTGTGGCCTTCTGAATAAGCCAATAACTAGTGAATCATATTATTATGATTTTTGTGGAATAGTGTAAATGGAAATATCTCCGTCTTTTCCCCCTTATAAATTTACAGGCTCTTAAAACATAACTCATAGTCATCTCGTTGTCACTGAACTAACTCTCCAACTCCTGTCCATCTTCCTGGTGTCAGGATGGGCCTCACCTTTCAGCAGGTTAATCCAAAGAAATAAGACTTCACATTGAGAAAGTTGCTGCTTTTATTTAATCATCTGTCTGATAGGAAGGTAGCCCTAAATCCAGCTAAAGAGTGAGGTTTCCCTCAGCCTAATGTGAAATGGATGTTTGACAAAAAAGAACGAGACTTCAACTTTCCCAAGCTCTGCTATCTAACAAACTCAAACAGCTCATTTCCCAGCACAGAGAGACTGCAAGCACTTCCTAGTCATTCCTGAAACTTTCTTCCATTCAACACATTAAGCTGACAAAGTCACCCAGAAACAAGTGGATACATTGATTAGGTGACAATTTGTCACACTGAGAGCAGGACAGTTTGGCTCAGGCCGCACACCCAGCATGGAAAGAGGAATGACAATCCAGTTGGCTGTGGAACCATTCTGAACTCACCCACCGCCCCCAGAGAAGACCCTTCACTTCTTCACTTGAGGAGGACATCAATCATTTATTCAAAATTAGGGGCGGAGTCTTCCCAGGCCCTCAGCAATGTGGCCATGGGTGAGAACGTTGGGAACACTGGGTGAGATTAGAAGAAATGTGATTCTCAATGTCAAGACCAAAACTTCTGATTCTCCATCAATGTGTTGAACATTAAGATGAGACTCTCACTGATGAGTGACAAGAGGCTTAGTTCCATCCATTAATATCTCACTATTAGCTCATTGATAGAATGATAGAATCCCTACAGTGTGGAAACAGGCCCTTCAGCCCAACAAGTCCACACTGAACCTCAGAGCATCCCACCCAGACTCATCCCCCTACAACCCACTTAATCTACACATCCCTGGACACTACAGGCAATTTAGCATGGCTAATCCATCGAGCCTGCACATCTTTGGACTGTGGGAGGAAACGAGAATACCCGGAGGAAACCCATGCAGACACGGGGAGAATATGCAAACTCCACACAGACCGTTACCCGAGGGTGGAATTTAACCCGGGTCCCTGGCGCTGTGAGGCAGCAGTGCTAACCACTGTGCCACCATGCCACCCTATGTGCAGTTCCCATTCTGTCACCAATCAGAGATAAACGAGACAGGAACAATTCCTGACATGAAACTCTTAGCAGGTATTTAGTGACTCCCAGCTCGCTGCCTACTCCTCCTGGACTCTAAATTGGACAGTTGTCACCAATATCACAGGGCACACTCCATGAGCAGTGACCACCAGCACCCCACCCCCTCCTGTCCATGGACATTCAGCCTCTCCCCAACCTCATTGTACACGTCTGACCCACATCCAGGACGGCCTTTCACTTCCTTGGAGCACAACTGAGCCCCTCATTGCAAAGCTGCTGCCAGGACATTGTGCTGAGATTCGCACCAGCTCATGGACTGGACCAGGATGCAGCTTAAGGCTCTCCGCTTGTCCCCTGAGCACACGCTCACTCTGTGCCTGCTTAGCTAATTTCTTATGCCCTCCCTCAGCCAGAGCACCAGATTCACAACACCTCTGTCTCACCTTTTAGCACAGATACAGAGCCAAGCAGCTTGTCGTGGCTGGGAGCAGTGATCATCAAGGAGACAGACATGTTGATGTATGGCAGTGTGCTATGTCAATGTTACACATGAACCATGTACCAGCAGCTTACGTAGTTAACCCATTGCGTGCACGTCAACCAATTAGCCGTGTCACAAAATCACAATAGGGTAGTCCTCAGTCCAGCCCTGGGAGGACAGTATGGCTTTGTGATTAGTAACGACTAACATGTAGGTTCTGGGCTCCAGGGTAAGTTTGGAAGATGAAAGCGGAATTTAAAGAGGCTTGTGGTAACATAAATATGGAAGTGGAAAATGGCTGCAGCCACACACAGTGTGGGTGGAGTAAGTGTTTTTTTAGCCAGAGCATAAAAACTCTACTTGAGAGCAATGTGAGGACCTTCAGAAGACAAATACATTTATCAGGCACATTCACAGTACAGGGTAAAATCATTTGTAATGTCAGCATCCTGTCTGAGAATTACATGCAGCGTCCAATGGTGCAGAATACAAATCCTGGCCACAAACAATCTTAAACTTGCTGCTGGTCATTAGATAGAAGGTAGTCACCTCTGAGATGGAGGAAAAATTTTAGGTGACCTTAAAAGTAGCACCTGCAGATCACAATTCACAAAGACAAACCATGGTCCCATACATTGCAGCAGGGCACAGAGGCTCAGTGGTCAGCACTGCTGCCTCACAGCACCAGGGACCCGAGTTCGATTTCAGCCTCGGGTGACTGTCTATGTGGAGTTTGCATATTCTCCCTATTTCTGCATGGGTTTCCTCCGGGTGCTCCGGTTTCATCCCAAAGATGGTTAGGTGAGTTAGCCATGGGAAATGCAGGATTACAGGGATAGTGTAGGGGAGTGGGTATGGGTGGGATGTTCTTTGGAGGGT
This sequence comes from Ginglymostoma cirratum, assembly GCA_024137785.1. Classification (NCBI taxonomy): domain Eukaryota; kingdom Metazoa; phylum Chordata; class Chondrichthyes; order Orectolobiformes; family Ginglymostomatidae; genus Ginglymostoma; species Ginglymostoma cirratum. The sequence goes on from JAHRHZ010000061.1 coordinate 30,839,840, forward strand.
TCTTGTGGACCTGATGGGCTGAGTGGCCTGATTTCACACTGTAGGGACTCAATGATTCTAGCTAGCTAACTTCCTCTCACCATGAACTATAAATATTCACCAACATTCTCCTACATGTAATGCTGGGTGATGTGGCAATGGAAGGTATCAGTAATCCTCACAACCTCCCATTGTATCCATACAACATGGAATAGTGAAAGGTTGATGTAGAGGTATCCCATGGCCCTTCTTGTCAGCATCCTCCATGTCTGGCTGTATGGATGACACCGTGAAACTGTCCTGTGTGTGTGTGATGGGAACGCTGACCGTGAAGAAGAACCTGTTCTGTTTCTAATAGCATCCCATCCCCTACCCACACGGGTTCATTGGAATGGTGACTAATGGATTCAGACACAGCGGGAGTTATTCTCAATTCAACAATGGCACAGAAAAACTGAGGAGGAACAAAATCTCTTGGCAGTGTGCGCTGCATAGGCTATCCAACTGGAGCAGTTAGAGAAGGTCAGAGAGAAAGCACCTTTGAAATCCTGCTATTGAGTCTTCTACAGACAGGGTCTTGGCTCAATGTCCCATTTGGAAGACATAGGAGCATATAAACATGGGAAGGCCGCTTGGCCCTTTGAGCCTGCGCCACCATTTAATAAGGTCTTGGCTGATCTGATCTCAACCATGACTCTACACTGATGCATATTGCTGATAATCTTCATTCCCCTCTATCTTAAAATAGTTCTGCATCCACTGCCTTTTGGGGAAGGGAATTCCACAACTCTCTGAGAGAAAAGAATTCTCCTCCTTTCTACTTTAAATGGGTGCCCCTTACTTTTAAACATTGGCTCCTAGTTCTAAATTCTCCCAGAAGGGGAAACATTCTTTCAACGTCTACCCATCAAATCCCCTCCGGATCAGTGCAGTCACCATTGACTGCTCTAAACTCCACAGATTACAGGCCGGCTCTGTCTGGCCTTTCCTCATGAGGCAGTCCACTCATTGCAGCTATTGGTTGAGTAAACCTTCTGTGAAGGCAGCCCCTCTGAAAGTGTAGTACTCTCTCAGCACACGCTGAAAGTGTGTGTGGATCACATGCTCAAACTGTGATTCCGAGCTGACAGCTCAAACACAGACACACACTCTCTCTCTCTCTCACACACACACACACACACACTCACACACTCACACACTTGTACACACACTCACACCTACACACTCTCACACACACGCACTCACACTCACTCACTCACTCACACTCACACTCACACACACACACTCACTCACACACTTGTACACACACTCACACCTACACACTCTCTCACACACACACACTCACACTCACTCACACTCACACTCACACTCACACTCACACACTTGTACACACACTCACACCTACACACTCACACACAAACACACACACAGACATACACAAACACACACACACACACACACACACACACACACACACACTCATGCAGAGACACACACACACACACACACACATGCAAATTTCTAAGTTCTGACCTAGTAGGAGTAGAATGCACTTGTGATGCATCAACCTGCCCTTGGTTTAAAAGTCACAGATTTTACTTGTTATCATTATCTGCTTATACAGGAGACTTGAACATCTCAAACACCAAGGCAGGCAGGTGCAGCTCAGACTTATGTCTAGCAGCCCTTCAGCAGACTGAACCTCATTTCACACAGCTAATTGGCAAATTCAGGAAGGTTGCGTTCGTGACTGAAAGTCCTACCCACAGGCAAACTGTTGTGAAGTTGCCTAACATTCAGCACTGAAAGTGAAGGTCAAAATGTCTTCCTTCTCCAACTGTTGCTCCATTTTGCCTCCAACCCCCAAGCCTATCGAATAGTGAATCTTTGACAAACAAATTGGATGTTAAGGAGTGAAGATGTGTTCTTTGAAAGGTGTCTGAGTGGAGGCTTGTATTCTGTGAGTTAGTCAGTGTCAGAAACATGTTCTGACTCGCAAGTTTGGGCATAAGTACAAATCTCATTAAAAAAAGCTGAACAGTTGTGCATCTTAGCCCCAGCAGCGTGGGAAATGAATTGGCAATGCTAGCCCAGCTAAATGACTGTCCGAGTCACAAACACCTGCTCTGTTTTTGTTGGACTGTTTTCTGATGCTAAGCAGGTTCTCAAAGTCATTGCTGAAGGAAAGGGAAGCGTTGAAAAAAAATTGCAATTCCTGATCTGAGTTGCAGCAGTGTAATAATGTTCCCTCAGGAAATATATAACTGTTTCTGAACGGTCCGCTCAGAAATACACCGTGACGAGCTCCGACCAAAGTTGCATCTTCAACAACAATAGCTATTAAACCTTGAAAAGTCCCAGTTTATTTATTTTCAGGGCATCATGGGCACTTATTGTCTATCCCCACTTGTTGGAGAAGGTGGCAGAGAATGGAAGGCAAAGAGACAGTAAAGCATGAGTGAAGGCCTCTGAATGTCCGTAACAAAATCAGAAATTGCTGGAAAAGCTCAGCAATTCTCAAATCTGAAGGAGGGTCACTGGAGCCAAAGCATTAACTCTACATTTTCTCCACAGATGCTGCCAGACCTGCTGAGTTTTTCCAGCAATTTCTGATTTAGTTTCTGATTTACAGCATCTGCAGTTCTTGTTTTTTTTTTCCCTGTCTGCATTTCTGTTTGCTCTGTGTGAAATTACGTCATTTGTTGGGGTAAAAATTGGGCATAGTCACAAAAGTATTCCAGCTGGAAGATAGGGGTAAAATAAGGTGCCAAAATGCCTGAGAAACGCTCAGTTGATTTCTTCAGTAGATTTTCGGGTGCCCGAGGTAGCTGCCAGAAGTGATTAGCCACAATTACTAATGAGAGAGATTTCGGATCTGTTACAACTCTGACAGGAGTCTGTGCTGGAAATCAGCCTATAACTCCATGAGCTGCACCAACAGTCTAAATGTCTTATTCAATCACCACAAATTGGCAACCTGTTTCTCTTCATCACTGTTATCCCGAGCAAAAGGGATTTTCACCAGGGTTTCTTCAATAGGCTCATAAATGAGTTGTTTATTAAAACTAAACGTATGCTGTGATCCTGTGACCAACTGGTTATCAACTAATCCATGAAGCAGAATTAAATTAAAGCCCCCAATCCTACCACACATACAGTACATGCGCATAGCGTATGCACACACACATACACTGAGACACAGATGCAAATACATACATACACACACATAAACCTGCGCATGCACACAGACTCAGACACACAGCTATACACATGCACACATACACACACACAGATGCACAGACACACAGACACACGGCAACAGGTCAAGACTCACAGCAGGACAATGATGAGTGAGAAAAAATGGAGTATCCTGTTGATCAAGAGGTGATGGCCTACTGGTATTATCGCTGGACTGTTAATCCAGACACCCAGAAAATGTTCTGGGGACCTGACCTGGGTTCAAATCCCACCGCGGCAGATGGTGGAATTTGAATTCAAAAAGAAATCTGGAATTAAGAGTCTAATGATGACCATGAATCCATTCCCGATGTTTGGAAATAACCCATCTGGTTCACTAATGTCCTTTAGAAAAGGAAACTGCCTGGTCTGGCCCACATGTGACTCATCCACAGCAATATGAGTGACTCTTAACTGCCCTCTGGGCAATTAGGGACGGACAGTAAATGCTGGCCTATATACCGTGAATGAATAAAGGAAAAAAAATTGAAAGGGTATAATAGAGTGAAGTCTCATCATTCCTTCACTGTCTTGTCAAAGAAATCATATCTCTATCAGCTGCAGAGTGTTCGACAACCCTCAGTTCATTGAGATATAGGTCTCACAATTGAGTGAATAGTTGGATTTCAGAGTTTGAGGAGAACTGAGACAGCATTGCTTCCTTGCAAGCATATCTCCAACTAAACAATTCAGAAACCAGAACGTCCATAGGGGAATTAAACAACATAAATCTGGTAAGAGTACCCAGTTCTGTTTGCTCATTGACCAAATTAATATCACATCTATCTCTCCTTAAAGATCTTTGCTCCCAAAGACTCCTGGCTTTTTGTGAACAGGAAACAATCTCCAGTTCTTCCTAAATAAAAACAAACACTGTAGATGCTGGAGGTTTGAAGTAAAAACAGAAAATGAGTGAGAAACTCAGCAGGTCTGGCAGCATTTGCGGAGAAAGAGCATTTCGAGTCTGACATGGCTCTTCTTTAGAAACGTTAACTCTGGTTCTCTCTCCAAGGACGGTGCCAGACCTTCGGAGCTTCTGCAGCACTTTCTGTTTTTGATCCAGTGTTCTGGCTGTTTTCTTATTTCTTATTCCAGATTCTTTGCAAGCCAGGAAATGTCCAAATCTTCATCTTTTCCAATTCTCACATTCCATTAATATACATGTCCTCCTAACAGATCTCTCAGGACAATGGAACTGTACTGTTCTTTAGTTCAGGTCTTGATGTAGCCAAACCAGGGTGGCTAGTTCACATTTGTTTTGGTTTGTTATTGTGCCACGTGGACAATGTCCATCTCCATCTCCTGGCTCCCCAACAACCCTGGCAGCTGCCACTGAATGTTACAAGGATCCCCCTACACCAGACAGCCACATTTCTCCCTCAACCATAAGCTCCACTGGCACTCCCATTACGCCTTCACAAAATGCGATGTTGGTTCCCCACTGACCCAACACTGCCACACCCCCACTGCTGGCTGCACCCCCCCACAACTAACTCCACCTGCACTGCTACAGTCAGATACTCACACAAACTCTCACACACACAGTCACACACACAGACACCCGCACTTATACACATGTGCGCTCACAATCTCAAACACATACTCTCACACACAGACTCACTCACACACCAACACATACCGTCACACAGATGAACAGATCACTTCATAACTGAACACATTAAAGTTTTGAGTCAATGAATTGAAACTGAGACAGACTGCTTTGAATCTGATGCGCTTCAGGGAGAGTGACAGGAATCCAACAAATCCTCACAGACTGCAGTCAGGAACTTACATTTCTTAGAATGCTTTGGGGCATGGAAGATCCCTGCAGGCAAGTAGATACAAAAATAGATTCAATGCTGAGATGCTACTGTTCCTAGAGGAACAGAGAAAGAGGTTCCAGCTGCAAATATCAATACATCTGAAGGAATATTTCACAGCTGTCCTGTTCTGTTGTTCACCAACCCATGTGTGTTTTGGATAGGGAGGGTGTAGCAGCTCTCTTTCATCTCATTGGTGCGATACTGGCACCTTCACCACGAGCTGCTTCTCCTTAACTCACAGCCTTACTCCCAAACAAGATCCAAAACAGAGAGAGAAACAGCTACTGATTTTGGCTGAATGACATAGCCAAGTGTAGACAATACCCCACAGTGAAACACAGACAGGTCTCTGCAAAATCACACTTAGAGCTTTATAAGGCAGTGATCTCAAAAAGGCTGTCACAGAGAAGTGACAAAGTAAGCTCCTGAGCCTGTGTACTGTTGCTCACTGCTGTTCAGTCTTCCAGGCACTGACCCCTGTTCCTCAGGCCCCAATGCTAGTCATCAGACTGAGTCCAGATGAATCCTCTGTCTGCCCAGGGCGATGTGACTCAGCGGCCATTTGTCTAAAATTGCAGATCCTTTGGGGAAGTGGATGATATTTTAACAGAGAATGTAGTCTGAAGGAAAACCCAAGATAGATGGTTAATATTCAGCAACACTATACAGTCACGGGGGTGAATGATTTATGAATATTGTGAACATAGGACAGAGTAGAACACAGCCGAGCCTCAAATTTACCTCATGCAAAGTCCCTAATTTTCGCCTGATCTGTCCTCCACCACCTCCTTTTCCAATCACCATTGATGGTAACTCTGTACCCCCTGCAGGTTGAAGTGAGTGCATTGCTCCTCATCCATTTCCATATGTAATTCAGTTGTTTTGTTGGTTGGAACACCAGCCATTCATGATTGGATATATTCCTGGGGGATTCATCACAGGACCCAATGACTCCACTTAACCACTGGGGAAATCATTTCCTTTCACAGCTCCATTCAATTAACCAGCTAGATCATTTCGAGGGAACACACTTCTTAAGCTGAACTCGAGAATTTAGAACATGGAAATGCCATGCTGTACAGCTCTATGACTCTAATGCCATTCATTGATAAGATCATGGCTGATCTGATTGTAGCCTCTACTCTCCTGAATACTCTCTCTATCCTTTGACTCCCTTGTCAGGCAGGAATCTATTGAACACTGCCTGAAAAGTATTCAATGAGCCAGCCTCACTGCTGTTTGAGGAAGAGAATCCTACACAGTAATCAGCCTTGAGTGAAAACTAATTTCACTTTGTCTCCATCTTAATTAGGAGGCCCCTTCTTTTTAAGTTGAATTACCTAGAAACATAGAAGATAGGAGCAGGATGAGGCCATTCGGCCATTCGAGCCTGCTCAGCCATTCTTCACAATTATGGCTGATCGTCCAACTCAATACCTTAATCCTGCTTCCTCCCTGTAACATTTGACCCCATTCACCCAATTGCTATATCTAGTCGCCTCTTGAATACATTCAATGTTTTGGCATCAACTACTTCCTGTGTTAATGAATTCCACAGGCTCACCACTCTTTGGGTGAAGAAATGTCTCCTCATCTCCATCCTAAATCGTCTGTCCTGAATCCTCATACTGTGACCCCTTGTTCTGGACACACCCACCATCAGGAACGTCCTCCCTGCATCTACCCTGTCCCGTCCTGTTAGAATTTTATAAGTCTCTCTGCAATCCCCCTCATTCATCTGAACTCCAGCGAAAACAATCCTAACCTAGTCAATCTCTTCTCATATGTCAGTCCCATCATCCCCAGAATCAGCCTGGTAAACCTTTGCTCCACTCCCTCGAGAGCAAGAGCATCCTTCCTCAGAAAAGGAGACCAAAACTGCACACAATATTCCTAGTGTGGTCTCACCAAGGCCCTGTATAACTGCAACAACCCATCCCTGCTCCTGGACTCGAAACCTCTCGCAATGAAGGCCAACATACCATTTACTTTCTTTACTGCCTGCTGCACCTGCATGCTTACCTTCAGCGACTGGTGCACAAGGACACCCAGGTCCTGCTGCACACTCCCCTCTCCCAATTTACAGCCATTCAGGTAGTCACCTGCCTTCTTGTTTTTGCTTCCAAAGTGATAACTCACATTTATCCCAATTATACTGCATCTGCCATTGATTTGAGCATTCAGCCAACCTGTCCAGATCATGCTGAAGGATCTCTGCATCCTCAGCACAGTTCACCCTCCCACCCAACTTGGTATCATCTGCAAACTTTGAGATGTTACATTTTGTTCCCTCATCCAAATCATTAATATCTATTGTGGATAGCTGGGGTCCCAGCACCAATCCCTGTGGCACCCAACTGGTTACTGCCTGCCAATTTGAAAAGAATCCGTTAATTTCTACTCATTGTTTCCTCTCTGCCAACCAGTTTTCTATTCATCTCAATACACTTCCCCCAATCCCATGCGTTTTAATCTTGCATAATAATCTCTTATGCAGGACTTTGTCAAACTCTATCTGAAAGTCCAAATATACCACATTGACTGGCTCCCCCTTGTCAAGTCTATTAGTTACATCTTCATAGAATTCCAACAGATTTGTCAAGCATGATTTCCCCTTCATAAATCCATGCTGACTCTGTCTGATCCAGCCTCTGCTTTCTAAATACTCTGCTATAAAATCCTTGATAATGGATTCAAGAATTTTCCCCACTTCCAATGTTCGGCTCACTGGTCTATAATTTCCTGTTTCGTCTCTACCTCCCTTTTGGATTATTGGAGTGACATTAGCTTCCCTCCAATCTGCAGGGACTGTACTAGAGTCTATAAATTCCTGGAAGATGACCACCAATGCATCCACTATTTCTTGAGCTACTTCCTTAAGTACTCTGGGATGTAGATTATCAGCCCTGGGGATTTATCCGCCTTCAATCCCAACAATTTTCCCAGTACCATTTCTCTACGAAGATTGATCTCCCTCAGTTCTTCTCTCCCACTGTTCTGGTATCTGATTCATGTAGTTCCAGCCTCTGCCACAAGGGGAACCATCTTTTCAGCAATCTGTCATTCCACTCTGGATTTTATATGTTATATTTAATTCTTCAAAATTGCAAAGGACACAGGCCCAGTCCGTCCAAACTTTCCTCATTAGACAATTCTTCCAATCCAAGAATCAGTGGACTGCAATTATACTTTTCTTTAAATAAGGAGACGAAGATTGTACAAAGTATTCCAGGTGTGGCGTCACCAAGGCTCTGCAGCAAAACTTCCCTACTTTAATATTCAATTCTCCTTCCAATAAAGTGGGAATTGGTTGCAATGAGGTTTCCAGCTGTTGTCCTTCAATCCCTGACTACAATCCTGTTTATTTGTTCATAGAATCATACATTACCAAAGAGGCCTTTTGGCCCATTGAGCCTGCTGCAACAAGAGCCACTCGAAATTGACACTAGTCCCACTTTACCACACTTAGCCCATAGCCTCAAATGTTATGTCATTTCATCCAAGTACTTTTTAAAGGTTGTGAGGTTTCCCACCTCAACCACCCTCCCAAAAAGTATATTTCAAATTCTCACCATTGTCTGGGTGTCTTGCTATTGACCCTTTGACTAAGAGGAACAGCTGCTTCCTATCCACCTGCCCATGCCTGTCACAATCTTATACATCGCTATCAGGACCCCCCTCAACCTTCTCTGAGCTTATCCAAACTTTCTTCATGGCTAAACTGCTCCATCCCAGACAACATCCTGGTGCATCTCCTCTGTACCCCTCCCAGTACAATTACATCTTTCCTGTAGCGCAGTGACCACAACTGCACACAGTGACCAGTGCTGAAGAAGGGTCATTGGATCTTAAACATTAACTCTGATTTCTCTCCTTACATGCTGCCTGACCTGTTGAGATTTTCCAGCAATTTCTGTTTTTGTTTTAGCTTCTTGAATAGAAAAGGATCAAGGGTTATGGGGAGAAGGCAGTAGAATGGGTTGATAAACCTATCAGCCTTGATCAAATCACAGAGCTGCCTCGATGGGCCGAATGGCGTAATTCTGCTCCTATATCTTATGGCCGAAGGCTTTGCTGAAATCCATTTAAACTATGTCAACTGCCCTACACCACATGGTCACATCCTTGAAAAATTCCAACAGATTTGGTAGGCATGACCTCCCTCTGACAAAGCCATGCTGACCACCCCGATCAAACCTTGCCTTTCTACATGCAGATTAATTCTCTCCTTCAGAATTTTCTCCAATAGATTCCTGACCACTGATGTGACGCTCACTGGTCTGTAAATTTTGGTTTATCTGGATCACCCCTCTTGAAAAGTGAAGCCACATCAAGTGCCCCCCATCCTCTGGCACCTCTCCTGTCTCCAGAGAGGAATTAAGCATTTGGATCAGAACACTTTCTCTCATAACAGCCTGGGATAGCAGTCAGCCAGCCCTGGGGATTTGTCCATTTTTAATCCTGCCGAAACCTCCAATACCTCTTCATATATAGAAATGGTTTGGGATTTGATTATAATGGTTAATGTGGTCACTATAAACATTACTCTCAGATATTGCTCACAGTGTATAATGTAAAATAAATTATTGACTAGACTTAGAAAAATAATTCTGTTTATGATTGCTTCGAAGCTTCATGTATCCGAATGTATATATATATATCTTAATTCTGTCTAATATTTATATTCAAGATGCCCACACAATACCTTGAATATTATAATAAAAACAACTCATATTTAGATCGCACCATCAGCATAATGTACTAAGGCGCTTCACAGGAGTTTCACCTCAAAACAATTCTGACTGAACAACAGAAGGTAATATCAGGACAGATGACCAAAGATAATCCAAAGCTTGGTCAAAGATGTGGGCTTTATGGAGAGCCACCAAGGAGGAAAGGGAGGCAGCGAGATTTGAGACAATGAGAGGTTTTCATGGGAAATTCCTACACTTACGCCCTTAGTACATGAAGACACAAGAGCTTGAGGAATGATAAAATAGGAGATACTTGCAGTGATTCGTGGGGCTGGAGGAAATTACAGAGATAGGGAGGGGCTGGGCCACGCAGGCCTACCTATGTCCGTGACACCACCCACGCCCTCCACCTCCTCCACAACTTCCAATTCCCTGGTCCCCAACACCTCATTTTTACTATGGATGTCCAGTCCCTATACACCTGCATTCCCCACGCAGTTGGCCTAAAGGCCCTCCGCTTCTTCCAGTCCCACAGGCCCGACCAGTCCCCCTCCACTGACACCCTCATCCGCTTAGCCGAACTCGTCCTCACCCTCAACAACTTCTCTTTCAATTCCTCCCACTTCCTGCAGACAAAGGGGGTGGCCATGGGTACCCGCATGGGTCCAAGCTATGCCTGCCTCTTTGTAGGTTACGTGGAACAATCCCTATTCCATACCTACACTGGCCCTAAACCCCACCTCTTCCTCTGTTACATTGATGACTGTATCGGCGCCGCCTCGTGCTCCCACAAGGAGCTCGAACAGTTCATCCACTTCACCAACACCTTCCACCCCAACCTTAAGTTCACCTGCACCATCTCTAACACCTCTCTCACCTTCCTGGACCTCTCTGTCTGCATCTCTGGCAACCACCTAGAAATCTATTTCAAGCCCACCGACTCCCACAGCTACCTAGAATACACCTCCTCCCACCCACCTTCCTGCAAAAATGCCATTCCCAATTCCCAATTCCATCGCCTCTGCCGCATCTGCTCCCAGGATGAGGCATTCCACTCCGGTACATCTCAGATGTCCTCATTTTTCAAGGATCGCAACTTCCCCCCCTCAGTGGTCGAGAATGCCCTCGACCGTGTCTCCCGCATTTCCCGCAACTCATCCCTCACACCCCCACCCCGCAATAACAACCAAATCAGAATCCCCCTCGTCCCTACATATCACCCCAACGCATCATCCTCCAACACATCCGCCATCTGTAATCCGACCCCACCACCAAAGACATTTTTCCCTCCCTACCCTTGTCTGCTTTCCGGAGGGACCACTCTCTCTGTGACTCCCTTGTCTGCTCCACACTCCCCTCCAGCCCCACCACACCCGGCACTTTTCCCTGCAACCGCAGGAAGTGCCACACCTGCCCCTACACCTCCCCCCTCACTCCCATCCCAGGCCCCAAGAAGACCTTCCACATCAGGCAGATGTTCACCTGCACATCTGCTAATGTGGTATACTGCATCTGCTGTTCCCATTGTGCCCTGCTCTACATCAGGGAAACCAAACGGAGGCTTGGGGACCACTTTGCAGAACACTTACACTCGGTTCGCACTAAACAACTGCACCTCCCAGTCGCGAACCATTTCAACTCCCCCTCCCATTCCTCAGGTGACATGTCCATCCTGGGCCTCCTGCAGTGCCACAACGATGCCACCCGAAGGCTGCAGGAACAGCACCTCATATTCCACTTGGGAACCCTGCAGCCCAATGGTACCAATGTGGACTTTACAAGCTTCAAAATCTCCCCTCCCACTAGCGCATCCCAAAACCAGCCCAGCTCGTCCCCGCCTCCCTAACCTGTCCTTCCTCCCACCTATCCCCTCCTCCCATCTCAAGCCCCACCCCCATCTCCTACCTACTAACCTCATCCCGCCCCCTTGACCTGGCTGTCCTCCCTGGACTGACCTATCTCCTCCCTACCTCCCCACCTACACTCACCTTTACTGGCTCCATCCCCGCCTCTTTGACCTGTCTGTCTCCTCTCCACCTATCGTCTCCTCTATCCATCTTCTATCTGCCTCCCCTTCTCTCCCTATTTATTTCGGAACCCCCTTTCCCCTCCCCCATTTCTGAAGAAGGGTCTAGGCCCAAAACGTCAGCCTTCCTGCTCCTCTGATGCTGCTGGGCCTGCTGTGTTCATCCAGCTCTACACCTTGTTATCTCAGATTCTCCAGCATCTGCAGTTCCTACTATCTCTGACAGAATTTTAAAATTGAACCACTACTTGTGAAACTGTAAGTGTAGGTTAGAGAGCACATGGTGAGCAAGCCTTGGTGCTAGTGTGAACACACACTGATTTCCACAGACCTCAAGCAGACACTGGGCAGAGTGTGTGAAGCCCAGCAATATACTGGAATAGTGACACCTAGACATAATGAAGAAGTAGCTGAGAGGTTCAGTGATAGTCAAACAGAAGTAGGGTCAAAGCCAGACTTCTTTTTTATGTCTTCTTGGAATTTGGGCATCACTGTTAATTTTTCATCCCTAATTGCCCAGAGGGCGATTAAGAGTGTGCCGCCTGATTAAGTGGGTCATTGTCTGGGCCAGAGAAGAGAACAATAGGAAGTTTCCTCCCTTGAAGGACATTTGTGAGCCATATTCTTAGAGGATACTTTCCAAATCCATGACCAGTTCCATCGAGAAGGACGAGAGAAGCAGATTCATGGGAACACCACTCCCTGCAAGTTCCCCTCCAAACCCACTCACCATCCTGATTTGGAAATATATCGCCATTCCTTCACTGTCACTGGGTCAAAATCCTGATAATTGCCTCCCTGATGGCATTGTGGGTCAACCTACAGCAGGTGAAATGCAGCGGCTCACGAAGGCAGCTCACCACATTCTCAAGAGGCAACTAGGGATGGGGCAATAAATGTTGACCCAGGTAGTGATGCAAAGTCCCACAAGTAAATTTTTTAAAAAAAGTTTATTTTCCCCAACAATCATCAATGGTTATAATGTCACCATTCAACTTGCTTTTTATTAAACTGTGCTTTTGCCATCTGCAATGATGGGACATGTACCCAGGTATGCCGAACGTTAGCTTAGGGCTCTCGATTAGCTCATTACCACTATGCCGCAGAGGGTGGACATGGACAGTTTTTCTGATGTGCAGATATGTGTCCTGAGGCTCATATCAGCATCAATTATGACACCAGGGTTTAAAACTATCTGGTTTATCCTCAGCCAGTTACCAGAGAGAGCTGCAGTCAGTTGCGAGGTAGTGGAGTTAGAGAAAAGATTAAAGACAATGTCTCCATTTTTCCTCCTATTTAGTGAGAAGAGATTTCTATTTCTCCAGTATTGGGTGTCAGATACACAGTGTGATAATTTAGAAACAGTTATGGTGAGGCACAGCTAATGTTAGCATGTACATGTGAGAACAGTTTCTGTATCTTGCGATGATGTTGCCGAGGAATAGTATGCAGTTAGGAGGAGGGAGCTGAGGAGAGATCATTGGAAAGATGAGAATAACAGTGAGGAAGCAGGAGGAAAACCATTACAGTGATTCTCTGTCTACAGTTAAAAAGGAATGGAAAATGAACAATTAAAAATTGTTTTGTCACACACACTTATTCCAGTCATGAATCTTAATTCCTCATCTTGAGGGCAATCCTGTGTTGGCAACACCACGTGCAGAATGGATCTTTAGCAAATTGGTTTTGATACCACAAGTGCTGAGGAGTTTGTACAAAATGATGCAGTGAAACTATTCACTGAAATTAATCAAAGTGCTGACTCCCTGCAAGGAGCTGGCTGTGATTTTGTTGGTAATGTAGCACCATGCCCTTCCTGAAGAGGACTTAACACATTCTGCTGGTACTAGTAAATAGTTCCTTGCTTTGTAACAATTGCATTTGCCAACCAAACAAATTTGTGAGGCTCCTGAGTCCTCTTAACCTGAGTTAGTCTTTATTCAAAATGAAGGAGAGTATTTTTCAAAGCGGCAGGCTTATTTATGATGCTCCTTCGATAGCTGTTTGACTGCTCCTCAGGCCCAGATCCCGGAACCCAGGCAGTTCCACTGCTCTCTCTCAGTCTGGGAAGACTCAGGGATGTGAATTAGGCTGAGGATACAATTCTCTTCCTTTTCCAGACAACAACTGGCAAAGATTTCCGGCTGGGATTTGTTGAGCTGAGGTTGGCTTCTAAACTCGGGAATTCCAAAACTCAAACGGTACAGCCAAGGTGTCCTGTTACACTTTGATTAATTTCAGTGAATAGTTTCACTGCACCATTTTGTACAAGCTCCTCAGCACTTGTGGTCAGCTCCAAGAATGCAGAGTGGGCATCTGACTATCCCTCAGTATGGTGCACACCACACACTGCCTGAAGGATGACACTGCCTTGGAGACGGAGAAGAGGAGATTTTCACAAGTGGCACCAGGGATGAGGGACCTCAATGCAGAGAAACTGGAGAAATCAGCGATGTCCTTCTTACAGCAGCAAAGGTTCAGGAGAGATTTCACCCAGATGCTGAAAGTTGATGCATTTTGATAGAATAGATTAGGAGACCTTTCCACTGGCAGGACAGTCAGCTGGCAGTTCTTCATAACATCGTCAATGGTATGGAATTTCCAGAATGAACAAGTTCAACAGTGACTTCCAAAACTGGATAATAATTTAAATAGAGTAATTTGCGGATAATCAGCTAACCGCAGGGGAGTGAGATTGATTGGATAACCATTTTATAACACAATGGGCAAATGGCTTTCTGTGCAACATGATCTTATCATTCAGAATGATATGGTCTGCTGCAGTCAGCTCTGGGGAAACTACTCACAGGGGACATTGGTATCGCCTGCTGGGCCCAGCATTTATTGCCCATCCCCAGTTGTCCCTGGAGAAGTTGATTTGAGCTGCCTTCATGAACTGCTGCAGTCTATGTGCTGTAGGCAGATCCACAATGTCCTTAGGGACAGAATTCCAGGATTTTGACCCAGTGATGCTGAAGGAACAGGAATATATTTCCAAGTCAGGAGGATGAGTGGCTCGGAGGGGAACTTGCAGGGTAACAGTGACAGCTGCACTGATCCAATTGTTATAGAGTCATAGAGGACAGAAACAGACCATTCGGCACAAATGGTCCATGCTGACCATGGTCCCAAACTAAACTAGTCCCAACTGTCTGCACTTGGCCCATATCACTCCAAACCTTTTCTATTCATGAACCTATCCAAATGTCTGTTAAATGTAACTGTACCTGCATCCACCACTTTCACTCCACACACAAATCACTCTCTGTGGAAAAAAGTTGCCCCTCATATCCTTTTTAAATTTTTCTCCTCACACCTTAAAACTATGCCCCCTAGTTTTGAACGCCCCCATTCTAGGGAGAAGATCCTTTCAATTCACCTTATCAGTGCCCTTCATAATTTTATAAACCTCCATAAGGCCACGCATCAATCTCCTATGCTTCAGTGTAAGATGTCCCAGCCTACAAAGTCTATTTTTATATCTCAAACCCTCCATTTCCGGCAATAGCCTGGTAAATTTTGCTGAATTGTCTGCAGTTTAATAATATCGTTCCTATAACAGGGCAACCAGAACTACACGCAGTACTCCAGAAGAGGCCTCACCAACATCCTTTACAACTTCAACATGACGTCCCAACACCTGTACTCAAAGGTCTGAGCCATGAAGGCAAGCGTGCTAAATGCCTTCTTAATCACCCACTCTACCTGTGACAGAATTTTCAAATTCATTTGTATCTGAAACTCGGTCTCTCTGTTTGTCAGCGCTACCCAGGGCTCTAATTTTAATTGTATAAGTCCTGCCCTTTGTTTGTTTTGCCAAAATGCAATACTTTGCATTTACCCAAATTAAACTCCATCTGCCACTCCTCAGCCCATTGACACAATTGATCAAGATGTTTTTGTAATCTTAGATAACCTTCTTCACTGTCCACTATACCACCAATTTTGGTGTCATCCGCAAACTTAATAACCTTGTCTTCTATATTCCCATCCAAATCATTTATTTAAATGACAAACAAAAGTGGAATCAGCACCAATTCCTGTGGAACACCACTGGTCACAGGCCTCCGGTCCAAAAAACAACCCTCCACCACCATCCTCTATCTCTTACCATTAAGCCAATTTTGTATATAATTGGCAAACTCACCCTGAATCCCATGTGATCTAACTTCACTAATTAGTCTGCCATGCAGAACCCTATCAAAGACTTTACCTCGTAAACAACATCCACCACTCTGACCTCATCAATCTTTTTGGTAGCTTCATTAAAGAACTCAACCAAGTTTGTGAGACACAATTTCTCCTATAAACAAAAAACATGCTGACTATCCCTAATCAATCCTTGCCTCTCCAAATGCAAATAAGTCATATCTTTCCGAATCGCCTCCAACAACTTACCCACCACCAGTGTCAGATTCTATAGTTTCCAGGCTTCTCCTTACAGCCTCTCATAAACAACAGTAAAAAATAGCCACTCTCCAGTCCTCCAGTACTTATCCAAACAATGATGCAGTAAGTGTCAGAACCGGCTCGCAGATCAATCACTGTCGTGTTCATTTGATCAACAGCAAATGCACATTGGACTCAGAGATGGAACATTGACGGAGAAATGCATTGTAAGAAGTGCACCCCTTAAAAGACAGATTGAACTAATATTTTGACAGAGAGATACATTTAACTAACATTTTGATAGATTGTGGTGAGTGTACGAAGTCCCATCGAAACATTCCAAGAAAGTTTTCAGCAGTTCCTGATTACAGTTATTACTATGGTGAGGTGTTCCATTGGTTGGTGGAGTCATTGATGTTGACAGTATAGCATATGCACTGGAGCTTAAATCTAAGCCAGGCTTACAGCTTTTACAAGGTCAGTCACTGTGCTGACCCATTCTGCGCCCACAACATTGGCACGAGGGACAAAAATCCAGTTGCAAGCACTTATAGAATTTCTACAGATACCGTGACAGTAGAGGGAGTGACAGCTCAGCTCTGTTTACGAAAGGAAATAGAAGCACACAAATCAGGAAGCTGCACACAATCAAGAAAGAGAGATCCCACCCAGAGTGAGACACAGCCTGAGCAGTATATAGTTCGGGGAATTTGGAGGTCGTGTGGGAATTCGGTGCAGACAGGAAGAGGTGCTTTGCACTTGCTCTTTCTTTGACTCATAGTTTGTAAGGATTTTTAAAACAGGATGAAGGGCCAAGCACAAGAATGACAGCACAGGCAAACTCTAAGTTCATTGTTTGGTGATAGCTACTAATTTGACTACATATTGTAGTTCACTTTTAAGTTGATGGTAAATAGGGGAAATAGGTACAGGTTACAACTAAAACACCAGCACAAAATTTTAAAATTATTATTAAGAACTGAATCATTAAAATAGAGGTGTTTGTGCCTGGTGATGTGTTGTAACTGTGTGATCTGGGAGTTGATTGAACGCATTCTGGTTCATTGTGAGAATTTCTGTAGCAAGTGTTGGTTGCTTGAGGAACTCTGGATTAGAGTTAATGAGCTGGAGTTTGAGCTTCAAGCACTGTGACACATCAGGGATAGGGAGGGTTACTTGGACATTGTTTCAGGAGGCAGTCACACCCCTTATATTAACTCCCTCAAATTCAGATGGTAGTCAGGGACAGGAGGGAGAGACTATCTGTGAGGCAGGTAGAGGGAACCAGGAGGTAATGCTAAAGGAGCTTCAGCCCTTGAGCGTGTCTAACAGGTTTGAGATTCTTGCTTCCTGTGTGGGTGAGAGTGGGGGCTGTAGGGAGGATGAGTAAACTGACCATAGCACCATGGTACAGGGAAGGGGGAGAAAAGGGAAATGTGGTTATAATCAGGGGATTAGACCCTGTTCTCTGGCTAGGATTGAGCGTCCCAAAGCCTGTGTTACCTGCCTGGTGCCCGTGTTCAGGATATCTCACCTGAGCTGCAGAGGAACCTGGAGTGGGAGAGGAAAGATCCAGTTGTTGTGGTCCATGTACAAATAGAAAGAGGAAGCAGGTTCTGATGACGGAATATGAGCAGCTGGGGGCTAAATTAAAAATCAGAACCACAAAAGGTCATCGTATCCAGATTACTACCTGAGTCATGGGCAAATGAGCACCAGGTGAACAAGATTAAAAGGGGTAAAATGTGTGGCTGAAAGATTGGTGTGGGAGAAATGGGTTTGAATTCATGGGACACTGGGACCAGAATGGGGGAAGGAGGGAGCTGCTCCTGGTGAATCACATAACTAGCGCTGTGGATGGGGCTTTAAACTAAATAGTGGAGGAGTAGGTTCAGTTGCTTAGAAAATTACAGGAAAAGGTAAAACCTGGGAAGGGCTCGGCAGAGGTTATGAAAGTTTCCAGAACAAGTAACAGGACAGGGAGTATGGAAACGGTCAGGAATCCAACTTCAGGCACAGCAGATAAGTTGGGCAGTCAATGCAGCACTGAGGGCTTTGTTCTTAAATGCAGGCATTATAGGGAACAAGGTGAACGAGTTTGTAGTGCAGTTTGAAATTGTCAGGTACAATGTTGTGGGGATCACAGAGATGTAGCTGCAAGGGGATCAGGGCTAGGAACTAAATATCCAAGCGTACAAGCCCTATTGAAAGGATGGGCAGATGGGCAGAGGGAGTGGGGTTGACTTGCTAGTAAGAAATGAAATTAAATCGATAGCAAGAAGTGATATAGAGCCAGAAGGCCTGGAATCTGTGTGGGTAGAATTGAGGAACAACAAAAAAAGGACCGTGGTGGGAATTGTGTACAGGCCTCCCACCAGTAGTCAGGATACTTACGAGTGAAGGGAGGCAGAAGAAAGGAAGCTATCTACCGATTAGCCTGACATCAGTCGTTGGTAAGATTTGAGTTCCACAGGAGTCAGTGTTGGGAACACAACTATTCATGTTATATAGTAAGGATTTGGATGAAAGAACTGAGGTCATTGTTGCTAAGTTTGCAGATGACACAAAGATTGGTGGAGGGACAGATCATGTTGAGGAAGTGGGGAGACTGCAGAAAGATTTGGACATGCTAGGAGAGCGGGCAAAGAAGGGGCAGATGGAATACAATGTGGGAAAGTGTGTGATTATACACTTTGTTAGGAAGAGTAGGAGTGTAGACTATTTTCTAAATGGGGAAAGGCTTCGGAAATCTGAAGCACAAAAGGATTTGGGGATCCTAGTTCAGGATTCTCTTAAAGTTGCCATACAGGTTCAGTTGGCAGTTAGGAAGGCAAATGCAATATTAGCATTCATTTCAAGACGGCTAGAATGTAAGAGCAGGGATGTACTGCTGAGACTGTATAAGGCTCTGGTCAGAATGCATTTGGAATGTTGTGAGCAGTTTTGAGTCCTGTATCTAAGGAAGGATGTGCTGGCATTGGAGGGGATCCTGTGGATGAAGAGTTTGTTAGATGAGGAGTGGTTGAGGACTCGGTGTCTAGACTCGATGGAGTTTAAAAGGATGGGGAGGTGCAATCTGATTGAAACCTACAGAATACTGAGAGCCTGGATAGTGTGGATGTGGAGAAGATGTTTCCGCCAATTGGAGAGATTAGGACCTGAGGGTACAGCCTCAGAGTGAAGGGATGACCCTTTAGAACTGAGATGAGGAGGAATTTCTTCAGCCAGAGGGTGGTGATTCTGTGCAACTCATCACCACAAAGGACTGTGGAGGTCAAGTCATTGAGTATATTTAAAACAGAGATGAATATGTCTTGTTTAGTACAAGGATCAAAGGGTTACAGGGAATGAAATAACTGTACAGTGGCCAGTATCCCATCACCAAATCCCCCTTTATTTACACATGGAGAGTCCTTGACACTGATCGAGCTCCTTCAGAGCCAGCTCTCAGAGCGAGCACAATGTCTGACACCCATGTTAATATCTGTCAGCCAGGGCTCCCTAATTGGACCAGATTAACAGCCCCAATCAGGGAACTCTTATTCTATGAGGTCCAACTTGTTGATCTCGTTGCAATCACTGCAGGGAGAAGGCAGGAGAATGGGGTTGAGAAACATATCAGAAATGATCAAATGATGGAGCAGACTCGACGGCCCAAGTGGCATAATTCTGCTCCATATCTTATGGTCTTATGGTGTTAAAACAGGTGAAAGTCACTCTTCCATTAAAATTTGACAGTGCTTACTGAGAGGTGAAATTGCTAGAAACTACCTGCCAATGGCTGCGGAAATTTTAAACTGCCCTGTGTTAAGAATGTAGGATGGTTCTGATAGTGTAAATAAAGATTAATATTTCTGCAAGCAGGAGGGTCAGTGACCAGCGGAAACAGATTTAGGCGAGTGGGAACGAAATGGCTTACTGGTTAAGAGCAGATGGGTAAGGCTCATGGAAAAGCCCTTTTAAAGAGCTGGCATTCCCAAAATGCTGAATGGCCTCCTGTACTGTCGCCTGAATGGCCCATTTTCTGCTCCAGTGACTGAATCACAAGATCATATTGTGAGAACTGGCATGTTTCAAAAGCAGGCATTCCCAAAATTCTGTCAGCAACTCTTTCAGTCAAGGAGAAAGACAAGCAATTGTTGCTTTTAATTGAAAGACTAATTTCACCTTCCTGTGCCGCAGAGTTTATTCAGCAGTTTACAGGCTGTCCCTGTCATGAAATGTAATATCGGGCTTGATTAAAAAGGCTCAAATTCCTGATCCATGTTCTTCAGAATACAAAGACAATTAAATTCTCAAATTGACCAAATTGTTCACATTTACCTTGAAATGTCATTGTTTTCAGACAAGTCATTTCACAAATCAATGCCAGGCTGTATTTTTTTATTTAATATCACAAGAAACTAATAAAAAGAAAACTAATCAAGATTTATAATAGATCCCTCCTTTGGCATGTTTTCTCAAAGAGCAGAATTGTCTGTCACTGTTACACTTGGTGCCTCAGAACTGCATAAACAAAAGAAATCCCAATTTATCATTGTTATTGGGAAAAAAACCCATCACGGGATAGTTTAGTTGCAGTGATTGAAATCTGAAGTGTATTCAAGCCTGCAGTCTATCCATATGTCTGTTGTCCTGCATCTAATCCACCAATCCCCAGCGACTCACAAGCTTCTCGCACTGTTTTCTATTTTTTCCACTCCCTTGCCTCTAATTTCCACCGGCTTTTCATTTCAATTCACTCTATTTTAATCTTCACTCCTGGAACTCTTTCTTTTGATCTGTTCCAATCCATTCACAGACTTTGTTAAGCTTAGTACTGGACAGATTGTGCAGGGCAAGGAGGATTCCGCTGTAAGCATCTTAAAATGCATCTCAGACTTGTTCATGAATCCTCAAACAGAGCCTGAATTATAAATGAGCTGCGTTGACACCAAAGACAGAACCTAGATTGGAGAGGAGTTTATAATCATTCCTTTATTATAGATGCTGCTGATGAAATGGTTACTGTTTTAACTCAGCTGTACATTTCCTTCTGATCAGTGTCACAGCCATTTCTGCAGGGGAACAGCTTGCCTGCTCTGAGGGGATTCACTGCTACGGTTCGGAGTTGACATTGTGCCCAAATAAAAGGGATTAACTGCTGTTTTGTCTCTCCTGTGTTTCCTATGCAGCAAATGAGGGTCAAATTGGGATTCACCAAACCCCACCCAATAAAATTCAACCAACCCAAGTCTCATCATTTCCATCCTTGTTTCAAGCTCTCCCTGTAGACTCTCCCCTCCCAATCCCTGTGACGTCCTTCAGTTGCTCCAAGCCTTCTGGACTTCCCCAATTCTGCGTGTTCCCAACTTTAACTACTCTGTGATAGGTGGTTCTAAGATAAGGTAAAGTTTATTTTTTCTTTATTCATTCATGGGATGAGTGTGTCACTGGCTAGGCAGCATTTATTGTCCATCCCCAATTGCCCAGAGGACAGTTAAGAGTCAACCACATTGCTGTGGGTCTGGAGTCACAGGTAGGCCAGACCAGGTAAGGATGGCAGTTTCCTTCCCTAAAGGACATTAGTGATGGGATTTTTCGACAATAGACAATGGATTCATGGCCATCATTAAACTCTTAATTCCAGATATTTATTGAATTCAAATTCTACCATCTGCTGTGGCGGGATTCAAACCTGGGTCCCCAGAATGTTACCTGGGCCTCCAGATTAACTGTCCAGCGATAATACCACGAGGCCATCGCCTCCCCTATACTGTAGTCTTCCCAGACCAAAGAGTTGCTGTCTTATTGGAGAGAGATGACTGGTTTAACCTGAGGGTCACCACGCCTCAGGTGAGAGGAAGGGTTGAGACGGAGAGTCCTTATGATGACCTCAGCCAGTGTGAGGATTAGACCCCTCTGTTAGCATTTCTGTGTATCAGAAAGCAGCCAACTGAGCTAACCAGCTCCATTCCTTCAGCAACCTTTACATAAATGTCTTCTTTCTCTTTCTCTCTCTGTAGTGGTTATAACAAGGTCAGCCAGGTGGACCTCACAGAATATGAGTTCCCTGATTGGGGCAGTTAACGTGGCCCAGAGGGCAGTGAATCTGTGGAGTTCATTGCTGCAGAAAGCTGTGGAGGCCAAGTCATTGGGTGTATTTAAGACAGAGATAGAAGAGTTATCAAATACTAAAGGGACTGAAGGGTTACTGTGAGAAGGCAGGAGAATGGGGTTGAGAAACATATCAGCCATGAAAGAATGGTGGAACAGGCTTGATGGACTGAATGGAATCCTATATCTAATGGTCTTATAGTGCCATTAGCAAAGTTATATGGCCCCAAGATGCTTTGTAGGAGTGTTCTCAAACAAAAGGTAATGCTGACCCATATAAAGAGGTTTTATGCTGAATGACCAAATGCTTCTGTAGGATATATTGGACCGAAAAAGGCCCAACAGTGTGTTTACACCTCACTTTAGCCTTCTCCCCTCTTTCCTCATCTAAATATACCATTGAAAACCTTGACTGCCCCTTCCTCACAGCCTTGTTGAAATACCCTATAAATATCTCACTGCTTTAAGTCCTCCTTTCTCAAGAGAAAGGAGACCCAGCCTGCAGACCCAGACATTATGGAATCATCCTGGTAAGTCTTCACATTGCTCAGTCCAGTGCCTCGATATCCTTTTTTTAATATGATGATAGGGAGTGCACACAGTGCACTGGACTGTCTCACCTAGATTTGATTCAAATTGAGCACAACTTCAATGCCACTCCACTGGAAATAAAGCTTGCATTGATTTTTTTATGACCATGCTCACAGCTAGTGATTGGTTCATTTGGATACCCAGGGCTAACTCAATATGCAGTCAGAAGCTCTCCTCTGAACCCATGATGGTGCCAAGCTTAGAAATAGGCTGAGATAGTAAGAACTGCCGATGCTGGAGTCAGAGACAACACAGTGTGGAGCTGGAGGAACACAGCAGGCCAGGCAGCATCAGAGGAGCAGGAAAGCTGACGTTTGGGTTGGGACCCTTCTTCAGAAATGGTGGGAGGGGGAAGGGAGCTCAGAAATAAATAGAGAGAGGAGGGTTGGGGCTGGGGAAGGTAGGTGGGACGGTGATAGGTGAGTGCAGGTAGGCAGTGGTGGGGATTGGTCGGGGGAGAGGGGCGGATAGGTGGGAGAGAAGACGGACAGGTTGTGTCAGGTCAAGGAGGCGGGGATGAGAGGGAGGGTTGGTCATAGGATGAGGCCGGGGGTGGGGAGATTTTGAAACTGGTCAAGTCCAAATTGAGACCATTAGGTTGTAGGCTCCCAAGGGGGAATATGAGGTGCCACCCGGAAACTGGAGGGGCAGCACGTCATATTTATTTTGGAGCTCCCTTTCCCGCTCCACCGCCCCATTTCTGAAGAAGGATCCCGAAGGTCTTATGAGGAAAGGCTGAGGGACGTGGGTCTGTTCTCATTGGAGAGAAGAAGGCTAAGAGGGGATTTAATAGAGACCTACAAAATGATCAGAGGATTAGATAGGGTGGACAGTGAGAGTCTTTTTCCTAGAATGATGACGTCGGCTAGTACGAGGGGGCATAGCTGCAAATTGAGGGGTGATAGATTTAAGACAGATGTCAGTGGCAGGTTCTTTACTCAGAGAGTGGTAAGGGCGTGGAATGCCCTGCCTGCCAATGTAGTTAACTCAGCCACATTAGGGGCATTTAAACAGTCCTTGGATAAGCATATGGATGATGATGGGATAGTGTAGGGGGATGGGCTTAGATTAGTTCACAGGTCGGCTCAACATCGAGGGCCGAAGGGCCTGTTCTGCGCTGTATTGTTCTATGTTCTATGTAAAACATCAGCTTTCCTGCTCCTCTGAATCTGCCTGGCCTGCTGTGTTGCTCCAGCTCCACACTGTGTTACCTTCGAAATAGTCTGGTTCTACTTGTTTCTGGGAAGGGGAACAGATTTGTTGGCAGAATAAAAAGTGTGTGGCAAGGACTAAAGAAAATGGCCAATGGTCACTATTTACAGCACAGAGGGGCTTATTTGGCCCTTACAGCCTATTCCACCTCTTTGCCCATGGCCCTGCAATTTTCTTTCTCCTTCAAGTATTTCCCCAATTTAATTTTAATAATTGCTACTGTATTGCTTCCACTACACTTTCAGGCGGAACATTCCAAATTACGATAGCTCATTGTGAAAACAGAAATCTTTGCTTATCTACATCCTGTTCTTTCACCAATTACCTTAGCTATGTGATTGACTTCCTGAGGGCAACAGTGATGAAAATTAATATTGTCTTGTCAGAATTGCCCATGTCTCAAGAATAAACATCGAGTCTGACAGTCAATCTTTCTTTCCCCCTAGCTTCTAATGCCTCTTAATGTCATATTTTTTGTCATTTTCAGTTCTATTCCTCTTCTGGATTTGACCATCTATTGGCAAACCTATCATCTGGCCCTCCACCCTATATTCACTCTGTTTAAACCAAGACTTTTATATAATTCCAATATTCCCAGCTTCTCCAATCTGTGGTACTTCCTCAGACTTCCCAAGATCTGCTGGGTTTTAAAGAAATTTGATTGGATAGCTCTTTCAAAGAGTTAGTATAGCCTTGAGGTGCTGAATGGCCACTTTTTGTGCATTCTACGAAAGGCAATATCGGCATCAACTAATCATTCATCTTGTCTTTCTGTGGAAGCTGTGCTTCATGAGCACCGATCCTTAAACTATATTTCACTGATCTGCAAATCTTGCCAAAGGAATTGTTTCAATAATTTGCTTACCCCAAGGTCAGTGTTTTGAGACTGTATCACCATGGTTACTATTGGAAGTGGAACTATCTCCAGGAATAGCATAGCACCTTGGCCCAGAACTAATTAAGGATTTCTCCTGAGACAATGGAAGCGAAGCTGTTTAGATTTTTCCCCTCCCAACGCACTTTCATTTTGCTCTTTAATTACCTGCACTCAGATCTCCATTTGCATAATCTGCCCAACCATCCAAGAGAGAAATTAGTAACCTGAAATGAGAACTAACAATGCCTTTCCCAGAAAAACCGCACTGTGGAAATTTATAGATCTTTCGTCAGATGATTCTGACCAGAGTTGGAAGAACAAATAGGAACCCTAGCATTTTATACACCTCGGCATTGAATGCACACAAGGTCAGGGAAGGGGCATGGACAGGACAGACAGAATTAGTGACCCAGGGGACATAGATATAAGGTAAGCCGAAGAAGGTTTAGGGGAGGTGTGAAAGGGTGGTGGGAACCCAGAACTCACTGCCTGTAAGGCTGGTAGAGGCAAAAACTCTCATAACATTTAACAAGTATCTTGATGTGTATTTGGGATGCTATGGTCCAAGTGCTGGAAAATGGGATTAGAATAGTTAGGTCGTGGTTTTGACCGGCGCAGACTCCATGGACCAAAGGCTTTTTTCTGTGTTGTAGCATCTATAACTCTGTGACATTATGGCACACTCCCTGCAGTGTCCCAGACCCATGGTGGCAGTTTTGGAGCCTGGAGATCTGGGCAACTGGCAGAAAGCCAATGGGGATGGGTCCTCAACTCTGTCCAGTCTCTGGGTGACTTTCCCAGCGACAGCTTACCAAGGTTCCAGATTGGCAATTAACTCAATTTGTGCTTCAGTCAAGAGCCATTTTCCTGGTTTGAAATGACTGCCGCCACATTGGCACAAATCTGGCAGCAGTGTGGAGGTGGGCTCTTCCAGGAGGGGCCTGGGGTATGGGCTATGACAGGGGCCCTCAGTGCCCACAGGGATCCAGGAGGGCATGCTGGGGCTCTGTTGCAGGATTTAACCCACCGTCCTGAGAATACTGTGATCATTTTGAGCATTAAAGAGGGAACAACTTTGTCAGCACCTCCACTTTGAGGTGTCCCCTGGGTCTCCGTGTTCTCCAGTAGAGATGTCCACCTATCCTGGTGGGAGCTGTGAGCTAGATGTCACTGCAACTGCTCACTTTATCTGGTGCTGTGCTGTACTTGATAGGATGGTGGAGATGGAGCAGCTGATTCACAGGTCACCTCAAATAACATTGCTGTAGCTCTGACGCTTCACACCTGAGTGTGCTCCAGACCCGGGAGGCCCCACAGCCAAACGGAAATTCAGGCCCAGAGTCTCCGACTCCTACATACCCTGAGGTATATGTAGGACATGGATAGTGTGGGTTAAATGTCATATACTCCTGCTCCAAAGATTCCCAGCCTAGATTCAGCACACACCACAGGTACAGGTAGAAATCCCTGTCCATTTCCCATTACACATCATTAGGCGGGTCCCTCAGACCTATAAAACACATTAACATCCTTGTTATTTACAAGCTAACACTCCTAGTCTGTTGCAGCAAAAGGAAGAATAAAGCATTCTATACGCAGTCTCAATCAGCATTTCCACATTACATGCATGAAGGAGAATATTGTAGCACAGAGAATGACTATTCAGCCCATCATATCTGTGTCATCGCCTCAGATTATCAGTTAAATCAAAACAGACTACAAACTTCTGAGGTGCCGAGGGATCTAGGTGACCTAGTGGACGAGTCACAAACGGTTCGAATGCAGTTACAGCTGTAATCAGGAAAACTAATGTAACACTATCCTTTATTAGGAATTAAACATAAAAGATGCTTCAGTTCTACAGGGTATTGGTGAGACCATGTTTCAAATACCGTGTACGGTTTTACTCTGAGATACTAGGTACTGCAGATGCTGGAGAATCCGAGATAACGAGGTGTAGAGCTGGATGAACACAGCAGGCCAAGCAGCATCAAAGGGGCAGGAAAGCTTGACGTTTCGGGCCTAGACCCTTCATCAGAAATGGGGGAGGGGAAGAGGGTTCTGAAATAAATAGGGAGAGAGGGGGAGGCGGATAGAAGATGGATAGAGGAGAGGATAGGTGGAGAGGAGACAGACAAGTCGAAGAGGCGGGGATGGAGCCAGGAAACGTGAGTGCAGGTGGGGAGGTAGGGAGGAGATAGGTCAGTCCAGGGAGGACAGACAGGTCAAGGGGGCGGGATGAGGTTAGTAGATGGGGGTGGGGCTTGAGGTGGGAGGAGGGGATAGGTGAGAGGAAGAACAGGTTAGGGAGGTGGGAACGGGCTGGGCTGGTTTTGGGATGCGGTTGGGGGAGGGGAGATTTTGAAGCTTGTGAAATCCACATTGATACCATTGGGCTGCAGGGTTCCCAGGCTGAATATGATTTGCTGTTCCTGCAGCGTTCGGGGGGCATCACTGTGGCATTGCAGGAGGCCCAGGATGGACATGTCATTTGAGGAATGGGAGGGGGAGTTGAAATGGTTCGCGACTGGGAGGTGCAGTTGTTTATTGCGAACTGAGCGCAGGTGTTCTGCAAAGCGGTCCCCAAGCCTCCGCTTGGTTTCCCCGATGTAGAGGAGGCCACAACGGGTACAGCGGATGCAGTATACCACATTGGCAGATGTGCAGGTGAACATCTGCTTGATGTGGAAAGTCTTCTTGGGGCC
The DNA here is from genome assembly GCA_024137785.1 of Ginglymostoma cirratum. NCBI lineage: Eukaryota > Metazoa > Chordata > Chondrichthyes > Orectolobiformes > Ginglymostomatidae > Ginglymostoma > Ginglymostoma cirratum. Next base: position 30,867,469 of record JAHRHZ010000061.1, read on the forward strand.
TGGGATTGGGGTGAGGGAGGAGGTGTGGGGGCAGGTGTAGCACTTCCTGCGCTTGCAGGGAAAAGTGCCGGGTGTGGTGGGGCTGGAGGGGAGTGTGGAGCGGACAAGGGAGTCACGGAGAAAGTGGTCCCTCTGGAAAGCAGACAAGGGTGGGGAGGGAAAAATGTCTTTGGTGGTGGGGTCGGATTGCAGATGGCGGAAGTGTCGGAGGATGATGCGTTGGATCCGGAGGTTGGTGGGGTGGTACGAGGACGAGGGGGATTCTTTTTTGGTTGTTATTGCGGGGACGGGGTGTGAGGGATGAGTTGCGGGAAATGCAGGAGACACGGTCAAGGGCGTTCTCGACCACTGCGGGGAGGAAGTTGCGGTCCTTGAAGAATGAGGACATCTGAGATGTACAGGAGTGGAATGCCTCATCCTGGGAGCAGATGCGGTGGAGGCGAAGGAATTGGAAATAGGGGATGGCATTTTTGCAGGAAGTTGGGTGGGAGGAGGTGTATTCCAGGTAGCTGTGGGAGTCGGTGGGCTTGAAATGGATATCGGTTTCTAGGTGATTACCCGAGATGAAGACAGAGAGGTCCAGGAAGGAGAGAGAAGTGTTGGAGATGGTCCAGGTGAACTTCAGGTTGGGGTGGAAGGTGTTGGTGAAGTGGATGAACTGTTCGAGCTCCTCGTGGGAGCACGAGGCGGCGCCGATACAGTCATCAATGTAACGGAGGAAGAGGTGGGGTTTAGGGCCAGTGTAGGTACACCAACCCAGCTCATCCCCACCTCCCTAACCTGTCCTTCCTCTCACCTATCCCCTCCTCCCACCTCAAGCTGCACCCCCTTCTACTAACCTCATCCCGCCCCCTTGACCTGTCCGTCCTCCCTGGACTGACCTATCTCCTCCCTACCCCCCCACCTACACTCACCTTTACTGGTTCCATCCCCGCCTCTTTGACCTGTTTGCCTCCTCTCCACCTATCCACTCCTCTATCCATCCTCTATCCGCCTCCCCCTCTCTCCCTATTTATTTCAGAACCCTCTTCCCCTCCCCCATTTCTGATGAAGGGTCTCGGCCCGAAACGACAAGTTTTCCTCCTCCTATGATGCTGCTTGTCCTGCTGTGTCCATCCAGCTCTACACCTTGTTATCTCAGTTTTAATCTGCTTGTTTTGGGGAGGATGTAAATGTATCGGAGGTAGTTCAGAGAAGATTTGAAATAAAAACTGAAAGTGCAGGAGAAAATCAGCAGTATCTGTGGAGAGAGAAACAGAGTGAATGTTTTGAGTCCAATATAAGTCTTTTTCAGAGGAGATTTACTGGATTACTACCTAGCAGGAGTGGGTAGTGTGGTGGGGGAAAGTTGGACAGACTGGGCCTGTTCCCACTGGAATTTAGAAAAGTGAAGGGAAATTTAATCAAAATGTATCAAATCCTGAATGGGATCTTCACAAGGTGGATGTGGGAATGATGTCTCCTCTTGGAGTGTGAACGCAGAACTGGGGGGAGGGGGAGGGCAGTGGTTTAAAATTTGGGATTGTCCCTTTAGGACAGAGGTGAGGATTCCTTTACTCAGGATTTTGCAGCTTTGTAGAGTAGTAGAAATGCGACATTGAATATTTTGAAGCCAGAGGTGGGTAGGTTGTTGCTGGCCAGGGGAATCAAGTGTTATCGGGGTCAATGGGAATGTGAAACACAGACAGCTCAGCTGTTATCTTATTGAATGGCGAAGTAGACTTGAAGGGCTGAATGGGTTACTTCTGCTCCTAATTTAATACGTTTGAATGCAGTCTAATCCCTCTCCATACTCTTCAATTTTCATCTTTGACAACAGCATAATTAGCTTTTAAATGGTTTTTGCTTCAGTAATGGTTTGTGGAAGAGAACTCCATACTCTAGCTACGCTTTGCGCAAAGACATCGATTCTCTCTGTGATTATCTTAAATTTGTGCTCTCTCATCAACTGATGGAAATAATCTCCTGGCCTTTATCTTATCAGGATTCTTCTTATTAATGAAGAACCCGTCAGCTCTGAGCTTCAACACATTAAAGCTCGAACCTTGTGAGTCTCTTTTGATAACCAGAACCCCTTAACCCTGGCAAGCAGGTGAATCCGTTGTCACACCTGAGGAGTCATTCAGCCTATTGTTCCTTTGCCAGCTCTCTGAAAGAGTGATGCAATTAATCCAGCTCGGCCTGCTGTCCCCCATAGCTCTGACTTTTTTCAAGTTGAATTCTCTTTGGAAAATTGCATTCGAATCTGCTGCCACCGCCCTTTCACACAGCACATCCCAGATCACAGCATCTTCACTATAGACCTGGTCATTGTGAGTAGGTCCTTACTGTAAAAAGCTAACTAAATCCAAATGAGTTCTGAGGAAGGGTCACTGGACCCGAACTCTGTTTTTTCCTTCACAGATGCTGCCAGACCTGCTGAGCTTTTCCAGAAACTTCTGTTTCTGTTTCTGTTATTGTTGTAACTAAATCTCACACAGCAGAGCTATGAGATCTCATACCTGGGGGCAGAACAAGAGGCCTAAAGCGCCAATTTCAAGGTACTGATTCCCACTCAACCAGTTTATCTCCCAAATGTTCCAGCCCATATTGGGATTAGACAACATCTTCAAGAGTTGGAGATGGTAAGGACTGCAGGTGCTGGAAGCCAGAGTCAATAAATGTGAAGCTGGAAAAGCACAGTAGGTCAGACAGCATCTGAGGAGCTGGGAAGTCAACGTTTCAGGCCGAAACCCAACCTGACAAAGGGTTTCTATTGGCTTTCCTGATGCTCAGATGCTGTCTGACCTGCTGTCCTTTTCCAACTTTTCAAGAGTTCCTGGGTCCATCAAAATAGGCAAGTGCTGATCAGGAACCTGACTCCTGGTTTAAGGCCCCTCTGGGAAATTGGGCAATTGATGGTCAAGGTTTGCTCCCTTCATGCCCCAATTTTCACTGGTGCCAGTCAGCTGGACAGTTACTGTCAGCTCACACCATCGACTGCATCCTGGCCTCAGGCACAGTTTAGGAAGAGCTTTGAGCATGAGCTATCCTATACCAGAGAAACAGGCCATAACAAATGTTTAACACCGAGATTCTGGATTATGAGCTACTGCTCTGGGTTTCTACTTGCATTGCATTGAATGATTCCTTTGCTTCATCTGCAATGATACCATTTATGACCTTTTTGTTTTTCTATTTCCAAGGCCAATTATGACAGAAGATAATAAATACTGGACATCTCAATGGGTCAGGCGACATCCATGGAGAGAGAGCAAGCTACTGTTTCGAGTCTCGATGACTGGAAGCTGCCTAACCCCTGTGATCTCCAGTATTTGTTGTTTTCAGTACAGATTTCAGCATCTGCTGTCATTTGCTCCTACAATTAAGACAGAAGTTCCACGAGAAACTGAATTTGTCCTCTGCTCGCCTATCCTGCTAACCCAGCTGTACTCACTGGTAATATTTTTCCATTTGCTGTACCACCAATCAGGGGTGAACAACAAATTTCCATTTTAGCCCCCAGTCTCTCACTACGCAGTCATGTTGTAGTTAATTGTGAGGGGAGTGGGTGGACATTTGGTAACTAAAGTATTGTTCAGATGAAGTGGCCTTTCAGGATGGGAGTGTAATTGGACCAGGGTATGAAGGTATACCTTTCTACCCAATTTACAGACAGTGAAATAAAACTGAAAGATTTATATTCAGACATATTCACACTTTCAGGCTGTACCAAACAGCTTTACAACAGTGAAATATTTTCAAGCTGCAGTCACCACTGTAGTGTAGAAAATGAAAAATAGTAATGTTCCTGTATAATGCCTCAGTTTTATATACTTCTTTCAGTAAAAGAACAAAACATAGAGTAATTTGATAAATGACTAAGTAAATGTGATAGGAATATAGAGGTTTACTACAGTAAAGTTTACAGGGCCCTGAGACACAAAACTGAGCCAATATACAGTGCTCCTACTGATAAGAGGGTTTAATTATAGTGGAACAGTTTCCATGGGCTGTCTCTGGAAATATGAATGAAGAAATTTGTAATTTCAAAAATGACAACAAACAAGATGTGTTCACTATGTTTTGTCAAAAATATGTGCAATTTTCAATCTTAAATCAGAAGGGCTCTAACGCCACAGCTGCCATATCCCATCAATTTCCTTGTTACCGTCAACTTCTGCCATCTCTCAATCCATGTGACATCATTCATTTTAATTCCTCTGCACTTCTGTTTAAGTTTGGTTGTAATGATATGTAAAGTTATCACCACCTATCCTCCCCAACATGCCCACAACTGCATGGTTCAGAAACTTTCACTCTCATCTGTTCCTTCCTTGTATCAATGACCTCCTCACCTCCACCAATCTTATCCACCTATGAAAGATGATTTGGTTTTTCATTCAGCAACTTTTTTTCAGAGTCACAATCTCTAGCCCTCTTAAAGGGCCCTCCCACCCTAGTTATACTTTCTTCCGTCTGCAGAAGATACAAAATCACGTACCAACAGATTTAAGAACAGCTTCTTCCCCACTGTTATCAGATTAATGAACAGACCTCTCATATGTTAGAGTTGATTTTTCTCTGCACCGTCTCTGTAGTTGTAACACTATATTCTGCATTCTGTTCTATTACCCTGATGTACGATGTAAGGTATGATTTATTAATTTGCACACAAAACAATTCTTTTCACCGTATCTTGGTGCATGTGACAATAATCAATCTAATCTATTCAAATCAAAACAGACTTGCCTCTACTGAATGATAACCATCTGAAATAATTATAGAACAGCTTTCATAACCTCAAAGCACTTTGCAAGTCAATGAAGCATTTTTGCACTGTAATCATTGTTGCTTTCTCAAAAAAGTAGCATATGGCAAGCTCCAACAAAGAACAATAATTTGTTTTCTAGATAATTTATTTGAGTGCCGTTGGTTGAGGGATGAGCATTAACCAGCTCATCAGAGAATGTCTCTACTTTTGTTTCCTGCTACCTCAGAGGGAAGATGTGCTCTTTGTTCGATATCACCCCTGAAGAGCAGCACGTCTGACAGTAGAGTACTCCCTCAGTACTGCCCTTGGTATGTCGGCTATGATCATGTGCTCCGTTCCTTGGACTGGAAATTTATTCCCCAAACTTCGGTCTTGGGGTTGAGTCCTATTCAGAGAAGCACCTACATAGTCTGACACATATAGAGACATGGACGCTTCCTGCATATTCCAATTTGCATTTCATTAGTGCAAGAAATTTGCACAGAACTGGTACATGCAGCAGGGCAGGACTGTGCTGGATTTAATTGTGCTGTTGAGCTGGTGTTACTGAACAGGGCACCCAGGAACGATGGGAGGGATGTGAGAGTGGGGGGGGTCAGTTATTTCTGTCTCAAACTGGTATGTTTATTACACATTGACAGGACTATGAATACTGTAAAAAAATTCAGGAACGGAAAGTGGAGCAATTAAATATATATTTTTTTCCAGTGATATATGCCAGAACCCCTGAATATATTTTTCAGATAGAAAATGAACTGAATACTTGTGGCTATAACTCTTGTGACACTTTTCCTGCACATTAAAAACTTGAAAAATCCAGGCAAGACGAATAGTGACGGTGCTGACACAATGAATGCTGTTGCTCAAAACACTTCATTAGCTTGTACTGTCAGTAACAAAATTCTGGACTGAGAGACCTTTTCCTCACTGACAATATGAAGAATTGATTTATGACACACTTGCTGTCCCAGCTAGGTTCCATCTTCGATATCCCACCCATTCCCCATCGACCTGCTACCCTTCAGCAGGATCTCTCCTGGCATCCACACCCAGCTCAACTACACCCCCTCCTGTCTGTTGTTGGTTATTACATTCAGAGGAGCTGGACTGAGCCGCACTTCAACTTTGTGAAAACTGAATCTTTCCGCTCCTATCTAATTCCCTCAGCCATCAGCCCAGAGTGGATCAGACTCTTTACAGATTCAGTGCCCTGTTCATGTTCAAGGGCGGTACAGTGACTCAGTGGTTAGCGCTGCTGCCTCACAGCGCCAGGGACCTGGGTTTGATTCCAGCCTCGGGCAACTGCCTGTGTGGAGTTTGCACTATTCTCCCAGTGCCTGCGTGGGTTTCCTCTGGTTTCTTCCCACATAGTGCTCAGTTGCCCGTAGAGTTCAGGGATGTGTAGGTTAGGTGCATTAGCTGTGGGAATTGCAGGGAAAGGGTAGGGGGATGAGTCCTGGTAGGATGCTTTTCAGAGGGTCAGTGTCGGCTTGTTGGGCTGAATGGCCTGTTTCCACACTGCAGGGATTTTGTCTTCACCACTGAAACTAACTACTTCCAATGCTGCTATAGCCAACTGTACCCTCCCAGTCACTTCACGGGTCAACTTTTTCACCCGAAACGTTAACACTGTTTTCTCCTCCACAGATGCTGCCAGACCTGCTGAGCTTTTCCAGCAATTTTGTTTTTGTTCCTGATTTATAGCATCCGCAGTTCTTTCAGTTTTCTCCCCAGTCACTTATGGCCTTTACTATCATCCTGCTCTCGGGATCCACCACTCACCATGTCCAGTTTTCAGCTCCTCGGAAATCCTGCTCCCTATATCCTATAACACACCAATCTCATTCACCCATTCCACACTCTGCTCACTGACTCACATTGGCTCCTGATTCAACAGTGGCTCAATTTTAACATTTCCATCCTTGTTTTCAAATCACACTCTGGCCTTTCTGAGTCATCTCTTCCAGCCATCACAAGTCTCGAAAATTAATGGTCCTTCAATGCTGGCATGCGATAGCCTTCCTCATTTCTTCCATTCACCTTTGGTAGCTGTACCTTCAGCAGACTGAGACGTGAGCTCCAGAACTGTCTCCATACACAACATTTATATCACTCAATCTCTATTCAAAACCAACCTCTTTGGCCAAACTTTTGACCATCATTCCTAACAGAATTTTCTTTAGTCCAACATGTGTTGTCGGCTGATTATTTTTCCGCATAACAGAAGAGACATTATTGAAGTGCAACTTGTTGCAGTTAAATGACTGAAGTGGAGACTTGTGCGTCCGACATGACAATAAATATTAAGATTAAACAAATAAATGAACAAGTGAAAGATCTTGTGAATGAAGTCAAAGGCCAGTGTGGTCTTTGATGACAACAACCAGAACGTGCAGGCACTACTAGCTGCTCTGTGTGGTGTGGGTCAGGATCCAGTGAGAAAGCAGGAGTATTGTCACCCATGGTCCTCCGTAATGCCAGCAATGGCACTGACCAAGGCTTTGACTCATGGTCACCACATGGTGGGCCAAGCCAGTAAGGATGTAAGTAACGTTCAACTAGAACAGGATCCGGTTCTATGCTGGGAACATCCAGAACTTCCAGGGGCAAGGACACTGGTCCATAATCTCAAAAACACCTTCCTGCCATCTCTCACATCAACCTAAAGGCTAGATAGGGGCTCAATACAAAGTTGCATGGAAAAAGGAGCACCAGTGACAGCGCATCACACCCTCAGCACTGACCCTCTGACAGTGCGGGTCTCCCTCAGTATTGACCCTCAGACAGTGTGGCACTCCCTCAGTATTGACCCTCTGAAGGTGCGGCACTCCCTCAGTATTGACCCTCTGACAGTGCCGCACTCCCTCAGTACTGACCCTCCGACAGTGCCGCGCTCCCTCAGCACTGACCCTCTGACAGTGCGGCACTCCCTCAGTACTGACCCTCTGACAGTGCCCGCTCCCTCAGCACTGACCCTCTGACAGTGCGGGTCTCCCTCAGCACTGACCCTCCGACGGTGCGGCGCTCCCTCAGTACTGACCCTCTGAAAGTGCAGCGCTCCCTCAGTACTGACCCTCCGACAGTGCGGCTCTCCCTCAGTACTGACCCTCCGACAGTGTTGCATTCTCTGACTTCAGTTATTCATTCATTCATTTGATGTGGGTATCACTGCTAGGCAGCAATTATTGCCCATCCCTAATTGCCCAGAGGGCAGTTAAGAATCAACCACATTGCTATGGGTCTGGAGTCACATGTCGACCAGACCGGGTGAGGATGATAGTTTCCTTCCCTAAAAGAAATTAGTGGACGAGGATGGGTTTTTCCTGAGAGTCAACAGTGCTTTCAATGTCATGATGAGATTCTTAATTCCAGAATTTTATTGAATTCAAATTCCACCATCTGCCTTGGCAAGATTCAAACCCAGGTCCCCATCAATATAAATTGGGAGCTGGGAGTGTGCAGCGGGACCTGGGTGTCCTTGTGCACCAGTCGCTGAAGGTAACCATGCAGGTGCAGCAGGCAGTAAAGAAGGTAAATGGTATGTTGGCCTTCACTGCAAGAGTTTTCGAGCACAGGAGCAGGGATGTGTTGTTGCAGTTATATAGGGCCTTGGTGAGACCACACCCGGAATACTGTGTGCAGTTTTGGTCTCCTTTTCTGAGGAAGGATGCCCTTGCTCTCAAAGGACTGCAGTAGAGATTTACCAGGCTGATTCCAGTGAGGGTGGGACTGACGTATGAGGAGAGATTGACTAGATTGTGTTTGTTTTTGCTCCAGTTCAGATGAATGAGGGGGAATCTCATAGAGACTTATAAAATTCTAACAGGACTGGACAGGGTAGACGCAGGGAGGATGTTCCCGATGGTGGGTGTGTCCAGAACAAGGGGTCACAGTATGAGGATTCAGGACAGACGATTTTGGATGGAGATGTGGAGACATTTCTTCACCCAAAGAGTGGTGAGCCTGTGGAATTCATTACCACAGGAAGTAGTTAATGCCAAAACATTGAATGTATTCACAAGGTGACTAGATATAGCACTAGGGCGATTGGGATCAAAGGTTATGGGGAGAAAGCAGGATGAGGCTGTTGAGTTGGACGGTCAGCCATGATTGTGAAGAATGGCAGAGCAGGCTCGAATGGCCTCCTCCTGCTCCTATCGCCTATGTTGCTATGTAACTGATCAAGCTTCCCACAGGATAGAAGATTTAACTCAATGACTCAAGTTTCACTGTGTTGGCATTGTCTGTTTAAAGATATTGTTCCTGAATTTATTATTCAATTTGTTAATTACCATTTCAGAATTATCTCTCTGTGTGCTGGGACAAACCTGTGGTTTTTTTTTATGATGCCCATTTAAAACAAGAGTGAGTATAGATGTATTCTGAAAGAGGGGTTGGTTCTTTCCTGATTACATCAACATTAGATTCAAAACAAGCTCACGCAGTCTAAAGTTGCCAATGGGGATGAGTAGTGAAAATGTAAAGGGTACATAGAAAGCCAATTGCAGCAGGGTGGGGTCGGGCTGTGTTTTTGGTTTGGCAGTTGAGAACACACTGAGATTTCATACATAGAAGAAGCCATCAATGCTTTCTCTGAACAGAACTGTTCTTTCTTTGGCAGTCCTCGAGTAAGTCCTGACGTTGAAGCAGGTGTCCATGGATAGAGCAGAGCCTGTGTAATTGTGTGGGTTAATCAGTGGGAAAGAGCAGAGAGCTGAAGACAGAAAGGGCAAGGAGTTGTGGTTTGAACAAGACCCATTGTTGCTGTCTCAGTGTCCCGAGCCCACCAGACATTTGAAAGCAAAAGGAGAACAAAGTGTGCCACCCTATTGTTAATTGTGTCTGTGCTGTTCGGATGGTGAATGCAACTCAAGGGACTGAAATGATTGAATGGCAATTGGGAAACTTTACATTAGAACATAGAACATAGAACAGTACAGCACAGTACAGGCCCTTCAGCCCATGATGTAGTGCCGACCTATTATCCTACTTAGATAAATCGACCCTGCATACCCTACATTTTACTATCCTCCATGTGCTGATCCAAGAGTCATTTAAAAGTCTCTACATTGAATTGGAAAAGACTGAGAGATTGCATTTGGCCCCCTTCTGTGCAGATGAGACGCAAGTACTTGTAACCAGGTGAGGCAGATATTGTTGGATTGACTACTTGGAGTAAAACTTGCCTCAGTTTGAAATACCCTCCATCTGTAAATTCCGATATGAATTATGTCAATTTTAGCTGGTTTGCCATAATACAAGTTTTATCCAGAGGCGGGGATTTTTAACGTTATCCGTCTCTGCTGGGATTGTAACATGTGCCTGAAGGTCTTCACAATTTTACAGAGCTCTATCTGCTCACTGCTCAGCTTCCTTTTCTTCAGTGGAACAATCTCCAGCCTGTTCAATCTTTCCTGATATTCGGAATTCTGCTATTGCTGGACTGCAGTCTCATTTCCCCACCAAGAATGCGACAAAGCTGTGGAGCCTGTCAGTCTGGTGGACAATCTATAAATAATATGCTTCCTCTCCTTATTTCCCAGCGCTGTGCTTTTATGTGAAAGCACTTATGTGCTTCAGGTTTGCTTTCTGCTGTCCAGGGCTGTCCCATCATCGAAATTCAGACTGACCCAGCATTTCTCAACCCCCATGGATCTGTCTCTTGTGTAGCAGAAGATTGACACCATCCCAACATAAACCTCCTGTGATTTCACTGCGTCAATGGTCAATGACTGAAATGGGTTTATTGTATTTACTGACTACATTGAATTCCACTTTATATCGGGAGTAAGAGATCTTAAACAATCAATGTGAGGGGAGAGCTGATAAAGTTTAATTCAGTAAAAACACTGAAAGGTACGATGGCACTTGGGGAAATGTTTTTGAAAAAAATGTCCAACAAAGTGCTGCAAAAGTACATTCCATTGAAACTCAAAATCTCAACAAGAAGGACTCCTTTGTGGCTCAGTCAAAATTTTAAGGATGGTATTAAGTTAAAAGAAGAGACTTTTTTTACCCAGAGGTTGGTGGGAATTTGGAACCCACTGTCTGTAAGGGTAGTAAGAGGCAAAGACCTCATCACATTGAAGATGTATATCAACGTGCACTTGCAATGCCATGGCACACAAGGCTTATGGGCCAAGTGCTGGAAACTGGGATTGGAGTAGTCGGGGATTGTTTCTGACTGGTGCAGACACAATGGGCTGAAGGATCTTTTTCCATAGATCTCTATGACTTTATAACAGAAGCAAATGTGAGGATTGGGAGTATTTAGAAACCACCAAAGTGTCACCAGAAAGTTGAGAAAAAGATAAAAGGTAGAGGATGTCCATAAACTAGCCAGAAAAATCCAAACAGAATGTAGGAGCTTTTATAAATACTTGAAAAGTAAGAGGGTAACTAAAGTAAATATCGATTTCTTAAAGACAAAGGAATTGCAGATGAATAGATCAAGTATTTTGTTTCTGCCTACACAATGGAAGACACAAATTGCATTCCAGAAATAAAGTGTTTCCTAGGGCTAACAAGTGAAGGAATCAAGATAATTAGTATCACCAGAGAAAAAGTACTTAGGGAACTTTGGGACTAAAAGTTGACAAATCCCTGGAACCTGATGACCTACACTAAAGAGACAACTGCAGAAATAATGGATGAGAGAGCTAGGATTTTCCAAACTTCCTTAGACTTGGGAATGATCCCATCAGATTGGGTGTTGACAACTGGAAAGAAAGGAGAGAGAAAATATAGAACCACAGGTTAACTTGCCTGACATCATTTGATAGGAAACTGGTGACATTATTATTAAATAAATCAAATCTCAGGAAAAGGGAGCAGATGATTTTGCATTGAGATCAGGAGAGACCACATCATCCAAAGAACTGTGAGTGTTTGAAATTCTCCACATCCGAGAGTTCTGGATGATCAGTGGAAATGAATACATTCAGGTCTGGCACAGATAATGTTTTGATCAATTTCTTCCTCAGAAAGATGAAGCTACTGTCTCCTCTTGGAGTTTCATGCAGTGTGTTCCCCATTACACTAACTCACTGAATCACTGAATTCCACCCTATCTCCTTTCTGATTCTTTTGTCAATCATTTCTAACCTGTAACTCCTGGTTCTCAACCCTCACTGCTCCTGAAACTTGTTTCTAGCTTATATCAGCCATGACTCATGTGATAACTTTCCTGTCTCTGAATCAGATGGTTGTGCATTTGAGTTCAACCTCAGAGGCTTGAGCAAGTCCTGGCTGCTATTTTCACTGCACTACCAGGGGTGTCTTGCACTGTCAAAGATTCATCTTTTGAAAGAGACAATATTTCTCCTTCAGTGTACCTGAGAAGCATCCTGAGATTTCCTGGACATTATTTCATGTCTGACTGTGGGATCTTACTGTGCACAAATTGGCTACCACATTTGCTTTAATGCAACAAAGACTACAATGCAAACATGAGCTTAATTGGCTGTGAAATGCTTTCAGCCGTGGGTATTTCTTGGAGCTGCTATGCTGAGTCACCACCTTTGTCCCTTCCAATATTAGAAGCCGTTCTGAGCTGTAAAAGGTGTCAGATAAATGGAAATCTTTTTATCTTTAAATCACATAATAAGGCTCATCTTGTTAATATTGTGGATTACGAACTGAAACTTCATTTTAATTCACTCAATGTTTTTGAACCTTTGACCCACCTGGTAGATTATTATATTAATTGCTTTGCGTAAAGTATTTTTATTGCATGAATTTTAACATTAATTTTCAGTAATTTAAATGATTCTTCTCTTGTTCCATGGCCTCACTGTCATTAAAGTAATACTCTAGGTTCAACTTACGTCTACCATAAAACAGTAAAAGCCACAGTACCCCTGTAAGGCTGCATATATACACCCCTGCAATTATTCCCACGCTTGATCCACTTTCTACTGGCATTGTCTTCTCTGGGGTACATAGAATAGAAGTACATAGAATCCCTACAGTGTGGAAACAGGCCCTTCGGCTGAACAAGTCCACACCGAACCTCGGAGCATCCCACCCACACCCATCCCCTTGTAACCCACCTAATCTACACACCCCTGAACACTATGGGCAATTTAGTGTGGCCAATTCACCCTAGCCTGCACATCTTTGGACTGGGGGAGGAAACCGGAGCACCCGGAGGAAAGCCACACAGACACAGGGAGAATGTGTAAACTCCACACAGACAGTCACCCGAGGCTGAGATCAAACCCGGGTCCCTGGTACTGTGAGGCAGCAGTGCTAACCACTGAGCCACTGTGCCACCCTACAACCATTCATATTCCTCCTGAAATGTGGTGAACAGAACTGCACACAGTGCTCCAAGTCCATTATACATGTTAGAGTGATATATGTACAGTTGGAAAACTCTAAGTGTCTGTGAACAATATTACTATTTGAATTTTTCACATGTGTGGCATAAATTCCTCTCTCTGCTATTTCACTGGACACTTATTTTATAAATTTATTCTATAAATGTAATGCACATGTTGAAAGAGTAGAGAGAGAAACTTATTGCAGCACTCAGCAATATTGTTGCTCCTGGTCAGTTATAGTTTACAATCCATTCTTCAACCTGCTTCTTCCAGCCTTCACCTTAGCTTTTCTAATTGCTTCTCCACACTGTCTCTACATTGAATGGCAGAAAGCGACTAGAACTTACCACCTTGTTGTTTGCTTATATCACCATGAAGTGACAATGTGGTTAGACTGATTTGATGGTAAATGCTTTTTTCTAATGCCATCCAGTCTTGATAGTCACCATGTGGGGAAGACTGGTTGCACACTAGTGAATATTTCTATCGATTCTGGGTTAGTTTAAAATCGTCAGCCTGTCCAAAGACCTCTTTGTCTATCCTAAACTTTTATCTCCATGTGCTACCACAACCAATGACCTCCAAAAATAAATTCCAACACAATTCTCCATGGAGCTATTTCTGCATCTCTAATAGGAGCTCAAAGCTAAAGTTACAGTATCGAGAAAAGAGACCGGTCTTGAATTTCCATAGAACCTTTAACCACAAAGGAAAGGTGTAGGAAGTATAGTCATTGCAAATATGTTACAGAGATGCCAAGCAATCTACACTGAGCAAATCCCCATAAACAGCTTGATATTTTCTGATCAACCTGTTCAGAGAAGGTAACACACAGCTCAGGAGCTGGTAGGACTTGAAACCCAGACCCTCTGGCCCAGAGATGGGGACACTACCCACAAACAGTTATGGGATAACAATCAGACTGTCAGTTATATAAATGCAGAAAGCATACCTTTTCTTGAAGCTGTGATCTTTGGAACTTTTGAGGAGACACAGCATCTTGAGCACTGGAGTTGTGAGTAACACTGATCATTCAAACCATCCACTGGGAAAGCTGAGATGAAGAAGAGTCACTGGACGCAAACTGTTAATTCTGCTTTGTCTGCGCAGATGTTGCCGGACCTGTTGAGTTTTTCCAGTAATTTCTGTTTTTCTTTCTGATTTCCAGCATTCATAGCTCTTTGGTTTCAAGAAATTTTGGATTCTACAAGCTGAAATGTTCATTCTTTGAATGGATTTGAATTTGTTCTGAACCATTAGCCATTTGCTCACAGTAATGGCATTATCTCGTTAGGAGTCATTTTATCTGAATTCAAGACAAAAAAGAATGATTTATTCTATGAACCTTCAAATGCATTATTGTATCATTATCTCTCATTAATCACTGCACTGTGTGTAGACAGCCTGAATTCACAGATTGTCTGTCAATCACCAGTAAGGTGTCATTGCTAGTTTCGCCATTCCTGAATGATATGTCACCATGATTTGAGGTCCTGTACATATCAAGTCAGGTATTGAATTAGAAACGGGTACAGGGGCTAGAAACAGGTACACTCCTGGCTGGTCTGGGTAGATCTAAACCCAAGCTGGCACTAATGTGCCACATCTGACTGCATTGCTTGATGTGAGCGCATACACAGTGTCACAGTCTCTTTCTCTGGGCAGTAAATGTGTTAGCTTTGCTGCACTATAACTCACTGTAATCACACTTTATGGTGATATCAAGGGAATTACTTTGGAAAAGATGTTAAGTTAATGCTGATTGCACTGGACAAGAACTCAGGAACTGAGGGAGCAGGAGACTGCACCTGCAAATTCCGTGTTTTTATGGCACTGTGAGCTGATCATCTTTCTGTCTCTGGTTCTTTTAGCTCCGATGTAAACTCAACATTCTATGCCTGAGTGTTTAATTGTCCATTCCCACGCCAGCTATTCTAAGCCCTTATTACATGAGGCTGCCCACTTCACTGCCATATTTAGGTGGAGTTGGTACGGTGGATCCAGGCCTGCTTGAAACATTCGGGCTGATTTCCTGTCGGATTCTCATGGTCAGCACACAGAGGAGATTCTTATCACAGCAGTCTGGATTTGATTGGGTTAACATTATCAGTCACAACAAGGGCAGTCACAGAGTGGCAGTGGGACAATCAATCTGGCTGACTGATCGATGGATTTATTGTCACATCTACCGGAGTACAGTGAAAAGCTTTGTTTCTGGGCAGTAAGGGCAAATCACAGTAAGCAAGGATGTACGGATCATAGGGTAAAAGAAAACTAAACAGAGGCATACAGGTTACATCATACAGAGCGTGCACTAGGCAAAAACAACATTTGCAAGATCAACATTATCTGAAGTTAGACAGTCCATTCATCAGTCTATTAACGGCCTGAAAGAAGCTGCTCCTGAACCTGCTGGGGAATGTATTCAGGCTTCTGGCAGAATCTTCTGCCTGACTGAAGAGGTTGTAGGAGTGTATTACCAGGGTAGGAGGGGTCTTTGATGATGTTGGCAGCCTTTTCGTGGCAATGAGCTGTGTAAATAGAGTCCATGGATGGAAGGTTGGCTTCCATCATGGTCTGGGACGTGCACACCACCTTCTGTAATATTTTACAGTCGTGGGCAGAGCAGTTACCACACCAGGCCATTATGCACACGGGCAGTTGCTTTCAATGGTGCATCTGTAGAAGTTGGTGAGGGACCTGAGGGACATGCCAAATTTCCTGAGCCTGACTGTAATATGTACAAGCAGATTGCAGAGTGATAGCTGGCTTGAGAGAGCATTTATTTTTGCAGTTTGGTTGCCATGATGGTCAGTTACTGATCATATTCACATGAGGCTGTAAAAGTTCTCCTAACTAAAGAATACAAGTTAATTACACAGAAGTAAAAATAGCTAGAAATATACATACGACAATTAAGAAAAATATGTACATTGTCAGGACTCTAACAGGAGTCTGTGCTGGAAATGAAGCTCTACAACTCTATGAGCTACACCAACAACGTCTTATTCAATCACCACAAATAGTAAACCCATTTCTCCGTATGACCCTTATCTAGCAATGACATGGAGGTGCTGGTTTTCAACCCTTATCCACAGCAAGAGATTTGTACAAGGCTTCTTCAATAAGCTCAAAATAACTCATTGATTTAAAACAAACTTATGCTTTACTCTTGTGTCAAACTGGTGATCAATTAATCCGCAATGCAGAGTTAAACTAAATCTCACTTAATCCTAACACACACGGACACAATTGCAGAAAGACACACACACAC
>JAHRHZ010000061.1:30897786-30908404 GCA_024137785.1 Ginglymostoma cirratum
TCCCGTCTCCCCCATATTCCTCACTCCCCTCTCCCCCTGTATCCCTCACTTCCCTCTCCCCACCCGTATCCCTCACTCCCCTCTCCCCCGTATCCCTCACTCCCCTCTCCCCTTCGTCTTCCTCACTCCGTCCTGCCCCCTATCCCTCACCCACCTCCACACCCTCCCCCTGTATCCCTCACTCCCATCAGCCCCGCCCCCCAATCCCTCACTCCCACTACCCACCTTCCACCTGCCCATATTCCTAAATTCCGACTTCACCTCAATATTCCTCATTCCCTGAATCCCATTCCAAACCCCCACTTCCACAATCCCTGGATCACAGTGGGATTCACTGACCCTCTGCCTCAGATGTTTCCAATTGCCAGCTCTCTCCTTGGATCTGAATGTCAGGGCGAAGGCCTCAGAAGCCTGAAAGTTCCCCTTCTTATCCACCTCGTAGTTGGCATTTCGGGGTTAGATTTTGCTTTTTGATAAATGCACAACAGCATTGTGTTTCCAAAGCAGAAAAATGAAACTAAGCCATGATGGAACAGTACTGAGGGAACATAGGAGTAGGCCATTCAGCCCCTCGCCCTATTCCACCATTCAAAGAGACCATGGCTGATATGTGGTCTAACTCCATACACCTGCCTTTGGCCATATTCCTTAAAACATTGAAAACTTAAAACCGTTTTCTGATGAAGGGTCTAGGCCCGAAACGTCAAGTTTTCCTGCTCCTATGATGCTGCTTGGCCTGCTGTGTTCATCCAGCCCCACACCTTGTTATCTCTTCCTTAAAACCTTTGCCTAGCAAGATCTTATCTATCTCAGTTTTAAAATTAACAGCTGGCTCAAAATTCACTGCTGTTTGTAGAAGAGAAGTGCAAACCTCTATTAGAAGTGCTTCCTAATATCTCTCAGACCTGGTTCAATTTCCTCCAGAAAGACTGGTTTCCTTCTGTTCCTTTTTTTCATACTCGTTCTTGGGATGTGAGTGTCACTGGCTGGGTCACCTTTAATTTCCTGATCCATAATTACCCGGTGGGGGCAGTGTAAGAGCCAACAACATTGCTGTGGGTCTGGAGTCACACGTAGGCCAGACCAGGTAAGGATGGCAGTTTCCTTCCCTAGAGGACATTAGTGAACCAGGTGGGTTTTGTTTTTTACCCCTGATGATCAACAATGGTTTCATCGTCATCATTAGATTCTTAATTGCAGAATTTTATGGAATTTAAACTTTGCCATCTGCCATGACAGGCTTTGAACCTGGGTCCCCGGATTAATAATCCAAAGATAAAGCCGCTAGGCCATAGCCTCTCCAAGTTATAGTGAGAATAACTGAACGCTGAAAGGATATTGCTAAACTAGACGCAGTCAAAGTATTCAGATGATGTCCATTAACTCTGCATGTTTCATATCCTGTGAGCACAGATCCATTTCGTGAACATGCCATTATGGATGCTGTTTTCCAGATTTTAAGCTTTTTTTTAAGTATAGTTTATATTGGCTATTGAAATCTGGATGTGTTGGCCAGAAAACAGCAACTTGTGCAAGGCACATTGTGTTTTAAATTCCAATTTTCTCCCAAATGCATATCTTCTGAAAGTTACATCTTTGACCCTTTGTGTAACCCTTTGTATTGTGTTTGATCCTGAGCCGAACCTCCAACCACACATCCTAGGCTTCTGTAAGAACATTTATTTCCAATTCCTGTAACAGCATCCAACTCCAGCACATCTTCAATTCAGAAACACCCTTTCTTTATTCACTCATAGAATGTGGGTGTCACTGGCTGGCCAGCATTTCTTGCCCAACCCTAGTTGCCCTTGAAAAGGTGGTGGTGAGCTGCCCTCTTGAACCGCTGCAGTCCACCTGCTGTGGGTTGACCCACAATGCCATTAGGTGAGGTATTAGGGGGTTGGATGTTCTTTCTCTATTCATTTGTGGGATGTGGGTGTCACTGGCTGGCCAGCATTTCTTGCCTGTCCCTAGTTGCCCCTTGAGAGGGTGGTGGTGAGCTGCCTTCTTGAACCACTGCAGTCCCCCTGCAGTGGGTTGACCCACAATGCCCTTAGGGAGGGAATTCCAGGATTTTGACCCAGTGACAGTGAAGGAACAGCATTGTATTTCCAAGTCAGAATGGTGAGTGACTTGGAGGGGAAGTTGGAGAGGGTGATATTCTCATGTATCTGCTTCCCTTGTCCTTCTAGATGGAAGTGGTTGTGGGTTTGGAAGGTGCTGTCTGAGGATCTTTGGTGAATTTCTGCAGTGCATCTTGTAGATAGTACACACTGCTGCTACTGAGCGTCGGTGGTGAATGCTTGTGGATGTGGTGCCAATCAAGCGGCTGCTTTGTCCTGGATGGTGTCAAGCTTCTTGCGTGTTGTTGGGGCTGCACCATCCAGGCAAGTGGGGAGTATTCCATCACACTCCTGATTTGTGCCTTGTAGGTGGTGGACAGACTTTGAGGAGTCAAGAAGTGAGTTACTCGCTGCTGTATTCCTAGTGTCTAACCTGCTCTTGTAGCCATGTAGCCATATCAACATTCCTGTGTTTATGTGGCAAGTGCAGTTTAGTCTCTGGTCAATCGTCGGCCCCAGAATGTTGATAATGGGGGATTCAGTGATCGTTTTGCCATTGAATGTCAAGGGGTAATGATTAGATTCTTACTTATTGGGGATAGTCATTGCGTAGTATTTGTGTGGCACATTTGCCACTTGTCAGCCCAGGCCTGGATATTGTCCAGATCTTGTTGCATGTGAACACAGACTCCTTCAGTATCTGAGGAGTCACGAATGGTGCTGAACATTGTGCAATCATCGGTGAACATCCCCACTTCTGACCTTATGATGGAGGGAAGGTCATTGATGAAGCAGCTGAAGGTGGTTGGGCCTAGGACACTACCCTGAGGAACTCCTACAGGGATGCCCTGGAGCTGAGATGATTGACCTACAACAACCACAACCATCTTCCTATGTGTCAGGTATGACTTCGACCACCAGAGAATTTGCACCTGATACCCATTGATTCCAGTTTTGCCAGAGCTCCACACTCAGTCGAATGCAGCCTTGATATCAAGGGCTGTCCCTCTCACCTCAGGGTTTGAGTTATAAGGAGAGGAATTCAGCTCTTCTGTCCATGTTTGAACCAAGGCTGCAAAGAGGTCAGGAACTGAGTGGCCCTGGCGGAACCCAAACTGGGCATCACTAAGCAGGTTATTTCTGAGCAGGTGCTGCTTGATAGCTCTGTTGCTGACACCTTCCATCACTTTACTGATGATCGAGAGTAGACCGATGGAGTAGAATTGGTTGGGTTGGCCAATTACTTTTTATTTATAGGACAATTTTCCACATGGTCAGGTAGATACCAGTGTAGTAACTGTACTGGAACAGCTTGGCTAGGGGAGAAGCAAGTTCTGGAGCACAAGTCTTCAGTACTATTGCTGGAACGTTGTCAGGGCCCAGTGACTTTGCAGTATCCAATGCCTGCAATCAATTTTTTGGGAACTTGGGGAAATAAATATTGATTTCTTGAAAACAGTCCACATTACAGAAGAGGAGATACTGGAGGTGAATAAATCTCCAGGACCTGATCAATTATATCCTAGGACATAGTGGGAAGCTAAGGAAAAATTTGCAGGACCCCTAGCAGAGATATTTATATGAACTACAGCCATGGGTTAAATCCCAGAGGACTGGAAGCTGGCTAACCCTATGCCTTTATTTAAGAAAGGCTGGAAGGAGAAGCCTGGAAACTAAAGACCTGTGAGCTTGACATCAGTAGTGGGTAAGTTGTTCGTGGGGGGGTGGGAGTTCTGAAAGGTAGGATTTACATACATTCGAAGAGGCAAGGACTGATTCGGGGTAGTCAGCATGGTTTTGTGCACGGGAAGTCATGCCTCACCAACTTGATTGAGGTTTTTGAGGATGTACCCAAAAAGATTGGGGGCAGAGCAGTAGCTGTTTATACGTGGACTTTAGTAAAGCCTTTTACATGGTTCCACATGGTAGACTGATTATAAAAGTTAGATCACATGGGATTCAGGGAGAGGTAACCAATTGGATACAAAATTGACATAGAGGGTAGTGATGGAAGGTTGTTTTTGGGACTGGAAACCTGTGACCAGTGTGTTCCACAGGGATCGGTGCTGTGGTCCACTTTTGTTTGTCATTTATATAAATGGTTTAGATAAGAATATAGGAGGCAAGGTTAGTAAGTTTGCAGATGACACCTAAATTGGTGGCGTAATTGACAGTGAACAACATTATCTAAGATTACAAAGGGACCTTGATTAATAGGACCATTGGGCTGAGGAGTGGCAGATGGAGTTTAATTTGGATAAATGTGAGGTGCTGCATTTTGAATAAAACAAACAAGGGCAGGACGTGTACAATTAATGTTAGGGGCCTGATAATGTTGTAGAACATAGAGACCTAGGGCTTCAGGTACATAATTATTTGAAAGTTGCATCACAGGTAGACAGGGGGGTTAAGAAGTCATTTAGCACGCTTACCTTCACTGCTCAATCTATTGAGTACAGGAGTTGGGACATCATGTTGAGGTTGTCCAGGATGTTGGTGAGGCCACTTTTGGAGTACTGTGCACAGTTCTGGTCACCCTGCGAAAGGAAGGATATTATTCAGTTGGAGAGGATTCAGAAAAGATTTATCAGGATGTTTCCGGGACTAGAGGGTTTGAGTTACAAGGAGAGGCTGAAGAGGCCAGGGGTTTTTTCACTGGACCGTGGGAGGTTAGGGGTTAACCTTATAGAGGTTTATAAAATCATGAGGGGCATGGATAGGATGAATAGCCAAGCTCTTTTCAGTAGGATCGGGAAGTGAGAAACGAGACAGCAAAAAGCTTACAGTGAGAGGAAAACGATTAAAAGGGACCTGAGGGGCAACTTCTTCATACAGAGATCAGCAGGTCTGACAGCGTCTGTGAAGAAAAATCAGAGTTAAAATTTCAGGATCCAGTGGCCCTTCATCAGAACTGATAGTAGCTAGGAAAAGATAACAAGGTGTAGAGCTGGATGAACACAGCAGGCCAAGCAGCATCAAAGGAGCAGGAAGGCTGACGTTTCGGGTCGAGACCATTCTTCAGAAATGGGGGAGGGCAAGGGGGTTCTGAAATAAATAGGGAGAGAGGGGGAGGCGGATAGAAGATGGATAGAGGAGAGGATAGGTGGAGAGGAGACAGACAGGTCAAAGAGGCAGGGATGGAGCCAGTAAAGGTGAGTGTAGGTGGGGGGGTAGGGAGGAGGTAGGTCAGTCCAGGGAGGACGGACAGGTCCAGGGAGCGGGATGATTTAAGTAGGTAGGAGATGGGGGTGGGGCTTGAGGTGAGAGGAGGGGATAGGTGGGAGGAAGAACAGGTTAGGGTTGTGGGGACGAGCTGGGCTGGTTTTGGGATGCGGAAGGGGGAGGGGAGATTTTGAAGCTTGTGAAATCCACATTGATACCATTGGGCTGCAGGGTTCCCAGGCTGAATATGAGTTGCTGTTCCCGCAGCCTTCGGGGGGCATCGCTGTGGCATTGCAGGAGGCCCAGGATGGACATGTCGTCTGAGGAATGGGAGGGGGAGTTGAAATGGTTCGCGACTGGGAGGTGCAGTTGTTTATTGCGAACTGAGCGCAGGTGTTCTGCAAAGCAGTCCCCAAGCCTCCGCTTGGTTTCCCCGATGTAGAGGAAGCCACAACGGGTACAGTGGATGCAGGATACCACATTGGCAGATGTGCAGGTGAACATCTGCTTGATGTGAAAAGTCTTCCTGGGGCCTGGGATGGGGATGAGGTGGGAGGTGTGGGGGCAGGTGTAGCACTTCTACAGGGAAAAGTGCCCGGTGTGGTGGGGCTGGAGGGGAGTGTGGAGCGGACAAGGGAGTCACAGAGATAGTGGTCCCTCCGGAAGGCAGACAAGGGTGGGGAGGGAAAAATGTCTTTGGTGGTGGGGTCGGATTGCCAATGGCGGAAGTGTCGGAGGATGATGCGTTGGATCCGGAGGTTGGTGGGGTGATACGTGAGGACGAGGTGGATTCTGTTTTGGTTGTTATTGCGGGGATGGGGTGTGAGGGATGTGTTCCGGGAAATGCGGGAGACATGGTCGAGGGCGTTCTCGACCACTGTGGGGGGGAAGTTGCGGTCCTTGAAGAATGAGGACATCTGAGATGTGCGGGAGTGGAATGTCTCATCCTGGGAGCAGATGCAGCGGAGGCGAAGGAATTGGGAATAGGGGATGGCATTTTTGCAGGAAGGTGGGTGGGAGGAGCTGTATTCCAGGTAGCTGTGGGAGTCGGTGGGCTTGAAATGGACATCAGTTTCTAGGTGGTTACCCAAGATGGAGACAGAGAGGTCCAGGAAGGAGAAAGAGGAGTTAGAGATGGTCCAGGTGAACTTCAGGTTGGGGTGGAAGGTGTTGGTGAAGTGGCTGATCTGTTCGAACTCCTTGTGGGAGCACGAGGCGGCGCCGATACAGTCATCAATGTAACAGAGGAAGAGGTGGGGTTTAGGGCCAGTGTAGGTACAGAAGAGGAATTGTTCCACGTAACCTACAAAGAGGCAGGCATAGCTTGGGCCCATGCGGGTACCCATGGCCACCCACTTTGTCTGTAGGCAGTGGGAGGAATTGAAAGAGAAGTAGTTGAGGGTGAGGACGAGTTCGGCTAAGCGGATGAGGGTGTCAGTAGAGGGGGACTGGTCGGGCCTGCGGGACAGGAAGAAGCGGAGGGCCTTTACACCATCTGTATGGGGAATGCAGGTGTATGGGGACTGGACATCCATGGTAAAGATGTGGTGTTGGGGACCGGGGAATTGGAAGTTCTGGAGGAGGTGGAGGGTGTGGGTGGTATCACGGACGTAGGTAGGGAGTTCCTGGACCAAGGGGGAGAAAATGGAGTCAAGATAGGTGGAGATAAGTTCGGTGGGGCAGGAGCAGGCGGAGACAATGGGTCGACCAGGGCATTCAGGTTTGTGGATTTTGGGAACCCTGCAGCCCAATGGTATCAATGTGAACTTCACAAGCTTCAAAATCTCCCCTCCCAATACAGCATCCTAAAACCAGCCCAGCTCATCCCCGCCTCCCTAACCTGTTCTTCCTCCCGCCCATCCCCTCCTCCCACCTCAAGCCCCACCCCCATCTCCTACCTACTAACCTCATCCTGCCCCCTTGACCTGTCCGTCCTCCCTGGGCTGACCTATCTCCTCCCTACCTCCCCACCTGCACTCACCTGGCTTCATCCCCACCTCTTTGACCTGTCTGTCTCCTCTCCACCTATCTTCTCCTCTATCCATCTTATATCTGCCTCCCCCTCTCTCCCTATTTATTTCAGAACCCCCTTGCCCTCCCCCATTTCTGAAGAAGGGTCTAGGCCCGAAACGTCAGCCTTCCTGCTCCTCTGATGCTGCTTGGCCTGCTGTGTTCATCCAGCTCCAGACCTTGTTATCTCAGATTCTTCAGCATCTGCAGTTCCTACTGTCTCTGGAGGAACAACACCTCATTTTCCACCTGGGGACCCTGCAGCCCTCTGGACTCAATATCAAGTTCAATAATTTAAGGGCCTAAACTCTCCCATGTCCCAGACCCCCACCCCACACACCAGGCCTTGTTACCACATAGCCTGCCACTACACACCCACTGTTGTTAGTCACTTACAGTCCCCATTAACAGCTGTTCACCCTCCCAGCCTGATCTTTAGCAACTCCTTTGTCTGTCCAACTGTCTTTCTCCCTCTTTGGGCTCTATCCTATCGTTTACTCCCTACCCCACCCACCTCCCTATGTTCTGCATATAAACTGACATTTCCCAGCCACCATCAGTTCTGAGGAAAGGTCGATGGATCCCGAAAAATTAACTCTGATTTGACTTCACAGATGCTGCCAGACCTGCTGAGCTTTTCCAGCAACTTCTGGTTTTGTTCCTGATTTACAGCAGCTGCAGTTCTTTCGGTTTTTGTTTCTTCAATCAGAGTGTTGTTTGTGTGTGGAAAGAACTACCAGAGGAAGTGGTAGACACAGGTAGAGTGGCAATATTTAAAAGATATCTGGACAGGTACATGAATAGGCAAATTATAGAGGGATATGGGCCACACGCAGGCAAGTGGGACTAGTTAAGTTTGGGAAACCTGGTCAGCATGGACTAGTTGGACCAAAGGATCTGTTTCCATGTTGTATGACTCTAAGTCACGTGGAGTGAATCGAATTGGCTAAAGACTGGTATCTGTGATGCTGGGGACCACTGGAGGAGGCAGAGATGGATCATCCACTTGGCACTTCTGGCTGGATATTGCTGCAAAAGCTTTAGCCTTATCTTTTGCACTGATGTGCTGGGCTCTTGCATCATTGAGGATGGGGATATTTGTGGAGCCTCCTCCTCCAGTGAGTTGTTTAATTGTCCACCACCATTCCCAACTGGATGTGGCAAGACTGCAGGGCTTAGATCTGCTCCATTTGTTGTGGGATCGCTAATCTCTGTCTATCACTTGCTGCTTTCGCTGTTTGGTGTGCAAATATTCCTGTTTGGTGGCTTCACCAGGTTGACACCTCATCTTCAGGTATGCCTGGTGCTGCTCCCAGCATACCCTCCTGCACTCTCCATTGAACCAGGGTTGATCCCCTGGCTTGATGGTAATGGTTGAGTGGGGGATATGCCAGGCCATGAGGTTACAGATTGTGCTGGAGGACAATTGACTGATTGTTTGATTTTATTGTCACATGTAATTAAACTCCATCTGCCACTCCTCAGCCCATTGACCCAATTGATCAAAATCTCTTTGTAATCTTCGATAATCTTCTTTACTGCCCACTGTACCACTAATTGTGGTGTCAACCGCAAACTTACTAACCAAGTCTCCTATATTTTCATCCAAATCATTTATATCAATGACAAACAACAGTGGACTGGTGAACGATTTTTTTAAAAAGTAAGGTTTGATACAACAGTGAACATGAATCTCAGGGAAAAACCTTCCAAATCCATCAATTAATCATTTGAGAATAATTTACAAAAATGGCCATGTAAAAGTGCCAGGCAGCAGAGCTCACTTTTTTGCTTTGTAAAGTTAAGCAGAGGCTGGAGATTCAGACTAGGCCTAGGCTCTCTTCCCAAAAAAGGGGGAGGGTGCAAGGATAAGCTAAGGAGTTGGGTTTAAATATCACCGACCCTGCTGGGACACAGACACAGCTTGTCTCAGTAGAATTCACAGTATCGTAGCCTTGGAGCTGGGTAGTCTTTAGGCCTGGAGATTCCTCCCCTTGCGACTGATGCATGCAGAGATTTCTGGGGAGAGAGGAGGAGGGGGAGAGGGTGAGGAGCGTGTGTGTGTTCCAACCTCACTCTCAGTCTCAGGTTTCACACACTCTCCCTCTTATCTCCTTCTCTCTCTTAGGTACAGACCCTCATTCTCTCACTCTCACACATACCTTGCCTCTCCCTCTCCCAGTCTCTCACACTCTCTCGCTTTCCCTCACAGTCTCACACTCCCACACACTCACACACTCTCTCACAGTCCCTCACACTCTCACACTCACTCACAGTCCCTCACACTCTCCCTGACGCTCCTTCACACTCCCTCAGTCTCTCACTCTCCCTAACACTCCCTCACACTCTCATACTCACTCACACTCCCTCACACTCTCACTCTCCCTCACACTCTCACACACTCTCCCTGACACTCCTTCACAGTCCCTCACTCTCTCACTCTCCCTGATACTCCGTCACACTCTCACACTCACTCACACTCTCACTCTCCCTCACACTCACACACTCTGCCTGACACTCTCACACACACTCTCACTCTTCCTCACACTCTCACACACTCTGCCTGACACTCTCACACACTCTCACACACTCTCCCTCTTGCTCTTTCCCCCTGACAGAACGTACCCTCCTTCTCCCACTTGTGAGCACTCTCTCACCCACTTACCCACCCTCTTCCCTCTGTTCCACACTCGCTTTCCCTCCCTCCCTTTCTCATGCAGTCTCCTTGTCTCACACACTGTCTCTCTCTTTCCCTCATTGCTCTGAGTTCACACTCCTCCCTCTCAGCTGCTTTCTTCTGGAATCCTGCACAGGAAGGAGGGAACCTCTTCATTGTCTTGTTTCATTCCACATCCCAAAGCCTCTTTCAGCCTCATCTAACCTGAGGGCATTTCACCCTCACAACATCGCCCCTGCCCGCCCCCCCCAACACTTTGCCCTTCCCAAGTGCACTTACCACCATCATTGCCCCCATTGTACAGGCCTCAGGCTTCATGAAAACAGAAGCCGGAGTAGATCATTTGGCCCTCAAGCCTGCTCCATCATTCAGTAAGACCATGGCCGATCATTCCACTCAGTCCCCTGTTCCCGCTTTTCCCCCAAATCTCATAATCCCTTTAGCCCTAAGAACTATATTTAACTCCTTCTTGTTCAATGTTTTAGCCTGAACCACTTCCTGTGGCAGAGCATTCCACAGGATTACCATTCTCTGGGTGAAGGAATTTCTCCTCATCTCAGACCTAAATGACTCATCTCATATCCTGAGACTGTGACCCCTGGTTGTGGAGAGAGTTTACTGCTCTTCCAGTCAGAAAGCACATGACACCAGGTTATAGTCCAACCAGTTTATTTGAAATCACAAGCTTTCGGAGCATAGCCCCTTC